>JAWPHD010000242.1:0-548376 GCA_037043455.1 Cyrtodaria siliqua | reverse complement strand
TACAAAATAGCACTTTACGCCAACTTTGTAACAAACCAACCACAATGTTTTGTATAATGTGCATTATTTGTATAAGATGTCACAAATAATAAGTTTATGACTCAGATCTGGGTGAATTTGTAATAAATAAAATAGTTTCAGTTAATAAACTTGCGTAGTGTTACGGGTTTAACTCAACCAATCAAAATCGTTCCAGGTTGTATTACACGTGTGTCATACAATATAATATTAAATGGGTGTTCGACACTGCTAACAAGGGACGTTATGTGATAAAAACTATATACAATATACTTTGTGGTATTCGCATAACAAAACACTGATGGCAGGTTTAGATGCTTTTAAAGTATTTAACTTTACATGTCGCGTATTTAAGAAATAGAATGTGATAGTGGTGTGAAGGATGGATATAATCATGCTGCAACATGGCGTAGAAATAATAATCTAACTTTTGGTCGATGTTAGATTTGTGTTCTTGTTTTATTTCATGCACAGTGATTTCTATCATGGTATAGCCAGAAAAGCTTTACCATAATCTAACTGTTGGCTGATATTAGATTTATTCTATTTTAGGTACAACCTTTCCTTGAATGCTTGTAAATCAAGGAATATATGTAAATTGGGTGTCCCGGCTCAGAGATCTCGCTTCGCTCGATCCTGAGCCGGTAACACCCAATTTACATATATATGTATTAATTCACAATCACCATAAAATGGTGATTTTACTTGATTTATAAAACTTTTTTAAAATAGGGGTAGTGTAGATTGCAAGTTTAAATTTTTTTTATAAGTTATCAAAATTATAAAATGTTTCTTTAATACAAAACAAATTTGTTGATTTGTTATTAAAATTACATTCAAATCAACAATTTTCTGACCTTGAATACAAAGGTGGTGGATCGTACTCATACACATTACTAAAACAATTTATTACACACTTTTTAGACTTTTTTGTAAGGTTACCATTGCTTCCTTTCTTCCCTGCTCTACTAGTTCTTTTTTTTGAGCTTCACTTATTTTAGCCTTTTTTTGTTTAGTGTTTTCTTTTAAACTATAATATTTATCTAACTCATCCAAAATCAACTTGAACTCTTGATCAGATATTTGTGCATCATTTAACGCTTTTGATATTAACTGCTTTATGCTATTCAACTTAACCTCTGCCAAAGTTTTTATTTCATGATGTTTTTGAGCTTTTGCATTAAGCTTCCGTCTGATAAAATTAACACAAACACCTGTAGCTCCACATACTATTGCTGCTATTTCTAAAGGTAGCAAAACTGGAATAGCAAATCCAATCCCAGCCATAATAACACCTGCTGATATCAAGGTAGTGTCAATTCCATCTGTAATATTAATACCACGTTTATATTTTTTATAAAGAGACTGACGTATATCTCGTTCTGTAATTAACTTTTTTTCAATCTCTGAAATCTTTTGTAATCTATAATTTTGTCCGTTTTCTACTGAATTTTCCACTGACAAATCAGGATATAAACTTGGTGCTGTCGGTTGCTTCATTTTTTATTAATAAATAAAAAATTAAATTAATTCAATTAATAATGATGCCACCGTATTTACAGCTGTAGCGTTAGCAACCTTGCATACAAAGTTAACAACAGAACCAGCGCCAATCTCTAAAGGTTTATCAAAGTTATCATGATTGCGTGGAATGATGTGAAGCGTTATACCATAATTTGGTTGTTCAACACCATTGACAGAAACTATTACAGATACGTCACCAACTAATCGTTCACATGCTAAACCTATTCCCATAATCCGTCCACGGCGTGTCATTACATGCCCCACATTTGATTCTGCCCCACCATTACCAAATGAGAGTATTCTATTTAACACAAGTGGACCCTTAGCCTCTGCAAATATTGTTATAATTCCATATTTAAGATTATCAACTCTATTTTTTAAATGATTAAACTGGCTAACAAAAGGCACAATACGTCTATATAAATTTTGAACATCATTTATTAAAGCCTCTAAGTCTTCTGTTTTTTTAGGTCTTGTTGGTCCATATATACTCATTGTTTTTTTTTTTTATAAAAATATATTTTTTAAATAATTTCTAAAACACAACTCATAGGCAAACCGTGATTATTTATCTTGTTGCCGTACTCATCTCTGACTTCTATTTTCAATTCAGTAATTGCACCATTTATAAGACAGTGATATTCAGGATAAAAATGTGTATATACTATATCTCCAAACTGCTTATTTACTACAGGTACAACACCTATAATAGTGCTTGGCTTACCATTGAAATAATTACTACTCGTATTAACTTGTTCCAGATGAACATATAGCTGTTTGTAAGGAGCTAAATCCATTGGGCGATCTCCTATATTAGTACCTGTCAACCATTTTCTGTCCTTGTATCCAAGCATTTTTGAAAGACCGCTTGACATTCGTGTTTCCATTGGCGCATGTATAATTACGAAGCCAGCTTGGACAATATTGTCCAGAATAATATTTTCATTTAGCTTTTTAAAATTTTCTACCAAGTCTTGAAAGTTATAGAGTCCACTTGGTAAATGTTCTATTTTAGCTGGGTTTCTTGTCTTTATGGTTTCATTAATAATATTAAACCAACCAATAGTGTATGTAAAACTCCTTAATCCAATGCGCTTAGTTCCATCTCTATTATCGATATACTGTTGTAAATTAATAAAGTTGTCTATGTTTGAAATTGCATGAAACATTTTTTTAATATATATATATAAAAATACAAAATAAAAATGATTTCTGAAGAATTCAAATATAACCCGGATGCTCAATATTCAAATACTTTTAGCAAGAAAGTGATAGATATAATAAATCAAAACATAGTCATTACATCAGACGGTAAAGGCTTTAAAGCATTATTCCCCAATGTCTTTGAAAAATACAAACTCCCATACGTCAAATCAGATGCTATAGTCCAACGCTGGGGAACAGATTGGATGTTATTTTGGCAGAATCAGTTAAACTTTGCTATTTGGTGTGCGACAACTGGATGTGGTATTGATTTTAACAACCATTTAAAAGCTGATACTTTGGTTGGTTCGTTATTTCGATTTCATGTCTACTACCAAGTCAGAAGAATATTATTTGAGATGAGTGTAGCATTACCGCAAGACTCAAATTGGAATGCTTTTAATAACACATATAACCGAAACGCATACGAGAGAATATGCAAGGAGTTTAACGTTGACTTAAATTCAGACTGGAGACAGAAACAAAGCTATAATAATGGTTTAGGAACAATTTACAATTACTGGACACATATTGGTTATCATCCTTTGGTAAATACTGTATACAACAACAAAACGATGAGTTTTACAGTCTATGAGAGTGATAAAACATATCACATTGATTACATTGCACAAGGATTTGAGGCTGACAATAGTTGGTCTACTTTTATACTAGATTGTTCATCTGGATTCACAAGAGCTGGAGTAGAAAGAATCAATGACAGCATAAGAACATACTGCTGGGCAATTCTTGGTTCACAATCACAAACAAGAACTGATATACTTGGAACTGGAACAGCATTTGATGCACAGAAACAATTTTTAGCAAATGTAGAGGACGCAATAAATAGCCCCATCGACTTACCCAGTCAAATTTCAAGATATGAAAACACTCTAAAATATGCAAGAAGTAAAGTAAATTTTGTCTATGGAAGTGGATTGTACATGTCTCCGAGCGACATGGAATTAAAAATTGGAATAATACAAGACTACAATAATGAAATTGTAATAGCAACCGATGCACAAGCATTAGGATTGAATGATGATGTAAATGTAAAACCAGTGCCACCAAAAATTATTCAACCTTTTCAAGGCACCACAACAAAGAAATTTTTACCGGAACATTCTGACTTTGATAAATCATCAATACATAAAACTTTGGAACATAACCCACCAGAAATACAAAAAATAGCGATTGAACACGAAGATAACAAAACAACTATAATTGTTGGTACTATAGTAATAGGTCTTGCTGCATTACTTATTTACGAGATTTACTAAACCACTCTTTGGCTGCCACATATAACAACCCGGAAACAAACACAAGCAAAGCCCATAGATTGTTACCAAGCCAATTAATAACATTACCTGTTGCAGATAAAAGCCATGATACTATTGCACCAATAACTCCTGGAAGTGCTGCAGCAGCTTTACCAGCTAGGTTGGCAAGAAGTTTACCAAGATTAAATAGTTGTTTTTTTATCCAATCTTTTACACTTGATGGATCAGGTTTTGGAGTTGGGGTTGGAGTTGGAGCAGCACTTGATGTGGGAATAATAGAATTAATTATCACCCCAAGAATCATACCAAATGCAGTTAAAATACTAACAATAGTAATACCTTGCTCCTTAAACAAGGTTTTGATCCTCTCACCAAGTGTTGTATCCTCGTTTAACATTTTGTTTATTGTTTCTTTTATCCTGCTTACTTGGTTACGAAAAGCTTCTCTGTTTTCATTGATGACATCCATTCTTGCACCTCTTTCATTTTCAAGGTCTTTGATGCGATCGCTAATTCTTTTTATCTGGAATTCATCATTATCAGTCTTAGCTTGTTCTAACTTTTGTTTTTCTCTTGTTATGTCTTTATCAAGTTGTGTGAGTTTTGCCACGTTATTAGTAAGTTCTTCCTTGACAGTTGTCATTGCTTTTACTATTCCATCCATTTCACGCTTGTCTATATTTGTTTGTGTTGAAACATCAGGACGCTCTATCACATCCCAGTCATACAATGATGTCTCTATGTTATCCATTGATGTCTCTATGTTATTCATAATATTTGAAATATCTTGTAATGGGATAGCATCCACATTATCTGGTAAATCGTTTATTGTGCTATTCAACTCTTGCAACGCTTGTCGAGCTTCCCGTGGTAATTTTTTTTTACTGTCATACTCCGGTAAATTTAAAAACTGTCTTATCGCCCTTGTTCCCCCAGAGCCTATGATCTTGTTATATTCGCCTGCCAAAGAACCAAGAGCAAGAAATGTAAAAGAGCCTTGCTTGGCAGTTATTCTTATTCCTCTATCATCAACAATCCAGTATAATGTTTTACCATCTTTTGATACTTGAAACTGGTCATAATCCATTTTGTCCGGTGCCATCTTATATCGTTTTCCTATTTCATTATAAAAGGATTTTACAAGATTTTTCTTGTATGTTTCAAGTGTGATTTCTGACAGCTCTCCTCGAAGGTCAGCAAGATGATCGCTTTGATTAAGAAGACTTCTTTGAACCGGCTCATCAGGCACCATTGGTAAATCATCATCAAATAATTCATCATAATCATCTGGATCGTACGTAGGATTGTCAAACTCAAAACCTCCTTCAGCCATTGTTTATTTTATTTAATTTTAAAAAATATATTTAAAAAATAAAAACAATGTCGGCTTACGGAAACAAACTCAGCCCTCATAGAAAACTAAGAGAACCTCATGGTGCCAAAGGCATCCGCACAAGTGTAGTAATAACTAATAATCCATCAACAATAGACCAAAACCAACAACTGCTTGTAAGATTTCCAAATCTAAGTACTAATGATGTGATAGTTCCAAGTACTGCTCGTCTTGCCTTTGAAATAGAACTTAAAAGCAGAACAGACGCCAACGCTACTCTATTTCAAAATCTGGGTAGAACAATTGTGAAAAAAATGATAATAAGAATAAGTGGCAATGAAGTCATGTCAATAGATGACAGTGATATATATCATTGTTATGTAGATTTATGGAAAAGCCCTACCGAACGACAAAACATAGCTTACCAAGGTATTGGTAAACCAAACATGCTAAAACATAGAGTTAGCGCGGGAGATGCTTCCTCAGACACTAAAGATGAAGCTATAGCAGCAGCTTATGGAAATAGATTTTGTATTCCACTGGACTTTGAAATGTTAGAAAGTCATATGCCATTTTATCAAGCGGGGCTTGGTGATAGGTTAGAATATGAATTAACGTTTAATGATTATAACAAAGTTATCAAAAGCAGTGATGCTGATGCATCTTATGTAATAAAAAATATCTGCTTGGAATTTGATACGGTTAGTGATGTTGAATTAGCCAGACAAATAAGACAGCAAATCAGTGGTAAGATGTCATTTATGTATGATCGTATCTTGCGACATAGAAAAATAATAGCAAACAAATCTGATACTCTTTGGAACATCAACATTAATGTACCAGCACGAAGCATGAAAGGTATTTTAATGCTGTTTGAAGACCCAGAAAGAACAGACACGGAAACCTATTACAACCCAAAGATTGAAAAGGTTGAAATGACAATAGAGGGAGTACCAAATCAGTTGTATAGTCAAGGCATGAAGGCATATCAACACTGGGATGAAATCAACAAATATTTTGCTTTAACATCAAAAAGAAACAAAGAGACAGAAATAGTAGCGAGGGACTTAAACTTTACCAATGTTTCTCTTGAGACTTATTTGACAAAATCATATGCTTTGTGGCTTGACCTTAGAACATGTAATGACAATTTATTACACGGCAGTGGAAGAAGAATAGAAAACGGCAGTGAAGGCATAACGATATTAATAAATAAAAAAGCAGATGCAGATCAAACTTTAAATATTTACATATATATAATACAAGATGCGCAAATCAATTTCGAAGATGGAAGATTCAAAGAAGCAGGATACTAGTTTGCAAGAAAAATATCCTAAATATTCACACAGTGCCATTATTTGTGGTCAGACAGGCTGTGGTAAAACAGAGTTTGTTCTTGACATACTTGAAAAAGAGTATGTTGGAGTTTTTGAACATATAATTATATTGTGTCCAACCATAGAGTGGAACGAGGCTTATAAAAATAGATCCTGGATAGGTGATGTGAAAAAAACAAAAGATAAAAAAATAATAATTGTCAATCCCGTGAGCAACGGTAAAGAAATGTTACAAGAACTGTTGCGTTTCTTTTTCAAACAATATGCTGGCCAGCCCACATTATACATTATTGACGATTGCTCAGCCACAAAAGAATTAACAAAGAAAAAAGATATGTTGTCAGAGTTGGCATTCTCTGGTCGCCACGCCAAACAATCAGTGTGGGTCATTTCACAGAGATATAATTCTGTATTGAAAGATTTGAGAGAGCAAGTAAAATGGTTGTGTATGTTTTACACCAAGGACAGAGATAGTTATGAAAATTGTTTGAGAGAAAATGATGTTATTCCGACGTTGGAGGAGAGAACCAGAATAAAAAAAACTTTAGCTAAGACTAAATATTCCAAGTTGATATTGAGGACTGACCAACCAACTGGTTATTGGGTTGAATAATTTCTACCAGCAATTCTTTTTTTCTAACAGCATTGCTTTGTTGCTAATAGTAATACTAACAGCAAAGTAGCAATGTTAATAGCAATACTGACATGAAAATATAATGAAAATATCAGAAAATATAGTATTGCTAATAGCATTGCTCATAGCAAAGTAGCAATGCTAATAGCAATGCTTGCAGCAAATTAACAATGCTAATAAAAAAATAGCAATATTAATAACAATGCTATTAACAATACTAACAATAACTAGTTGCATGAATATCGCTGCTAGTTGTTTTGTATTTTATATTTATTTCAAGATAAAAAATAAGATTAATAATATAAAAATGAATGCGGAAGAACTATTACAAAATATATCGGAACAGACGGAACCAGATGAATCAAAGCAACAAGAAACAAAAAAAGAAAGATTATCAGCCATAGTTGCTGGCGGTGGTAGTCGTCAATATTTGGGTAAAGACATACAACTCACAAATATAGATAGCATGCCCCCGGATGAAATTAACAAACTTTACTGCAGATATGAAGCACGGCTTGGGGCAAGCATGACTAAAACTTTAGGCAATTCTTTTATTAACTTGTATGTGATTGGAGTATCAAAATATTTTAATGTAACCGATCCACCAAAGCTGATAGAAGATTTGGAAGAAGACCCATTTATTAATCATGCTTTGACAAGTGCTTGTTGTGAGTTGTATTACAGGTATGGAATGTGCTTAGCACCATTTACAGCAATACTGACAACTGTTAGACATATTGATTTTAATAAAAATAAAATTATAGATAATATAAATGGAGAACCAAGTGGAGAACCAAGAGAGTGAAGTTGATACACAATCTGTTAAACAACAAAAAGTAAAAAATCCAAAACGAGTAGAAGCTGGGGAAAAAGGAGCAGCGGCAAAAAAGGCAAAGCGTTTGCTTCAGGATGCAAATCAAGATGTTACAAATCAAAATGCTGCAAATCAAATAACAAAAATAACAATAGATGAAAAAGAACCAGAAAAAATCAAAATAAACGTATACAAAAATTATATTCCACCGTGCCTGGTTTTATTAGGCGTTGCTGGGTTGGGTTTGTATATTTATAACAAAAAATCTGTTACGCAACCTGTAGCTGTGCAACCTGTTCATGTTGCACCAAAAGACCCGTTTGATTTTTAATAATTTATTTTAAAAAAATAATCATATAAAAAAAATGGCAGCAAGTATTGACGGAAAACAAATTGTAAATATGATGTATCATGCTGGAGTGGAAACACTTCTAACTGTTGGATTTTCTGAGATTAACAGAAAAATACTAAAAAGACCAGTCACTAAAGTAGATTTTAATATGACAGATGTTCTGATGCTGTCTGGGGATATAATGTTAGCAATGTCTACAAAGGATATGTTGATTAGGCAAGGTATTATTCCTGCGGATATTATGAAATAATTTAAAAAAATATATATATAAAAAAAATGGCAAGTGCAGTAGCAATGATGATAGGTGGCGCATTAACAAATGCATTAGCGTTTACTGGTTCAAATTATTTCTTTTCAAAAATGGGAAGTCATTCAGATGAGGAAAGACAAAGACATGACAAAGCCGTAGAACAATTAAACGCAGCACAAGTAGAGTGGAATAAAAAAAGAACAGAGAGATTAGATTTTATTAATAAACAACTGCAAAAAGAACATCATGCAGAGCAAACTTTTGATAATGTGGATCAGGCTATGAAACAGTATTATTATACAACTGGCAAACATTTACTTTTGGAGCCGGAGCCTAAGTTGAGTGATTTTTATACACCATCTCCGGATCAACAAAATAGAGAAATTACGTTTATTGTGGTGGGCATGGCTGCAACTGGATTTGTGGCGTATAAATTGATTTCATAAAAAAAAAAGTTTAAACTATAATTACTTTGGACTTTTTAAATTTGGAATAACTAAATATGTTTACTTTGAAATAACCTTTGGAAAGACTAAGTCATATGCATGATACCTATTTTTTTTGTTGTTTTTACATGGTTTCAATCCAAGTGGTCGCATATAATATGGTGGTTTAGCACTCTTCTCTATTTTATCTTTGAGATGACCAGGTGCCCATACTTCACCGTTGTCTAATAATGTCAATACCATGGATGGACCATATTCAGTTTCTATTATTTTCGTATCTGTAATAGTGTATATTTTATTTAGTTCCAAATCTGTCCATTTCTTTGTGCTATTTTGATTTTGCTCTTCAAGCAGTTCATCAAATTGTGCAGTTGTGATTTCCATTTTTTTCTTTATAGTTATATAAAGTTTAATCTTTAATAGAAAAAAAATGGAAAAGATTTATTACAGCCCAAAAGGATTTTGGAGAGGTTACACAGCAGTTAAAAAATTAGCAAAAGAGGCTGGTGTTAGTGAAAAAAAGGCATTAGAATTTTTAAAGAAACAAGCTGTGTGGCAGATTTATTTACCTGCACCGAAGAAAATAGTTAGACCTAGGTTTGATGTTTCTGCTAAAAATGGAGTGCATCAAGCTGATTTGTTATTTTTGCCGCATGATACTTTTGGAATTGGTCGTGGACGCAAAACATATAAATATGCATTGACTGTTGTTGATATTGCAAGTAGATACAAAGAAACAGAGCCACTGACTTCCAAGGATAGTAAAGAAGTTGCTAAAGCATTTGAAAATATATACAGTCGACATCTAAAATATCCAAAATTATTACAAGTGGATCCAGGCAGAGAATTTATGGGTGCATTATCGCAGTTGATGTCAAAACACAAAGTAAATATCAGACGAGGCAGAACAGAAATACACAGAGACCAAGCTTTAGTGGAAAGATTTAACAGAACATTAGCTGAGAGATTGTTTGGCTATCAGTATGCTAAGGAAATAGATTCGCAAAAACGTAATAGAGAATGGGTAAAGAGATTACCAGAAGTTGTTAAAGCCATAAATTCGGAGACAAAAAAGCCTCCTCCTGTTGAAACAAAAATATTAAAAGATGATCCTATCTGTATGAATGCAAGTGTGAGATATTTATATCAACCCGGGGAACAAGAAGGTGGAAGACGCAGAGCAACTGATCCAATGTGGAGTGTAGATATTCACAAGATTAAAAGTTATATGGTGACGCAAGGTATAAGAGTTTATTATTTGAAAGCACCAGCGCCACAGAGAGGATTTGTCAAAGAAGAATTACTTATTGTTCCTGCTGATACCAAAATTCATAAGTTTTTATAGAAACCGTGTGCATCAGTTGTAATTCCATCTTCTCGGATGTATCTTTTTGAGTAAAATGGTGATAGTGTAACTTTGTTTACTTTTATGCCATATATTTGATGCTTCATTGATCGCATCATATTCATTTCATGGGTGTAATTTTTCTTGTTAAATAGTGCATCCTTGTAGTTCTCAAAGTTTATGTGTTTTTCGAATACATATTTTTTTACACCCTTTGCTTTCTTAATAATCTGCTCATTCACTTTCAAAATAGAATCTTGTTTGGATCGTAATCCAATATCCTCAACTGTAGAAACACCAGCACATTCCTCTTTTATTTTACCTATTGCTTTCTTAATAATCTTCTCATCCGCTTTTAAAATAGAAGATAGTCCGGATCTTAGCTCATCCGGTTTAGGATATAATTCAGGTCTTGATTCAATATACTCAACTATAGAAACATCAGGACATTCATCTTTCATTTTATTTATTACTTTTTCAATAACCTGCTCATCCGATCTCAAAATTGAATATAGCTTTGGTCTCAACCCAACATACTCAGCTATAGCAACACCATTACATTCGTCTTTCATTTTACCTATTACTTTTTTGTTTGTATCATCGTGCATTGGGTGATTTTTAGGGTAATCACTTAGGTCATACTCATCTTTCATTTCAGCCATGTCTTTGTATGCATCATCTGTTTTGATGTCTACAAGCAAGCTGTCAGTATCTGTGTATAATAAAGTACAGTTATTTCCGTACCTTTTTTTCAAAGTATTATAATACCAATCATACATATGGTACTTTGATAAATCCAATACTGACATCCCAACATAGATTGGTTTGTTTAATGTTAATTTTGTTTTGTTTACATGTATTGCTGATAATTCATCTGAAAATTTTATACGCCTGTTAAAGTTGGGTTTGGCTATTATTTTTCTTATCTTTTCATTTTCGGAGCCGTCAGTTTTGACTAGTTTTATATCTGTCCGCTTGCGTAGATTTTCCATTGTTTTGCCAAACACAGAGTTGTTCATAAGTTTGTAAAAATCTGTTTCAAATTTTGATTTAGCTTTTTTCCTAAGTTCTGTGTTTAAATTTATGTATGATTCCATCCATGGTTTTTCATTAAATTCTAATACTCTGTGTACTTTCTTTAGTTTCATACCTAAAGATAAATACAGTTGCAGGTTTTTGTAATGTATCACATATTTTTCTTTGTCCCTAAGATTGGGAACTAGTTGTTCTGTATTTATCATACCATTATTTTCTAACAGATCTGTTTGGTATTCAGACAACCATTCTTTTTTCACTGCTAATCTTTCCGGTGCAAGCGGATAGTCATTATGAAATTCATGAAGTTTTTTAGGATATTCCAAATCAACTTCAAGCATTTGTCCTTTGCCAGGTTTTGGTTTAGAAAATCTCCCAGTCTTGTTTTTTATTTTCCAAACAAAGCCAGAATATGGAAGCGGTTGACTCATTGCCCAACCATAGAGGTTACAAGCATCATAATACATTAAAAAGTTGTTTTTCTTGTTAGGGTTATAATCAACTACATGTGGATTGTTTGCTTTGGCATATCGTTTTGATACCATACTAATTCCACCACGCATACCTTTTTCTATAAATAAGTGCATGTCAATGTCTGTCAAAAGTTCCAATTCTATTTTTGAATGTTTGAGTAAAGCATCCCAGGATAATCCAGGTGCTGTATAGTAATGTAAAGCATCAAGTTTGTATGCATTCATACATGTTTTTCTAAAAGTTTGAAACACATCTGCTAATAAAAGTACATCCGTTTTCAAATATAAATCATGATAATCACCAAGAGTTTTACATTTGAATTCTTTCCATACCGTTTGAGCAAATTTGTAATCCTCATCGCTTATACTTTCATCTTTAAGACTGCTGTAAAAAATTTCTATAGGCGGTAATTCTGTTTCATCAAATCTTTCCATGCTGTCCATATATTCATACGGATAAATACCTTTTCGTAAAAGTAAATCTGCTTGTTTGCCAAAATGATTTTTAGTAATTTTAAAATCAGATTTATCTGTTGCTTTAACTAATTCGTCTAGAGGCTTCATCATAAACTGACAGCTATCCAAGAATCTAAGTTTTCCGGCACTAAATGAAATATACTTTTCAGCGTTGTTTGGAATGCATGTAATATTACCTGTCATTTTATGTATTTTTTGCATAATCAAATGACTATCATATCCTTTGAGGTTGTGAATTATAACAGGAATAATTGTTTTATTTGGTTTTATTTTTAGTTTTAGGTTGCAGTTTTTATGTGCTGCACCTCTGTATTCTCCTGTAAAATGACAGTGGTCTCTTACTTTACCGTTTTTATCATTTTTTATTTCAATCTCGCATATCCAGCAGTGTGTTGCTTTTTCATAATCTTCCTCATTTTGCTGCGTCATGATTAATGGTTTTGGGTTAGCAAATATTTTATTAATGTTGCTCTTCTCACATTCTAAGTGATTTAAAAACTTTTCAACAGCATCTTCACCTCTGTAAATAACAGGTTCTTCTGCTTTGCCATCATATCTGACAACCTGGTATCCAAACCCACAAGCTTCGTGCACACTTGTTATTTCTGATTTCTTCCCAAATTTGCAAGATTGGGGTTTGATTATACTTTCAAAGTCAGCATATATCCCATAAGGTACAGGCATCTGATTTTGATAATTTTTGAATTGGGTGATTGCACCTTTTTTTGGCATTTCAATTCGGCAAGAGTTTTTATTAATACCATCACAGTCTTCTTTGTGCTTGGTGAGTAGATTTGCTCCAGAGTAACCATGAAGACAACGATCACAGAAATAAGTTTTACCATGATGTTTGTTTTGGCTGTAAAGTAGCTTGTTTAAATTTTTAATGATGCAGTAATGATATTTTGTTTCTTTTGGTTTTTGTTGAGTAATATTAACAAAATCATCGGGGTTGTAATTATCATCTATGATTCCTTCTTCGTTGTTGGGATCATCTTCTTTCTCTTCTTCAACTTCAACATCTTCAGAAACTAACAGCAAATTAATTCTTTCTATGTGATTCGGCTGCTCTGATATTCTATATGGAAAAATAGATACATTATTATGTTTTTTTTGATGCAGTAAATCCATAAACATTGATAGCAAGATTGTTTTGATTTTCTACTTTGATTATCTGCGGGACTGGAGTTGGAAAATCAACACCCTCCGCTTTCAAAAAGTCTATGCTAGGATAACTTGATACTCTATCAGAATTCTTTTTGGCTGGATGCAGAGCTGCATTTATAGCATGAAGTAAACATTTATCATCATAGTTTTTCACATTTATAACTGCTTTCTTGTTTGATATTACTTTGGGCAAAGGAATATATGATGAGCCTTTTAGTGGCTCATACTTTGCAAAATTCAAATAAAGTGTAACACAGTAATCAACTTCTAATCCTGATGCTGTGTTTGTAAATCTTTCCAAACTTTCTTGTATGTCAGAAGATGATTTTTCATACAACTCGTCTAATCGCTCAGAAGATAAAAGTGTATTCTGTTCACTATGCAGAACTGCAGTGGTATATTTTTTTATCTCACCATCATCTTTGAATAATTCTACGGTCAGACCTAACTGAAATTTTATTTTTTTCATATTTTTCAGCTCCTTGATTATTTGTTCCCTGATAATAGATTTTTTATCACGGAGTAGTTTTAAAGGATCTTTATATTTGCGAGCGGATATTTCATATGCTTTGAAATAGCCACACATTGGTTTGTCAACCAGTTTTAATTCTTCTTTAGATTTTCTATCATTAAGCTCTTTCAGTTCATTTATAACATTGTCTCGTAATTTAGCATATTTCTGCTTTTGTTCATCTTGCAATTTATCATATTTCTGCTTTTCTCGTTTACGTTGTTTTTTAGCACGTCGTCGTTTGAGTAAATTTTCTAATGTTTGAGATTTAACCTCTTTTGGAGTTTCCTTTGGAACTTCTTTAAGAGCATCTACCATCTTTCTAAGCTGATCATTATTAATTACTCCTTCCCGGTGTAATTGTAAAATGTAGTGAACGTCTTCGGTACTCATTTTTGTAATATATATCATATTAATTTTTTTTCTTTAAAATAAAAAAATATTTATTATAACAAGAAAAAGAAAATGGAAAACACTGAGAAAATTAAAAACATTTGCCAATTTCTCAAAGTTGGAGATCACGAACCTTGTAAAAATAGACCAACAAAAGATTCAAACTACTGCAGTTTGCATAAATTCAGAATAAAGCAAAGTAAAGTTGTACCATGTCTAAAATGTGGAAAAGGTACAAGTGCAAAATATCAAATTTGTGTTGGTTGTGGTGCTCATATAGTTAGATTAAGACATAGATACTGGGAAGTAGTAAAGCCGTATATTGTTGAATGTATTAGACTGAGACATATAGAAATTTGATTTTCTAGTAAAAAATCATATTTTATTATATTCATGTTTATTCGTTGATTTGGGTGTAATTTTGATAACAAATCAACAAATTTGTTTTGTATTAAAGAAACATTTTATAATTTTGATAACTTATAAAAAAAAATTAAACTTGCAATCTTCACTACCCCTATTTTAAAAAAGTTTTATAAATCAAGTAAAATCACCATTTTATGGTGATTGTGAATTAATACATATATATGTAAATTGGGTGTTACCGGCTCAGGATCGAGCGAAGCGAGATCTCTGAGCCGGGACACCCAATTTACATATATATAAGGAACAGCCAGTAAAACTAAAACATTATCATTGATCCATGTTAAATGTTTTCTTATCGAAATGAAAACTGTCTGATTATAGTGGTTGAAGGTTGTAAACAGTCTAGTGAATGGAACCAGTCACATGTTGGGTCAGGTTGATTTTTTCCCAATTCAGATGTGGCTGTTCTTGCTGAAAGCTTAATTCAGTTTAATAGGAGTGATGAAGCTCGTGTAAATTTGTGAGAAGGTTCTATAAAACTTTCTTATCGAGATGCATTGCTACAAAGGAGATGAAAAAATATCACCTAGACGGTCACATACACTTGCTGCGTACATCTAGTTCACCCTCCTGGTTCCAAGACATGTTTGATGTTTCCTTCATTTTCAGCGTTCAGTCACCAGACTTTGTACAGTTTACAGTCCAGACTGGTGGGTTTCCTTCTGATATGTTTTTTTGTCATTTCACTTTTCTTTTGTTTGTAGAACTTCAAACTTTTTTATTGGAGAAATGAAAATAGCAATACTATGTGATACATGTACCTATTTGGTTCGCAATTCAACAGTACTGTTGTGATACCTTTTTGGATCAAAATTAAACAATTTTATAGCGCCTTCGTGGTTGAGGGGTTACTGATGTTGCATTGCAATCCATCTTGCCACTCACCGCTGCAGGTTTGAATCCCACTGGGAGCTCAAGTTGTCAAGTGAGAAAGTGTTGATTCTTACGTATGGCGGGAGGTATACAGTACTGGTTCTACCCAGGAAAAATTAAAATTCAGTTGTACTGTTGTGATGTGTATGTGAACCACAGTTCAACAATACTGCTGTGAGACCTATTTGGATCTCAGTTGCATTCTGGGATGTGCATTCTATTTTGAGCAATTCTCCGTCTATTGAACTCATCTTGTTCCAGACTCCCGTACATGTTGATGTATTTTTCAATACATTTGTTGTGATGTGTATGTGAACCACAGTTCAACAATACTGCTGTGAAACCTATTTGGATCTCAGTTGCATTCTGGGATGTGCATTCTATTTTGAGCAATTCTCAGTCTATTGAACTCATCTTGTTCCAGACTCCCGTACATGTTGATGTATTTTTCAATACGCTTCTAATGTAAACTGCCAAATGTTTTTTGAAGTGTTTTTATCCCCCGCCAAAGGCGGAGGGGTATAAATGTGGGGCGTTGTTCGTTCATCCGTCCGGTGCCATATCTTCATAACTGCAAGTTGGATTTCATTACACTTGGTAATAATGTTAATCCTGATAGTGGAATGAGACACGGATATTTTTTTCCGGAATCGCCCCAGTAACGCCGAAGTAATTATTGCCCTTTAATTAATAAAAATTGCTTACTTCTGTCCGTCCACAGGCAAATCCTGATAACCGCTTGTTCGATTTTCATTAAACATTATAATGTTTATCCCAATAGTGGGATGTGATGCTTCAAATTTATTTCGGAATATTCCTAGTAATGCCGGAGTTATTGCCCTTTAATTGATAAAAATTGCTTACTTCTGTCCGTCCACAGTCGTATCTTGACAACCGCTTGTTTGATTTCATTAAACTTGATTATAATATTTATCCCAATAGTGGGATGTGACGCGGCAAATTTATTTCAGAATTGTCCAAGTAACGCCTGAGTTATTGCCCTTAAACTGATAAATGTCCCCTTGAATTATTCAGGTCGTCGATTCAAATCTCACTGGATGCATATTTTTCTTCTTTTTTTCATGAGAAACCTTGGTTCATGGGTTCAATTTTTTTCTAAAAAAACACAATTCACTTTTCTTTAATTGAGAGCTTAGGGGCCAACAGTTTAATATTTTGTATTTACACTCAGCTTATGGTCCTCTACCAAGTTTGTTCAAATGGTGATACTGGGGTCAACTTTGGCTCTGCCCCTTGGTCACATGTCAAACTTGGTTTGAGTGTTTATATTAATGTAGTAAGTTTGATTTATTTTAAAGCTAGCCAAACTTGAGCCAAATACATCCCTGTCCCTGAAATAACAAGATCATCTGATAGTAGCCGTAGTAATGAGACGAAGTAATCAGATTGATAAATATCACATGGCCAGGTAATTAAAAAGTAATCATTGATATACAATTCTACATTTTTTGTATATTACATTTATTACTATATTAAACACACCTGCTAATATTACACCCAGTCCAGCCCTTTCGTCCCACCATAAAAGTCAATGCCTTAAAATGGTACATATTTTTTTCAAATAGATCTACTATGGTGATGAATTTCAAAAACACCTATATCTGAATATTTGAATTTATGAAGGCGCAATGTCATGATTTATACTAATTAAAAAAAAATCCGAACCCATTTCTTTCACTCGAGGATAATACATCATTCGGCGAGGGATATCAATTCGTCAAATGTGCCTGTTTTATGTTATTTGCAATGTTTTCATGTATTACACCGTTTTTGTTTGCTTTGTAGCGGTATACATTTACAACAGTCTCTTAAATCATTTTAGAATTATTTTATTTCTTGAATGTTGTCATTCTGGATTTAAAGAATCTCATTACTCAATGCCAAGTATAAACTCAATAACTTCTGAGAACAGATTGAGTTTGTTTCTCCAACTCCCTAAATTAACTGTTTCATCGGTCCACTTTTTATCACAGAACCAATCAGAATAATTCATTTATATTTTCATTTGGTTGTTTCTATCATGACATCACTTTCTGGTATTACATCACAACGTGGTATTATGACATCAAGTCAAGCTATTATGTTGCATCTCAGTGAGTTTTCAGAACTGATCGAATCTTGAAATTGCTGTGAGAAACAGATTAATACTGTTTGTATCTCCCACTGAGTAATGAGTGTCTTGAAATAAAGAATAACAAACTTCTAAATTTAAAATATAATTTTAAAATTATTTAATAGACTATTTTACAAGGATAAAACAAATCCTTTATTACTATCAACTGTATACAGTTTATTTCCATACATCTTATGGTTACACATTATACAGCAAGAAACCTGGAGTAAAACTGCTTTAAACAAGAAATATCACTGTAAGTGATAAATGCCCCCGACGTGTCGTTTGACCTGTAATTTTGACCTTAACCTTGAAGCCATGGACCTGGATTTCTGCACTGCACCTCATTTGGTTGTGGTGAGCATTTGTGCCAAGTTTTTTGAAAATCCGTCCAGGCATGCAAAAGTTATTGACCGGACACGATTTGACCTTTGACCTCTAAATGTGACCTTGACCTTGGGGCCACAGACCTGGATTTTGTGCGCGACACATCGTCTTGTTGTGGTGAGCACTTTTGCCAAGTTATTTGAAAATCCGTCATGAATGCCAGAGTTATTGACCGGACACAATTTGACTATTGATCCTTCAGGTAAGTGTGACCTTGAACTTGAAGACCTGGGTGTTATGGGGGGTTGCGGATGTCCGACCAAAGTTGCCGTTTCAAAATGTCTCGTAAAGGAATTCCTCACGGGTGTATGTCTCACACCCAATGTTTTACGTGTGCCCCTGTTTTGTGAATTTATTTGGTTATGCATTATGCACACTTAGGTTTATATTCAATTTTTATTTATATAGATAAATAACAGACACTGCAAGTATATTTCTGTCTGTCTATACGCACTGCATATAGGTTAACGAATTTACCAGGAAAACAATATCCTGCCGCAAAAACGTGTTCAGCCCGAGGGCCTTCATCAGTTGCAATAAAATCTCAACCTATTCCTTCTATAGCGTGTTTAGTTCAATATATTATTGATAAAGATTTCAAAATCATTGCCATATGGAATGGATTTTCGTATATTTGTAACTCACGTGCCAAGATGGTAGTTACATTTTACTGACTGTATACTCTAATAATGTCACTTTCTTATGCAGATTATAAGCAAGAGAAATATTTAATGTGTCGTATATACGGAACTGAACACCGTTTCTATACGTCGGTTTCTGGGTTGGTACCATATTATATTTTACTTATTTATTAGACGGCTGGACGTTGGGTTGGTACCAAGATATATTTAAATCAGCCCTTAATCATATTAAAGATTGTTTAATGTATGGCTTGACGCTGGGTTGGTACCAGACTATACTTAGTCAGCCGTGTAATCACATTAAATTTAATTTTCTCTTCTTTCTAGTTACTGTTTCTTTTCCTAAAAGTAGCCTATACTAAATAGGCAGACTGACGCTGGGTTGCTACCAGACTATATTATTTCAGTCGTTAATCACATTGAAGTTACGTTATATTTGACGTGACGCTGGGTTGGTACCAGACTATATTAAGTCAGCCTTTTAATCACATTAAAGTAAATTGCCTCTTCTGTATTGTTATTATTTATTTTCTTAAGAATAACCTATATTAAATTGACAGATTAACGTTGGGTGACGTTGGGTTGGTACCAGGCTATACTAAGTCAGCCGTTTAACTGTCTATCCCCATTATCAACATAATGATTGAAATCGAGGCGTTATTTTGGAAGTACATATATTACTGTCAATCGGGGTTAGTACCCGTTTTTCTGGGGTAAGCACCCGTTTATTATAGCTATTCACGGGGTTAGTACCCGATTTTCATTAAACAGAATAGCTTCTAACAGTATCACTTTGTACTTCAAAAATACGTGCTTAAACTGGTTTTTACCATACTGTTCCCAATGAATTATTCAGAAAGAATAAGCATTAGGTCAATGAACATTATTTGATAACTATTGTTTTAGTTGTATTTGCCAAAAAACAGAAGAGTGCCTAAATACTTTAAAAACCAACAATCAGAATGAAAACATTCGACTGCATTTCGTAACTAAGTCCGTCTCGATATGAAGTCAGTTTTTAAATTGATCTCATCCAATCGATTACCTACTGTTTTTAACACCTGGTGAGAAACTCTTTACAAATCTCACGGTAAATATTCAATCAGCTGTTGCATGATGTGCCACAGCAAGTGACTAATCGGAAAAAAACGACTGCCACATTTCTCTAATTATCATACCTACACGTATGCAGTTAATATATTCTTTGATATTTCCAAATTATACAATTTTAGTCTGCGAGATTTCTTTTCTGTACAGGTATAAACATATTAAAATTCACATTACATTGAAATGTATGTCATTTCTTGGTGTATGGGAGTAAATATCCCGTTCGTGCATACACTGATAGACGAGTATTCAGAGACTTGTTTCATATGGTGGCAGGCATTAATTATTTAATGCTCACGTCTTTATAAACTTTAATCAGCTTATTTTTACCGGTTTTTATCTTTTCTTAAGATTTGCAAAAAGTAACATTTCGAAGGTCATCAACCCCTACAGAGCAGGTTAAGGCTCTGCAGGTTAAGGGGTGCCCGCCTTCGTGATAATCTAGGTCACATCGTCTTGTTATGGTGATCACTTGTGCCAAGTTATTTAAAAATCCCTGCAGGGGTTGTGACGTTACGGTCCGGACACGACATTACGTGCCTGTTTTTTATATATGAACTTCAAGTGTGACCTTGACTTTTGAGGTACGGACCTGGGTTTTACGCGCGACACATCGTCTTGTTATGGTGATAACTTGTGCCAAGTTATTTAAAAATCACTGCAGGGGTTGTGACGTTACGGTCCGGACACGAAATTGCGAAAACACACTCACAGAATGCGACACATGTTGCTCTTCCTTTGAAATTGGCAAAAAATGGCATCAAATGTAATGATGAACAGTGCTGGTGAGGCTTAATAATTATCTGTCTGATAAATATATGTCTCTGAATACGTTGAGAATTAAACGGAGTACTTGAAAACAGTAGTTTAAAACCAAGGAAGTTAGTTACCCCCACCCACTCTCCCCAAAACAGATGATAGGTTTTTACTTCATCTATCAAATGTGCATATCAGTTACTGATTTTGAGAACACATGCTAAATATGCCAGACCCAACAGAGTGAGAATCAGGTCCTCGTGTTATGAACCAGCTGTTACCGACCAGTGTGTTGGTCTGCTTTTGTGATGGTAAATGTATTGATGTTAGTTCGCCAAATGAACAGCCGTGTACATCATTATACATGTATTTTCACAATATTATGCAAATATGTGCATGATAAATACTTCTGATTAAACGTCAAATGGTCAGCCGAGAGATTTATTATAATTTATTGTGATTATCTCACAGCGAGATGTTACATTTACTGATGTAAAATGATAAAACATAAATGTTTTCTTAAGAATATTATTTTCAATATGTAAGAATGTATACTAAAAAACCTGTGTATTAGTAAAATGGACCAAATATGCTCAAATACGCTAAGTACATACAGTGTGTATAAATAGTACATATATATGGAAGTGGATCGCGCCGTAGACACATGCCATGACTCATCCAGTCAAATTAAACTGACATCGGACCGACCAGTCATAGAATAACACTTATATCATCAGCGTCAAGCAATGGAGCTACTAGTTAAGTATTTGGTGTGACCAGGTCGGAGATCGAGCCCACAACCTCCATCATATGAGCCAAAGCCTCCCCCGCTGCACCGTGGTTGACAGGAATTTCAGACGTGTAAGTCTGTACTAATGGGTAATTGATGAACTAGATACCGTATACTAATAAATGACAGATTCAACCGTTGAATGAAGCGTGGGTCGCGGTTTAAATTAGCCAGATCGAGCCCTAATTGCTAAGGAGAATGGGCTCATCGACTCCGTTGCATTTATATTGGACCAATGCATATATTCCGCCATGTTGTCTCTCTAAGAAATAAAGGGGTATTTAATCAATGCCAGGTTTAATTTTTGTTGGGCGTACGTTCAATCCTTGAGCATGGATTAATACAGTTCTAGGTATTCCACGTAAAAGAGATGAGTGGCAGTTCAAATAATGTAGAATAAATGTGACAGAGCTTCATTTCAATTCAATTTGCCGATTTTATCATACGGTGGAATTAACTCTTTTTATGTTTCCTACATCATAGAAAGACATCGTACGTGACCTATCAGATACCTTTTTTTGAAACCCAATACGGAGGTATAATTGACCCTACATATAGAAATCAATGTTTGGTGATTGTAAAATAAACCCGATCAGGCTATATATCCCAAACGTGCTTTTCTCACAGAGTTCAAATTAAATTGTTTGACAATATTCCTAATGGCTGAGAACAATGCATAATTACTGAATTAAAATATATGGTATAATAACGAAGAACAAACCTAAATTTAAAAAGTTTACTCGCCACGCCCACCGCCCACCCCACCCCCACCACACACACCTTTCCTTTTATTTATGTATTTAAAGGCAGCTTCAAAATTAACACTTGCGGACTAAATATCAAAGTGGAAGTAAACTGTAGTTTTATCATCAATGCCATTCGTTTGTTCTTTAAAACATCGACAGAGTTTGTTTTAACATGCATGCCGAGTTTCGTGTTTGGCATACAGAAAGTGTTCCCTTGTAAAAGTGACATGTTTCCCTTTCATATATGTGTCATTCGATTAACATTTCAGTAAACTGTTTCTGAGATGAGATGGTACTGGTTCAAGTGTGCATTAATTTTTTTCTGCTCACCAGTGATCTATTTTTTTTAATATCTGTTTGCTATATTATATCGTACCCATAATATGAGTTTCCAAGCTGTTGGGTACGTTATTAATAAACCCGATAGTTTGTTAAAATCGAACTAAATGTGTATATTACCTCAAAACGAAACCAGTTCACAGTTAAACAGTCACAAACTGCATATACGTGTTTTATTTACATCTTTAAACAAGCTCAGCAGCTTATACACATACCACTCTTAATGGCGCAGATGACAACCTTAATTTGGCATGATCTTGATGTAAAAGGAGTTTTTTTTGTTTAAATGGTATTTTACGTAATTTTAGCACATATTAGGCCATATATGACGGTCGGTAGAAGCAGATCACCCAATTTGTCAAGGGTAGAACCTCTACTGTATATCTCCCGCCAACCACAAGAATCGACACTTTTTCACTTGACAAGTCGGGCTTCCAATGGGATTCGAACCTGCAGAAAATCCACGTGTCTGAGTAGGAGACCAGCGTTAGCGTTGTTACCTTTAGCGGAAGAGTTGAATGTTAACTTTAGCGGAGGTTGTTACCTTTGGCGTTGGAATTGTTACCTTTAGCGGCGGTTGTTACCTTTAGCGGAATTGTTACCTTTAGCGTTGTTACAAAAGGCACAAAATGTGAGAGTCTGTAAGAAGTTTGTTTTGGGAACACTGAACATAGACAAAAAGGTAGTTGAGTATGCAATGAAAAACAAAGTTCACGAATGTTTCGTTAGACATGATAGGAAAGGAAAACTGTCATCTAAAAATAAAACACCAGATGATAAATTGAAAGAAATTCGAGATCATATCGAATCTTTTGCAACTGTATCATCGCATTACACTGGAACAGATACGTAGAGAGAGTACCTCGATCCAAATGTGTTCATTAGGAAAATGTGTGATCCATATCAAAGCAATTGCAGAAGCAGAGAAAGTGTGCCTTGTAATTTCAATGTTTATAGAAATGTGTTTGTAAGCGAGTTCAATCATCAACCCAAAAGGACCAATGTACTCTTTGGGCGGTTTACAACGGAAACCAAGAACATGGAGTAGCAGATAGTGACCTTGATGTACAGTATGGACTGCATCAAACTTTAAAAGAGATAGTCAGAAAACAAAAGAAAACTGACAAAGAAAAAACTATAAGCATGATAAGTATACTATGGAGTGCGATTCTATGCATACGGTAATAGAACATTCTAAAATGAATACTAATGCGCATGTTCCATCACAGTGGGATACAATTATAGCAATGACCAGGCGAAATGATCCATATGTTGTTATACCTATCAAGTATAATGGAGTATCTATCAAGTATTGTGGAGCGCTGTGGTCTAGTGGTAGAGCGTTGGACCCTGATCCAAACGTCGTGGGTTCGATTCCCGTCATTGCCATATGCGTTGTGTCCCTGAGCAAGACACTTTATCTGCATTGCTTAGTACTGGTTCTACCCAGGAAGACATCGAGAGTGATTCAAATAAGTTCATAGAGCTTTCGTTACAATCGATGTAAAATAAATAAGTTTAAACTAAGTATAATGACATTAGTGACTTAAAGTCCTAGACAAAGTCAATAACTACCAACATGAAAATCACAGTTACGGGCGAGAAAATAAACTGGCTGGATATCAATGGATTTTTTAACTATGGTTTTGACAGAAAAGCTTTCATTGAAAGAAAAAAAAACTGAGGAAGACTACGATGTAATTGCACGTGTTAGTAAAATTTGCCAGAGCTAAAAGGAGTTATCTACATATATTACATATTTGTCTGTGATTTGTAAAGGAAATACTGGGAACAGAAAAGCTATAACTACTCGTTTGCTCTACTGGGAAAATATCTCCTAGTGGGAGATATTTCCCAGTACGGAACATTGCTCGGTTTTTTCCGCCAAATGACGTTCCGATTGTTTGACGGACGTCGTCGTCAGATTCCGCCACTAGGGAATAACGATTACGGAAATTAACGAAGAGTTCCGGTTCCACTTGTTTTGTTTGTATGACGTACGTCGTCTTGGCGTTCTCGTGCAAACTGGTGTAAAAAGGCGTGAATCATTAGAAATATTAATAAAATATCATTTAAATTATGTAATATATAGTTTATTCTAATACACCCGCACTATATAGCCTAGTTTAAAATATCTCGATATATTCAACGATATATGACTGTAACGTTTGCAACGTTAGGAGTATAAGCAAGGCAATGCGAAAGATTTTAGATGTGTGCGTTATTTTCACATTTTAGGGGTATTAGAAATAGAAATAGAACATCGTTTACGGTGAATTATCGTGTATTATTATATAACCTATAAATAGACGAGTTTTCATTGGCTAAAAAGTAATTTTTTAGAAAAAATATCTAGCGATATTGACCTGTTTTTTTGATATTGACCTGTTTTTTTGATATTGACCTGTTTTATATAATTGTTTTTTTGATATTGACCTGTTTTATATAATTGTAAATTGAGGGTTATATAATAAAACAGTTATGGACTTTTCAGCTGTTATACATGATGTTGATATGCACCAAAAAATCATTATTGACCTCGGCTATCGCCTCGGTCAATAATGATTTTTTTGGTGCATATCACATCATGTATAACAGCTGAAAAGTCCATAATTGTATAATATATCACGGTTTGTCGTTCAATTGTAAACAATAATTTCACCCGCTCTTCGGGCTGGTGAAATAATGGTTTACATTTGAACCCCAAACCGTGATATATTACACGATAATTCACCGTAAATGATGTTCTATTTCTTAAATAACCAGTGTTTTTGAGATACTGAAAATGTCTAGCTTTGAAGAGAAATGACCCCGATATAAGAACTCGTACTCCGCACTCGTTCTTATATCGGAGTTCTTATATCGTCTACGCATTCGTTTTTATATCGGGGCCATTTCTATACCTCGGGATATATTTCCCGTATCTCAAAAACACTGGTTATTGAACTCTATTTATTGTTATTTGGGCATGACTTTCAAAATATTTTCTGTAAACATGGAGTGTTAATGTACAAAGATGCCCTCAATAAATAATAAACATACAATGAATTGTTGAATTTTCATTGGAATTCAAACATTAAATGTCCATTTTCTCAAAAGTCTGAATTAAGCACATAACCCCTTTTTTCTCTATGCCCTGACGAGATAAATATCTGGTACATTTGTTAACAATAAATCACTGTCATTTAAAACGGATATTTTAATGATGTACATTTACGCTGGCAATCTATTGTCTTTCATTTTAGGACAATGATTTAGTAAAATATTTAGAAAGTATAAGAGTTAAATCCGTGCATAATCAATGATGTATTGACATATTATACATACGAAACTATACAAGCGGTCAGTGGTATCCCAAACTGGAAGGGATGAATGTCACATTTATTCAACAATCAATTATCGTTTCTATAAATACTCGCGTTACAAACAAGAGGCCCAAGAGGGCCTGTGAACGCTCTACTGGCTGTTATACCATTGATGAATCGAGTCGTACTACATTGTGTCTAGAGTGTACACAAGGTTTTTCAAGTATTTGACCTAGTGACCTAGTTTTTGACCCCATGGGACCCATTTTCGAACTTGACCAAAATATAATTAAGACAACATTTCGACAAAGTTTCATCACGATCGGGTCAGAAATATGGCCTCTAGAGTGTACACAAGGTTTTTCAAGTATTTGACCTAATGACCTAGTTTTTGACCCTGTGTGACCCATTTTCGAACTTTAGCAAGCTATAATTACGACAAATATTCTGACAAAATTGCATCAAGATCGCGTCAAAAATATGGCCTCTAGAGTGTACACACGGTTTTTCCAAAGTTTGACCTAGTGACCTAGTTTTTAACACCATGTGACCCATTTTTGAACTTGACCAATATGTAATTAAGACAAACATTCTCACAAAGTTGCATTAAGCTCGGGTCAAAAATATGGCCTCTAGAGTGTACACAAGGTTTTTCCAATATTTGACCTAGTGACCTAGTTTTTAACTTCATGTGACCCATTTTCAAACTTGATCAAGATATAATTAAGATAAACAATTTGACAAAGTTTCATCAAGATTGGGTAACAAATATGACCTCTAGAGTGTACACAAGTTTTTTTCAAGTATATGACCTAGTGACCTAGTTTTTGACCCTACATGACCCATTTTTAAACTTGACCGAGATTGTATTGGGACAAACATTCTGACATAGTTTCATGATGATTGCATTAGAAATGTGGCTTCTAGAGTGTACACAATCAAAAGTTAACGGACGACGGACGACGGACGGACGGACGGACGACGGACAACACACCATCCCATAAGCTCTGCTGGCCCTTGGCCAGTAGAGCTTAAAATCGGATTGAATCATGTCACATACGCCAACTACTGCACAGAAAAGATCGAGTGCTCCTTCAATAGTTGAAGGAATTGTCAACTGATTTCTCGCATTTCCTGTTACCCATTCCATAATTTGCAGAAATTCATTAGAACATCCTCTAACAGGGAACTCGTCTGTATACTCATTGGCTAGTTCTCCAATGGTTTGTAAATCAGTGGAAGCGAGTACATGTAATCATATGCTCCAAGCGCTTCCGGTTGATAGTAAATGGCTTCAGGAATATCAGACGGCACTAATACCTCATTTTGCTGTGATCTGATTCTATGCTCATTCCAATTTACAACAAATATGTCTAACTGATTCTGAATAATTGGAAGAAAACGAAAACGAACGCAATCAATGTAAATTGGGTCTGTATCAGTAAAGACACCTCTGTCTCGCATATCGCCGAAATAGTATCCCCAGTATTGGGAAAAATGTATTTTAAGACTTCCCCATAGTCTCTTAATTCTTTGATTTCCAGTAGATTTTTCAGTAAGAAAACTTGTTCAACCAGACATATCGTCTGTGTGATACAACCTGAGGGACATCTGAAGATCTTTTAAAACAACATTTTCAGAACTCCCATCCGATCGTACCATTCTCTGCACCGTCCCTAATCTCTTGACAAAGTCTAAAACAAATCGGGCTATGAATCTTGGATTGTTATTTGAAGGACCTGCTTTCAACCACAGAATTTTCCTCGAATAACCATCGATGGCAGCATGAATAGCTATTCCGAATGGTTTTAACTTATCGTATCCTTCAATATGTATGAGGTAGTTAGGACCTCTATTGTAATACACTCTCCTTCTCAAACGACGATGTCTTCTCAGAGATACTCCTTCCGGGTCGATGGCTAAGAGACATAACCTAACTGTTTCTTGAGTAACACGCAAACCATGTGTGACATTCAATAATCGCCATAAAGATTTATAGCCCAAGTTTTGAAATTTATTTTGATGCACTACAACTTTTTTGGAGACGATTTTCTTAAGTGGACTTTCACAGTTTTTCCTTCTTAGTTTCAGCCTCTGCTTAATTGTCTTTAAAGTTGAAACACTCATGACTATTCCATGAACCAACAACAGGAAACCGCAAATTTCGTTAGAAGTATACAATCTGCTCAAGTAATACTGAACCAAGTCATCAACTGGTGCGTTGTCCCCGGGATATGGAATTGCCTGATTCGCAACTCCACATAGTATGATGACTAATAGCTGAAATAAACAATGTATAAAAAATAAACAACAGCAACAACAACATACGCACGCATACATAATGTAATATAATATAATATAATATAATATAATATAATATAAATATAATATAATATAATATAATATAATATAATATAATTAATATAATATAATATAATATAATATAATATAAATAATATAATATAATATGATATAATATAATATAATATAATATAATATAATATAATATAATATAATATAATATAATATAGTATAATACAAGAGGCCCAAGAGGGCCTGTGGACGCTCTACTGGCTAAAGATAAAGTTTATGTATAAGGGCCATAACTCCGTCAAAACATCATTCAACCGGAACATGGCGATGATATGCGCAACAAGCCTTGGTACTGATCTTCATGCCACGTTTCGCTGAAATCTGGCCAGAGGTTCAAGAGAAGTAGTTTGTACCCAGTTAGTGTATTAAAACCTTTAAAGTGCCACAACTCTGCCAACTTTCATTCAACTAAAACACGGTGATGACAGCGCAACTAGTTTTGGTACTCATCGTTCCTGCTAAGTTTTGCTGAAATCCGGCCAGAGGTTCACGGGAACTAGACTGTACAAAGGTTGTGTATTAACTTCCTAAAAGGGTCATAACTCTGACAAACTGTCATTCAACTGAAACACGGCGATGACATGCCCAACTAGGCATGGTACTCATCATCCCCGCCAAGATTCGTTGAAATCCGGCCAAGAATTCAGAAGGGATTAGTCTGGACAATGTTTGCGTATTAAAACATTTAAAGAAACTAACCCTCCAAATAATTGCAAAATGGCACAATCAAAACCGTTTATCAAAATTCTATCCAGGTGTTCAGTTCATATAATGATGTAGGTTTATTCAAGGATTTTTAAAATACCCGGGATTGAATATGGGTAAAATGAATTATGAGTTGGTAACTCTTAATTCAACGCTCCAGTTGTGTGGTTTGGTCTGGCTGGTTTTAAGCGGTTTTATAATGTGTCTATATATGTTATAATAGCGTAAATGAGTCTCCATGCCCCTCCATGCCCCTTCCATAGTAAAGTTAAATGTTGACAACCTGTTAAAAACTCAAACCTGATTAGAATTCTGGGAAACTTACTTGATCATGTAAATAAACATGTCTGCTATTAAATATCAACAAGGAAATAGGGGGTTTAATACCTTCTAAGAAACATTTCTTCAGCTGTATACTAACACCGGGTCAAAGGTCAAAGCTATTTTTACCCCTTGCAATTTTATACCCTGTCTACTTTCACTTCTGAAATTTATATAAAAAAACGATCAAAAACACGATGAGCTCCTTTTTCAAATATCAGCAACATGTCCAGAATATAGTTACAGCCAAAACATAACAGGAAATTGCACTAAAATGTTTTTAAAGGAAAAAAGATAAACACTCTTTGAAACAGAACTGCTTTCGACTGCACCAGGCGAGCACATCCGGCTGATTTAGTGTAATTAAACCTAAAGTTGAGATTCTCCAGATAGGTATATTATATATACACCTCGTCGTCAGTAGGTTAAGAAACGGTGTACATATGTTGTAAATGGTGGGATAGATACTTTAAAGGGCCATAACTCCGCTAAAAATCATTCGACTGGAACACGGCAAAGATATGCACAGTTAGGCTTGATACTGATCTTTCATTGAAATCCGGCCAGGAGTTCAGGAGAACTAGACCGGACAAAGTTTGTGTATTAAAACCTTTAAAACGCCAGAACTCCGCCAAAGATATTTCAACCGCAACACTGTGATGACATGCACAACTTGGCTTGGTACCAATCATCCCTGAAACGTTTCGTTGAAATCCGGCCAAGGGTTCAGGAGAACTAGTTCAGACAAAATGTGTGTATTTAAATCTTTAAAGGGCCATAACTCCACTAAAAATCATTCATCCAGAAGACGGCGGCGATATGCACAACTACCTGGTACTGATCAACCCTAAAAGTTTCGTTGAAAACAAAGTTTGTGTATTAAAACCATTAACGGGTCGTCATTTAACTGGCCCACAGTGACGATATGTACAAAAAGGCTTGGTACTGATCATCTCTGCAAAGTTACACTGAAATCCGGCTAAATGAAGGTCCCGTCGTCTTCATGGGGCAAAATACAGCATCTTTGAAATAAATCAAGGGCTATAATTCCAGTGTTACTAATCCAAATTGGTCGGTTTTAAAATTTATCCAAGCTTTCATTGATAGTAACAATCTGGTAACGTTTGGTAAATATAGGATGAAAAATGAAGGCCCTATCGTCTTAACGAGGCAAAATACAGAAAATATAGCATGCTTTACTAAATCGAGAATGGTTTTCGAGCTCGTCCGAGCTTTCATTGATATCGACAATCTGGTAAAGTTTCTGGCCCCAACCGGACACCGTTTGAAACTGCACATGGCTGCAGCATTTTAACCTACTTCGTCCAGCTAGGTTCTGTTCTGTTTCTTGTTGTTGTTGTTTATTTATCAAAATTATGGTCACTTTTACCCGTGTATTTACTTATAGTCAATTTGAATTCTTCTTTCCACCAATAAATTTGTGTTTTATTTTTAGTAAATACTACAGTAAAGTTTCTTTTCAATGTATGGGACAGACATAGGAAAGTTGAATCAACGGTTAGTGCCTCTTGTTAAGTTATTTGTCCCTGCAGCAGAAGACGTTTTCTAGGTTACGCCACTGAACTTGGACAAGTTCAAAACCAGTTGCATCAGACTAGACACATCAGAGTTATAGCCTTAGATTTTTTAAAAAACTGTTTTCCGGTAGGCCTTAGACTATTCAAGCCGGTACATACAGGCCCAATTGTGCATCGTGTTACCGGAAGACTACTTAAATACACGCCACTCTGTAGATGACATAATTTTGGACATGGAGGTCATCTTGAGTGACAGTTTGGCCATAAAACACAAATCTATTTATCCATCAGCAATTTCATAAAATAATATTCTAGTCTAGATTTGAAACAGTTTAATGACAATTGATCACAATATATTTGAAATGGATTGACCCTCTAAGATTTTGGTAGGTCGCCCAAGATCGTCAAGTTGGCTAAAACTATGTAAAATTTATGGAAATTTGAAATGTCCAGCAATCGTGCAAGTATTCATACAATCTTAACTATCAAGCCTTGCATTTTCAGTACTTTCAGTACTTTGATGTATCATACGGCCAGTAATTATATAGGGGAAATAACCCTGCAAGTGATGTGGCAAATATCGCCGCCGGATGTTTCACTGTTTCACTTTGCACGTAATGAACGGATTGCGTTTGCATTGCACCGACTTTATTTTCGCCCGATCATTTTACTTACCACCAGACTTAATGTGTTTGCGTTAAACTGATTCATATTTCATCATGCTGATTTACTTTGCTCTGTATCACTTCACATTTTTCGATGAATCGTTTAAGTTTTCATCGTACCGACTTGGAATACAACAAACCGTATCACACTAAAGGTTATCAGTATGCTACTAAAAATAGATTTTGGAAAATGTCAGATTGGAATGTTGGAGATTGCCCAGCTATTAATACATTAAGAACAATGGATGTTTTAACATGGAATGTGAACTATCAGAATGTTTGTTGCGTTTGTGAACATCGTGGGTTAATTAATTAATTTAAGATTATTTCAGTTGGTAAATTCACCAGAATTTGATGTGTAATGAACACAGGTGTAGTTGTTGCAATGTAATGTACATGTTTTCATACGCGTGTAATGTACATGTTTTCATGTCTTTCCTGTTGGTGGTTATTCAGTTAATTTGACTTTATATAATTTTGTTTTAATTTGTAGTTTTTGATACATGTATTCTATTTTAATGATATGTAAAGGGGTATATAATAAAAGGAGCATTACTATAATAACTTGTTCTGAAGTTTGTATCACCTCTCGTATGTAAATGCCAGATCAGGATCACACTCGAGACTACGCCTCTCGTGCGATCCTGATCTGGCATTTACCTACTCGAGGTGATACAAACTTCCAGAACATGTTACTATAGTAATAATCCTATTGTATTGCATTAGTTTTTTTGTCAAATGGTTTGTCATTGCACTGAATGATTTCTATTTGCGTCGTATGGTTTGCAATTTTACACCGTATCTGTTCACTTCGAACCGTATCAATTCACTTTGTAACGAATGAACAAAGTTTACACGTTGCATCGAATCAATATGTACGTCATCAAATGACTTCATGTTGAATTAAATGGCCTGTCATTGAATGGTTTGTAAATATCCACATTTTGACGGTTATGGCTTCCCATAGAAACCCTTATCTTGAAGCAGACGAAATACTAACTGGCTACAGTGTATACATAGTGGTGGTAAAGAATACCAAACGCTGGGGTTTAAACATTCGCAATATGTCTCGCTTCTTTGTTTCGGATAAACAAGCACGCGCATCAAAATTAAATTCGATTCGCTTACATTTTCTTAGAGGCGGTACTTCACTGTATGCGCGTGCGCACTATTGAACACACTTGCCCTAAGCAGACTATACCAACATTCGATTTATGACATGTGTTTCGGCAGCAGGATATTTTCCGCAGAATAAAGTAAGTATGTTTTAGTAAGATTGTTAATTGGTAGTTGAAGGATTCAAAAAGGTAGGTTCATACGGACTGGATACTAAAACCATAACAACAAGACATTAAGGAATTTATAAAATGGTTCTCCATGCCCGTTCCATAGTAAAGTGAGGTTAAATTACACTATTGCTTGGGGCGCTTGTTTTTCAACCAATGTTATTTTTGCAGTATCTTCAGCAATTTAAATAATGCGTACACAAATTATATATCATTAGAACTGGCATTTTTAGTGGTAAATAAAACTACTTTTGTTTCGAAAATCGGTTGAGAAATAAATATTTAACAGGCCAAATGATATTTTGATGGGGCTATTCCCATGTAAATTCCTTTTTGGTGGACAGCAGGAAATTAAGAAAATTCTAATAACTTCACTTAGCCTTCATATTTTGCACTAAAACGTTCAGGGTATCTTACTTTATGAATATCCAGCAATTTCAAACCATTTTTTGATACAAATTCTAAAAAACATATTTTGTCATGCAGCAGAATTTTGCATTGAAAATGCCCCATCAAAAACACCTTTCGTGAATCAATTGAATCATTTTATTATTTCTCAGCCAATTTTGAAAAGTAAGGTATTTTTTATTTACCACTAAAAATGTCCGTTTCACTGATATACAGCTTATTTAGGTACTACATGAATTTTGTCTAAAAAGTCCAAAAAACTTTTGGCTGTAACAAGCGCTCCAAACAATTTGATAAATCAACCGAATGTGCTTCCTGATGCAATCGATCGTAGTTCTGTATTAAATGGGTTGATGCACTATTTTCAAACAAGATTATTTAAAAGGGCTCTGAAAAACTTGAGAAAAAAAAGCTGAAAGAATTATCAAAATGACATGAAAAATAAAGGAGATATAACCTATTGAAAATTTACAAAGAACATAAATGGAGGCGGCCATCTTGGAATGATGACGTCATCGCGCCTTTTTACCATATATGACATATTGACAAAATGTATTTTAAAGAATAAAAAATGATTAAAAATAAATATACAGCTGTAAAATGTATATATTGTATGCTTATTTTCCATTTGCAGATATTTTCTTTGCTTTAAAAAAAAAAAGGCGCGTTGACGTCATCGTTCCAATATGGCCGCCTCCATTTATGTTTCTTTGCAAATTTTCAATGCTGTATTGACAAGAAATATCATTCGGTATGACAATTCAAATTAACGGAACAGTGAAAAAGTATCTAAGACGTTTGTGGATTTCAGATTGTTGTCCTTAATAGTCATACGTCTATATCTAAGTGAACGCATGAATGATCATGTAGATATGAATTTATCACATAACACCATTCTATATTTTCCACTAGTTCTATAAGTATGCAAATAAGCGACAGGCAAAAGCAATAAAAGTCGATATGTGAGTTATGTGATAAATATAATTTTCTCATTCATTTTTGAATTTATTAAACTCGTTAACACAATGATATAATGCTCGGCAAGAGCCTCGCAATATATCATTTTTAATAAATTCAATAATGAATGAGTACTCATGTAAACTCCTCTATATACATAATTAAAAGCATAGAAAGTCACCAAGGAAGTTTGCAGTACCTTGAATGAAGCTACCAGAGTAACAAGAGAATAAACAGGGAAGGGTTTAATCTAATGTTGGTAGAACTTGTTACCCAACCCATTTGTCATTACAAAATGTCTATCGTATATATGTTTATATTTGATTTGTATGTAAAATATTGGCAATAAAATATGTTTAAATCAATAAACAGTTAAGGGTACCTCAAGACAACGTTGTACCTGAATAACAAGAAAATAAACAGTTAAGGGTACATCAAGACAACGTTGTACCCTGTTTGTTTCAGAAGACAATACTTTACCCAGCCAAGAACCTTTTCTTTTATCAACGGAGCTTGATTCCTCACTACACTCAAGCCGCTCATACCACTCCGTGAGATCCTGCTGATATGACATATCAGGTCGAGATGGTGCACGCTTCCAGATTATTATATTATCTTGTTTGTTTCAGAAGACGATGCTTTACCTAGCCACGAACCGTTTCATGTATCAACGTCTCTTGATTCCTGTTTTAATTGGAGTTCTTCTGTTTTGTTGGATGGGGAGCAGTTTCTTCACAAAATCCGTATTTCAATCGGGATATAGTATGCCTGCAAATACACGTGTTCTTGAGCGTTTAAAACCGGATGTTATAGAGAAGCCATATCACGTGATCAATTGCTCAAATATTCAGCTTATTCAACTAGAACATTCATTAGGTCATGGATGGAGAAAAGAAGGTTTTTTGGGTGACTTCAATGGAACAAAAGTCGTCGTAAAATTGGGAACGAAGAATACTAAAAAGTCTGCTTCATGCATTAAAACGATGAAATACAGCAAAAAAGAATGTGTTATCACCCAAACGATGAGATATTTACTGAAAGAAATATTACTGTCAGAGCAGTTGAATCATCCTGGACTTGCACGTCTGCTTGGCTACTGTGTACGACATGATGTCACTGCTGTGGATTCCTTGAATATTACGGATCATGGAGTTGTGAGCGTGTTTGAAATAGGAAATGGGAGCGTGCATGACCACACGACATTGATGAGTTGGAAAGAGAAGATAGAACGTGCTGCGGAGATAGCGGACTTCCTTGATTACATGGAACATTCGCCCATGGGCTCGTTGCTTGTGAAGGATTTTAGGGCCCGTCATTTTCTCTTGATCAACAACAGATTTAAGTTAATTGATCTTGATTCTATAAGCGGGTTTGAGCCACGTTGCTCGTCTGTTTGCTCACTAGGTATTGTTTGCCACGAGGGATTTTGCAAGGGATATAACGCGAAACGAAACGTGAAAAATATGTACAAAACACTATTTCTGCCGTTTCTCAATCCCGAGAAAACACAATACCCACCAGCAGTTGGCGAGGAGCTTTCTCAACTCTTCTCTTATTTGAAGGTGGGTCAAATAACAGCCGCAGACGTGCAACTTCGGTTACAACATATGTTGAAAACGCAAAATGCAGAATAATTTTTTTGAATATCTTCAATATATATATGGTGTTTAAAAGGTACTGGTCATATCGTGTTCCTAACACTACGAGAGAATAAATAAGTTCCAAATGGATCTAGTTCAGTAGCAACGTTCATTACTTTTTTTCTTTTTTTAAACAATCATTTGTTTAATGTTTATTAGCTTCGTGTATAAGGTGTTATATACTCCTCAAAATAATTTAAGGACCATGTTAAAATGTTGGCCTTTTTTTTTTAAGTGCTGTAATTGAACAGTTTATTGTCCTTTTGCATTTTTTAAGTTTAGTTTCATTAGACAGATATACGCGGCCAACACCATCAAAACATATTAACTTATTTAAGACGATGTCTCTTGTCTCACGATTTGACAAAACAACAGTCAATTCAATCACTTTTGTCTTTTAATTTAACGTCTTATTAAATCATTTAATGTACTTTTTCATACCGTTCAATATAAGTGTAAATTTAAACCGTTTGGCGAAAACACGAATCGTTTAATAGTAGATGAAACCGTTTGATGAAAGCTTTCGAACCATCTAATAAGTTATGAAATCATTTAACAAAAATCCAAACCACACTGTCACATTTTTATAACGATGAAACATTTCGATGGGTATCAACTGGAACCATCTAATGACCATCGAAACCGTCTGGTGTCTTTTGAAATAGTTTAGTAAAAACACAGAACATACAACATATATTTTTAAATAGTAAAACTCCATTTCATGTAGTGAATATGTTTAAACAGTGAAACGCATTGAAACAGTATCAAATGAAACCATTTAATGACGAACAAAACCGTCTAGTTTCGTTTGAAATAATTCGGTATATACACTGACCCAAAATGAAAACTTTACACTTTATTTGTTTGAATATCTGTTTTGTTAGCATACATGTTGTTGTAAGTTTTACACATGATTATCACGATTTCATTGCGGATAACGATTATGCAATTGTTTTCAAAATCGCCGGTCTATTCATGCGTCCAAGCATGAAAAACGTGTTCCTTACTTTGCACGAGCGCAGCAACAGGTGTTTCACTTACAGGTTTTACACCGAAAGTAATCATTTGCTGCTCAGCACTGATAATAAAAAGTTAATTTGTTTTTAAAAAACTTTTGCATTTAGTGATGCAGAGAAACCAAGCCATTGGTATGCTCAGGGCGGGGTCAATGGTAAATAACGTCGCGCGTCATTTTGGCTGCTCCAGACAGACTATTCATAATCTTGTGAACTGGTACAACATTACTGGGTCTGTCAGAGATCGTACAAGACCCGGTCGCGTACGTGCGACAACGTTACGTACTGATCGCGTTATCACGTTGACTCACCTATTAATCGTTTTTTACCAATAACCATTACTGCTCGGCGTTACGGGGTTCATGCACAGACGATCATAAATCGTTTGAGACAGAACCAAGTTCCTATTCTTGCTCGTCGTCCATATACTAGACAGATTATCACACCTCGTCACCGAGCTTCCAGACTGTTATTGGCACGACGTCATTTGCATTTCACGCGCAACCAGTGGCAATCGGTACTTTTCAGCGATGAGTCGCGGTTAAATGTCAGCCATGCAGATGGCAGAATACGCATCTATCGCCGTAGAAATGAACGACTTGCAGATTGTTGTATTCGGGAGAGAGACAGATTTGGTGGTGGCAGTATTATGGTCTGGGGTGGGATAATGGGAAATCTGAAACTGATCTGGTCATTATCCAAGGAAATGTCAATGCTCAACGTTACATCAATGTTTTAAACAACACAATGATACCATTCATGCAAAATAATGGACCTGGCACTTTCCAGCATGACAATGCAAGGCCTCACACTGCGCGTATAACCACACAATTACTTGCTCAAAATAACGTTGTCTTGCCTTGGCCCGATTTATCCCCGAACGTGTGAGGGTTTTCCATCATCCAGATTGAAACAAGAAACAAGAGGCCCAAGAGGGCCTGTGGACGCTCTACTGGATAACATGGCTCTTATAACATCAACGAAGCGAGAGACTGCCATTTACGTTTTTTTGAAAGTTTTGGGCAAAATACAGCCTATCAACTAAATCAAGGGCCATAACTAAAGAATCTGGTAAAGTTTGGTAAAGATCAGATGAAAAATGAAGGCCCTACCGTATTAACGAGGCAAAATATAGCGTTTTTAACTAAATCAAGAGCCATAACTCCTCTGATACTGGTCCGACTGGTCCAACATAGAGCTAAAAATAAATAAATAAAAAAATCCAAAAAAAAATGTAAAAAAATAATAAAAATAAAAATAAAAATAAAAATTAACTAAAAAAAATAAAAAAATTATAATATCAAAAAAAGAAAGTCATAAAATCTGGTCAAGTTTGGTAAAGATCAGATGCAAAATAAAGGCCCAAGATCTGGCTGGTTTTCGAACTTGACCGAGCTTTTATTGACATTAAAAATCTGATAAACTTTGGTAAAGATCGGATAAAAAATAAAGTCTTTAACGAGGCAAAATATAGCATTTTGAACTAAATCAAGGGTCATAACTCCGCTGTCCCAACTTTCATTGATATTAACAATCTGATAAAGTTTGGTAAAGATCAAATAATAAATGAATGTGCTAGACTGTTCAGAAGGATTAATATGGCATTTTTCAGCAAAACAAGGGCCATAACTCCATTGAAGTTATTTCAATCTTGCCGGTTTTCAAACTTGTACGAGCTTTCATTGATATAAAGACACTGGCAAAGTTAAGTAAAGATCCGATTAATATTGAAGGCCCTAGAGTGTTCACAAGGCAGAAAATAGCATTTTTCAGAAAAAACAAGGGCCATAACTCCAGTGTTAGTGATCTGATTTGGCTTGTTTTCGAACTTGTTCGAGCTTTTATTGATATTAACAATATGTGCAAGTTTGGTAAAGATCAAATAATAAATGAAGGTTCTAGAGTGTTCACAAGGCAGAAAATGTCATTTTTCAGAAAAATCAAGGGCCATAACTCTGGTGTTACTGACCAAATTCAGCTGGTTTTCGAACTTGTCCAAGCTATAATTAGTATTAACAATCTGTGCAAGTTTGGTAACGATCAAATAATAAATTAAGGCGCTAGAGCGTATAGCAATGTTCAGAAAAAACAAGGGCCATAACGCCGGTGTTACTGACCAAATTCAGCTGGTTTTCGAACTTTTCCAAGCTATAATTGGTATTAACAATCTGTGCAAGTTTGGTAACGATCAAATAATAAATTAAGGCGCTAGAGCGTATAGCATTGTTCAGAAAAAACAAGGGCCATAACGCCGGTGTTACTGATCCGATTTGGCTGGTTTCCCGAACTTGACCGAGCTTTCATTGATATTAACCATCTGTGCAAGATTGGTAAAGATCAAGTAATAAATGAAGGTGCTAGAGTGTTCACAAGACAGAAAATGGCTTTTTCCAGAAAAAACAAGGGCCATTACTCTAGTGTTACTGACCCTATTCAGCTGATTTTCGGTGTGTAGAGATTCTCATTTATAAAGCTACTGGCGGGTTCCCTATCTATACTTATACCGATAAACCAACATACCAGGCAACAATGACGGCGATAAACATAGATCGGACTTGTAGCATGGTAGCGAGTTCGCGTATTTAATTGTGATGTGATGAAAGATCGTCACAATTTAAGGTGATGGTTTTTCAAAAAGTTCCCTGACTGGTTACAGCTAGTCTCGGCCAGCTAGACCGTATCATGCATATATCTTACTTGCAGATATCGGTCTGGGCAGATTAGGCCAATTAAAGCGCCCACTAGCGATTAGTCCAATTTATTCGCGCGTTTTTTCACGTGCATAAAGTTGACGTTTGCGTGACGTCATGCTGTAAATAAACGTACAACGTCATTTGTTGATGCACCTGTTACCACTTTTGACGTCACATGCTGCTTCTCAAAAGTTGAAAGTAAGAAATTATTATTATTTTGAAAGTCTCGTTGAATCTCTCAAAACCTCGTCCAAAACGAGAGGGCGATTTTAAACGTCGTAGTTTCCCCAGTCCCTGGTTCTGGATCTGTGTAGCATAGCGTAACGAAGAAATCAGAAGCGGGCCGGGTAACCGAGGCTAGGTCACAGCATACTACTGTGCCCCCAGTACCCCACCCACTGTTTCAAATGTATAGCATTGAAACGATAATAACTGACCATTTAAAGCATAAGTAATTGGTGAGCGCAAAACTTATGCTACGGAAAATCATAAAAAAATATATTCAAATTAGCATTTCTCAAATCAAGACGCACTTCAAACTAGTCAAAAACATATAAACAAATGTGAAATGAACCTTGCAACTCACCGAAAATTCACGATAGACTGATCCCCCGTCTGTATATGAAACAACAGTTTAATTGCGCGACAAAGCGCGCGAAAGTAGAAGAGCGGTAACTTTTGGAGTTCGGAAGATCACTGCGTGTATCGAATTGTCTTGCTTCTTGCACGTAGTCCCCTGAACAAATTGGTTATAAAATCAATCGGTATTCGATCACATTTGCTTATATTTAACAGCAACGTATCTCTATTCTATGTCAGTGATTTAAGAAGTTTTACTTCTCTGTGTAACACATTACGCATTTTAAGGGTCAGTTGTGTAAAATATCAAGTCTGTATGTTCACATATTAATAAGTTTGATGTATAGGCTGGGGTCATATAAAGCCCAGGTATAGGATACAGTAGAGGTTATGGATAGAAATCTTCACCATTAAGAAAACGAAAGGGAGGGAGCGTACCCATATATTTGATAATGATTGTTTAGTTATTTATATCTACTATTGTAAACCTAGTTATATAGATCTGCTATCAAATGTCGACCTACTGACATCTGGAATAATGTGTATCTGTCCACTGGCCGAAGGTCATCAGAGCCTTTTAACTCACCTGAACCTCAGCTGAGCCTTTCTGATCACCTTCCGCCCGGCATCCGTCTGTCATCTGACCGTCCGTGCGTCCGTCTTTCCGTCCGCCAACATTTGTAAACGACATCTCCTCATAAATCGATTTACAAATTTTGACCAAATTTCACATATACTGAGGTCATTGCCTTCAAAATTTGTACAAATTAGGCCGTAATTACCATACATGGTCAAAACCTTAAACATCTTCCTTCTTCTCAATGACAGATTTTGACAGTTTTGTTTACAAATGATTGACAACTCCTAGACTACAAAAGTTGTACAAATGAAGTTCCTAGGACCAAAAATGTTTATACTGTAGTCGAAGTCGGTGTAAAGCAACAGGTTTCTTAGGCCCTTTTAGAAATTGTTGTTTTTCCCAGTCTGGTTATGATTTTTTTCTTTTAATAGTGAAAGACTTCCGGTTCCTTTTTAGTTTTTCGGTCTGAATTTATTAGGATGATTTGCCCAATATTTATTTAGCCTGCTTTTAAAGGAATTGATGGTGGGTGCCTCAATCACTGTGTCCGAGAGTTTGTTCCAAGATTCTACGACTCTGTAAGCAAATGAATTTTTCCTAATATCAATTCTTGCTCTTTTTTTAAATAGTTTCGTGGAATTTCCCCTTGTTCCAAGATCAGGGGCCTGAGTGAACAGTTTATTTTTGTCAACTGTATCGATATTATTTAAGACTTTATAAATCTGAATCACGTCAGCCCGCTCTCTTCTATACTCAAGGGTTGGTAGCCCTAGCAAAGTCAGTTTTGCATGGTACGGAAAGTTACTGAGGTTTTCCACCATCCTAGTCGCTCTTTTTCGGACATTTTCGATAGCAACTATATCCTTTTTTAGGTATGGGGACCAAACCACCGTAGCGTATTCAAGGTGTGGTCTAACAAGGGACTTATATAAACACAGAAACATTTCTCTATCCATGTATGGGAAAGTTTTATATACTAGGCCAATGTTTCTATTGGTCTTAGATACTTTACCTAGGTCTTTTTCATGTATTACCATGGTAATTTCTTCTATTTTATTCGAATTATCCTTGATATAGAATACATTGGATTCATCATCATGTTTGGCGTGCAGGACATGGCGTCTGGTCATTGATATAAATAAGAAACAAAACAGGACCAAGAACACTGCCCTGGGGAACCCCGCTTGTGACATCCCTGAGTTCTGAGACCTGCCCATTGACCATCACCCTCAAATTTCTATGTGTTAAAAAGTCCTCTATCCAGTCATAAAGTTTACCAGTTATACCATAGATTTAACCTTACACATTTAGCTTTTGTGGGGTACTTTGTCGAAGGCCTTTGAAATCCAGATAAATGACATCGACTTTTTCTCCGCTATCAATAGCCTCTGACCAGTCATCAAGACAGTCCAATAACTGAGTAGCACAGGAGCAGCCCCGTTTGAATTGATAATAGTTGGTTCTCGATTAAATGGTCAACCATTTCTATTCTAACACTTTTTTCCATTATCCGACAAGATATCGGTGTAAGACTGATTGGTCGATAATTTTCCGGCTTCGCCTTTTTCCCGGATTTGAAGACTGGCTGTTTTCCATATTTCTGGTAATGTTCCTTCATCCATGGATTTCTTAAAGAGATTTGTAAGTGGTGCAGTCAATGTATTCGCACATTCTTTGAATATTCGAGGGTGGAGATTATCTGGTCCTTGTGATTTAGAAGACTTGATTTGAATTAATAGTTTGTTGACAATTTCCTCTGTAATGTTGATGTTTATTAATTTAGAACAGTTTTTTTTTCCAGTATTGGTATAATATCAATATTTTCGTTGGTAAATACAGATACAAAGTGGTGATTTAGTACTTCGGCTTTTTCGTTGTCATTCCTCGTTATACCGCCGTTGATATTTTCTAAGTTACTAACAGAAATTTTTGTTTTGGTGTTTGATCGGACGTATTTCGAGAATAGTTTGTTATCAGTTTTGATTTTTGTTGCCAAATCCTTTTCATAGTCATAATTACATCTTCTCAATTCATAGACAACATTATTCCTTGCTAATTTGTATTCGTTGTAGTTTCTTTCATTTTTACAGTTTTTATATTTTGTCCATTTTCTGTGCTTTATTCTGATGATTTTGATTGCATTTTTATCTATAATAGGGTTATTTCAGGTTGACCTTGGATTGACTCTGCTCACTGGTATGGATTTTTCTAATAAATTGATAATGGTTTCAGCAAAGCTACTCCAGGCCTCAGTTATTGGTTTTTCCCCTATCACATCGTTCCAATCGGCATCATCTAAATCACTATTCAATTGAGTATAATCACCTTTATGGATGTTCAATTGTGGTGTATTGTTGACTTCAAGGTCGAAATAACAATTGAATTTAAAGTTTAGCGTTATGTGATCACTTTTCCCAAGACTTGGGTCATAGTTGATTGTTTCAATCATATTTTCCTCATTTGTAAATATGAGGTCAATTAAAGAGGGTTCATCACCAGCTCTATATCTGGTTGCTTAAACAACATGTTGAAACAGAATGTTATCTCTGATACTTTCAAAGAAGACATTTGCAGGGTGCTCATACCCACAGGTGGTTCTCATAATATCCCACTTGATTTCTTTAAACTTAAAGTCTCCCATAATTAACACATGGGAATACACATTTGATAAAAGTTTGCCAAAAAGGCCAGGCAGTTTGAAATTATTTGAACAGTCACTATTGGGGCTTCTATATACACAACCTATTATAAGTTTGTCAGTATTGTGGAGTCTTACTTCACACCATACATATTCTTTAAAATCAGAGTCTATATCAACCAAGATTGCATTTAAGCTTATTTTTGTATAGATTACTACTCCTCTACCTGAATGTAGGTCTGAAGTATGCATATAAAATCCATCAATTTGAAAAAAATCCTCACACTGGACTATAGTTGAATATGTTGGTAATATTTCGGATAAAAAGAAATATAAAAAGATCGGACAGGGAAAGTAGCATTCAAGGAGGACAGTCAACCACAAAACAATAAAACAATAAGGCAATAATATCATATTGATTAGAATTAATTAAAGATGAGAGCTCAGATTTTTTCTCTTTGGTTAAGCAATCGACATTTGTATACAGAACACTCAAACTGCCCACCTTATTGATCACCGTGACTGTATTTGATTTATTAAAAACACGTCCTCCATACGGACTAAAATCTTTGTCCTAGTGTCCATGTAATCCAGGATATTCTTCATCACTATTAGATGTAGATGAAAACTCATTATCCATGTTAGGTGGTTATTAAGTTAACCCGCCTACAATTGTAGTTTCAAGGCCTAAAGTGTCAGAGAGGTATGGGTTGTCTAGATGTTAATTTTTAGGAATGCTGTGCCCCGGGTTCCAAAGTGTTTATATGAAGATTTCACATGTTTTACATAGCCTTATCATAGATCTACATTCACGAAATTTCCGATGTCGGAAATGGACAGTGTCAATATACTATTTCCGACATCGGAATTAAGTAATCCTCATCTTGGATAGGTGCATTTCCGGTATCAGTAATATAACTAAAATATACTGCAAATATAATTCCCCAAATATGTGCATTTCCGGTATCAGTAATATAATTGAAATATACTTTAAATATAATTCCCGAAATATTATTGAAATATAATTCCCGAAATATACTTGAAATATAATTTCTTAATTCAAATTTCAGAAATTTAAGATTTTGATATCGGAAATGCAATTGACGATATCGGAATTAGTGTATTAAAACCACTTTGGCATGCCATAAACTATGGAACGCCGCTACCACCTTGTTTTGTTACCTATTGGCTTTACAGGAGGAATGTTAAAAAACTTTGAAGGCAACGCTTTAACGATCCTTACTAAAAACAAATATTAAAGAACATACATATTTGCTGCTACTCTAGTAGTTAACACGTGCTACAAAATAACCTGCCTAACTTGAACGTTTAAGGTGAGTTTCCAAAAAAGCAGTTGGGGTACCAGACTAGGTGCAAATATATATGTCATGTTAATTCTTGAAAGCTGTGGCAGGCCACCCGTGGGAAAATAGCATGATGCATGCATAAATATGACATATCTTAAGAAAGATAAGAAAAATGCATTGCATGTTATAGCGCATTGTACAATAAAGTGGTTAGCATTATAGATATCTGGCCCGGAATACACAAACTATTCTTTTGAATATTCTCTTTTATTTGAGCGCGATAACTTTAATGGACTGTATGCAATCTAGAGCACGATGGGTGTGTGGCTGAGTATAACTGAATTAGAACCATAGTTCTCTAATTCAATTTTACATGTGTAAATACATTCAGTTGGACATGATGTTCCGTCCTATTTAATTAATATTTACGAAAATTATAGGTTTGCTATAACAAGTACAATTTAAAACAGCAGAATTGATTTTAGATTGACGAATATTAATGATAAAGGTTCATAAATTCAGTGTCAGCTTTAGTTCGATAAATGTCAGATGTTTGGTGAAGGAAGTAGTGTTAAAGGGACTGTCGGCAATCTGTTCTTTTTTTGCTTTAGTTTCAAACGTCTTGTGTACTTCCACTTAATTGACCCACATGTTATTTTCTGTTTAATTAATAGTAATGATTAAAACGTTGACGACATTATAATTAGATGTGGATGAATTTATATTAATTAAAACGAAATTAAAATATCTCTACAGCTGATTCGATTGAAGAAATTTATTTCGACCTCGCAAAACAACTTCTCATAGACTGAAATGATCAGATGATAAATTATTATTTATGATAAGGGCAACAAAAAAAAACTGAGTCCGCTAGTGTTCTAGACATTTCTTTTCATACATATTAATTAAATAGGACATCATCAAATTATTTACGACTTAGTGTATTTGCACATTTATTAAAGAATGATTCCTCTAGTGCCATTCTATGTGATGTAAAAATATTTAGAATAGGTTATTAAATAATTCCCCAGGAATGATCAGAACACTATGGGGCTATCTGAAAAAACTACCAAAACTTGACAGCGAAAAGGGGACATCGACACTTTCTTATAGCAACATGGGGATATATGCCATATGCCCCCTTGTTGTCCTTGCAGATAATGTTATTGTTATCATATCTGTAAAGTGATATTATAGTCTATAAATCAGACACGGAAACAAGCAGTCTATCAAAGCCCTGCTAAGAAATATTTGTCGAAAAAAAGAACAAAGAAAACACCGATAAATGGAAAAAAACATATGAACATATCGCAGGGATCACGTATATGAGTATACAGGGCAAACAGGCAAAGTTGTCCACAAAAAGGAGATGAAATAAAAGAAATATAAAAAAAATCGGACAGGGAAAGTAGCATTCAAGGAGGACAGTCAACCACAAAACACAGAAACAAACACGCAAACAGACAAACAAGAAGGCAAAATTAATAAAAAAATGCAAACGATATCACAAAAACAAAAGGGTTGACAATAAGGCTACCGCCATGGAACGGTTAGTGGCAAAGTAGGCCACTGGGGGTTTAAACCGGTTCTAGGGTGCACCAAACCTTACACTTACCCTACTGTCATCCCATTCAAACAGGACAGTGTAAATAAAGAAATCCCCGCCATGATCTAATCTCTACCCAACAAGGCAGCATCAATAGGCAATATAAGTAAAACACAAATATACTCGTGTAAATATAATACAAAAAAAACAATAGCCTAGAAAACCACATCGAAGTCACTCAGTGACTTGGCAGAAGCCAGAGCAACAAGAGAATTAACCATTAAGGGCACGACAAGAAAGATCATAGACAAACATCAAACGCCACCGTCCCAATGGGCTTTATGTACGCGTCATCATAGGGTCCTCAGCCTGTCCGGTCATCGTACAAAGAGGAAAGCATAGTGGCGAACTGTAAAAGGGTCCACCACCAAGCATGTAGTACGTTGCAAAATGATAGGGTCATTACCTCTTTTGATAAACTTTTTAACAAGTTTAACACAGATAGTATGAAAGTGATCATAAACAAGAATCTTACGATGTTTATAAATCACATCACCATAGAAGTCAGGTTGTGATAGTCCCTTGTCGCAGAAGAGTTCTTAAATTACTTTTATATTTGGAAAGACGATCAGGGTTACGATAATAAAATTTTGCAAAGGTTTTACGAAGTTTATGGTAACGGTAACCCTGAATGAGTATCCTTTTAGTTATACAAAGATTACGAATATTAAAGTCCTCATCTCGAGTACAAGCTCTTGAAAATGAATAAGTTGAGACACATACGCCCCATAAGAAGTTGCTCGGGGAACATCCCCATCCAAGTGGGGATAATTAACAATGTCAAAATCTTTCCCCCGTAAAACAAACGTACTATATTCATTTGTGTTTTTTTTGTTGCTTTTTTTAATTAATAAAAATGGCTATACATGTAAATTAATATAATATAGAAAAAACAGATAAAATTTAATGTTAAAAAAATGTCAAGACTACCGCTTTATACAGATTTTATTATATGAAAGTCAAGTATTATAATAATATGTATATATAATCAGTTTTATATGTTTGTTTGTAAGGCGTGCAGTGGGATGGTCCTCCCCGACCCACAACATGCCAAATTACGGGGAGAATAAATGGGTCATCATACTGGTGACTGAAAAAAAAAAAAATAAAAATAAAAAAAAAAAAAATGTCAAAATCAAATCATCTCTCTTGTCATGGATTTTGCTAACTATTTCACCATTTTCAATCGAGAGATCTAAATCAAGAAAAGAAGCGTTATTATCAGTCAGATATATTAGCTTTGTTAAGCTGAAGATCTTTAGGATAAATATTATAGACAACTATTTGTCTATAAACGGGTGGTTCCATACCTGACGAAAATAGTATCTAATAGGCAGATGAGTGCTTCATAAACTTCATAGCAAGTCCACATAGTATAATTGTCTAAACTGCCGTTAGTAAAAAACGCTTTAATATTATTACATGCCAAAAAATGTAGTATTTTCTCTACCGAATGTTTTTTTTAATAAGATAAATTAGATTGTCTTCAATAAGATGATGTGGTAAGGTTGTATATAGTTTAGAGAAGTCATAAGTTCTTATTGATGATACTTGACTTTTATTTAAAGATCAAATTAAATTAATCCCAGAGTTATTCATAAGGTTTATCACAATATAGTTTAACGTGATCTTTAACGGCAGTAAGACAAGAAGTTAAAAGTTCGGAGATGTTTGTTGTGGTGCAGGCACTATAATTCGAAATAAAGCGAGCCTTATACTTATATATATATATGTTTATGTAATTTAGGAATCCAGTACATACATGTAGTAGAAGTTTATTTTGCGTATCGTTTACACCAGACTTGAAAGTATTGCAACGAGAGATATGTGCGGAAACAACATCATCCTCAGTAGAATTAACTGGAGTATACGAATTGGTGCTGCCGAGTTCCAGAGACAAAATATTGACGTAATGTAGGCGTCAAACAATAATTACATTATTAGCTGCTTTATCTGCAGGAACTAAAACAAATTTATTATGAAATTCCTGAATTCCCGATTTTAAATTTACGCAAGGAAAACCTAGGTCTCGGAGGAAGTAAAGAGGGGTTAGCATTATAAAAGTTAATACGTGTATCTATAATTTTAAGAAATGACTTTTTTCAAGTAAAAAGCGAGTTTGGGTCCGCATGTTCTCTACGACACCATTTTATACTAAAATCTTCAATGGAGCGGGCGATCTGGGCACGACTGGCATTACAATCAATAGTTGAAGGTAATCTGTATTTAGGACCTTTCGTAAACATATGCCGAATACGTTTATCAACAATATCAAAATTACCAGTGATGACATGACCTGCTGAAGCATAGCAAAATTTCGATGTGTTGCATCACATTCCTTAGGAGTATTATGTACAATATCAAGGTCAGAAAACTATTTTGTTGTAGTATGTTTAATAGGCTTTTTATACTTATAACAAATTACAGGACTTTCGGAATTTTTGAAATATTTTGGGATGGAATCAACTACATGAGTATCTCGAAAACTACTAGTCATGTCAATGAAATCAATACCTTTATTAATATACAGTAGTTTTAGAAAATGCCTGACGTGATCAGATTCCTTGTCAATATGGGGTCGTAGAACATGTTGTGTGTAGCTTAGAACTATGGAAGCAGTGTTATACAAGGGATCTGTACAAATTGAAATTTTGTCGGCTTCCTCGTCGATCATCTTAAGTGAAGAAATGGACAAAGAGGTAAGCCGTGAATCGTAGAGTGCTTTCCAGACTGTTTAAACATAGTATGTAAATCAGCCACAGAAATAAATACACGCGATTTACGTTTGATGTTACCATTACGCCTAAGACCATGAGACCTAGATGTACGCCTTTCGAATAGAAATATAGAAAAATGTCAATATTAGGATCTTAAGAAATATTTCCTTTTTGATAAATATTGTCATTAAGGCCGAGTGGATAAGGTGTCTGTAAGTTTTTCATCCACTTAAGTGCTGCAATATATCTAGCTTTTATGTTAAAGCTTTTAGTAGCATCATTATCAAAAAATATATATTCAACCGGCTGAACAGTTACGTTATTAAAATTATGACCTGACTGACGAAAGTGTTGATACAAGTAATTTTTTAACTTTTTAGCATTACTTGCATTATATTTGTGTTCACGAAATCGAACTTTTAAGGATCGACCTGTTTGCCCAACATATTGTATACCGCAACGTGGTGTGTTTCAAGTCATAACAATAATTAGGTGAGATGTACGTCAATCAACATTTGAAGCTAGACATACATTAAACAAATCTACCATTAACAGCTGATTTAATGGTGGACTTGCAAGATAAATAATTGCAACAACTGCACCTCTTAGTAATGCACTCATTAATAGAGGAAACACACTGCGTCTTGAAATGATTTCTGAAAGGAGACTTTATATGGTATTTCCAAAACAGGAGGAGTCACGGAAACTTTTTGAGCCATTATTAAAAATGCTAGTAATATTATTAGAAGGAGCATGAAATGAGGTTGCCGAATGAAGACTTAAAGGTGTAAACGTACATATGGTTTAGTTCTAAGAAATGAAGAGTTATTTGTGGAATTTGTATTTATGACGCAGAGTGTAACCGAAGAGGTGAAATATTTATTTTAGAAGTTTTAACTAATAGGTCTATGTTTATCAACTTATTCGCTTTTCTAGAGCTTTTAGTCGAGTTGTGGACTTTAATATTCGTAATCTGTGTATATCTAAAAAACTACTCCAGCAGGGCTACCGTTACCATAAACTTTGAAAAACCTTTTCAACATTGTATTATCGTAATCCAGATCTACTTTTAAAATATAAAAGTAATTTAAGAAATCTTCTGCGACAAGGACAATCACAACCTGACTTCTATGGTGATTTGATTTACAAACTTCGTACGATCATTGGTCATAATCACTTTCATACAGTCTTTAATACACGTGCTAAAACGTTTATCAGAAGAGTGTATGACCCTATCATTTTGCAACGCACTGCATGTTTAGTGGTGAACCCATTTACAGGTCGCCACTATGCTTTCCTTCGTTGATTGTGCGATGACCGGACAGATTGTGGACCATGCGATGACGTCTATCTGAAACCTTATAAGACGGTCGCGTTTGATGTTTGTCTTTAACTGTATCTTGTCGTACACTTAACGGGTTATTCTCGTGTTGCTCTGGCTTCTGCCAAGTCGTTGAGTACTTACTTTGTGGCTGTCTAGGCTTTTTTGTATTGTAAATACATGTCATGTATGTGTTTTACTTATATTGCCTATTAATGCTGCCGTGTTTGTTAGAGAATATACCTGTCGGGGATATCTTTATTTACATTGTCCCGTTTATTGGGATGACAATAGTTGAGGTTTGGTGCACCTTAGAGCCTGGTTTAATGCCCCAGCGGCCCCTTTTTGACCGTTCCAGGGCGGTAGCCCTATTGTCAACTCTTTTGTGATTGTGATGTCTTATATTGCCTGTTACTCATCTTTAAAGTTGTTCTTTGTTTCTGTTTGTGTGTTTGTGGTTGACTGTCGTTCTAGAATGCTACTTTTCCTGTCCGATTTTCATAGAGCGTTATTATTCATGATCGGTTAACTATTACTGTGTATGGAAACCATTAGAACGCTCTATTACTGAGAATAGGTTTGACCCTATTGCCAATTCCATATAGCGTATATAGGTCTCACTACAGAATTACCTCCCTTGACCATGACGGTGGAAGATTCCTACACCGTAAAAAACTAGGGCTGTGTTAATCGGTTTGCTCTCAACTTGGAAATGTGCAATCATTCTCTTATTTCTGCCTTCAGGTGACAATATTGGAACATGTTCATGACTTCTGCCAAGTTTGGATGCCACTGGGTGATTTTCGAGGAAGATATGATAATTTGAAAATGGGTAGGAATACAGTTGAATAGTTTTGAGGGGTGCTGAAAAATACTGGAATTAAAAAAAATTGAATCTGGTCAACTTTTGATTTTTTGTGGATATTCTGAGCTTCAGAGGAAGGTTTGCAGATTGAGGGGAGATTTAAAGACCAATGGACATTGTATAGTATGTTTGCAGTGGTCCACAAGTGACCGTTTCTACATATATTATATAGTGTTGATTAATTCACTAGTGAGACGTTAAACAACCCTCATCTGGATCAGTGAACGGCTTGATAGACAGGGTTTCTTGTTGCCAGAGTGGATTTTTTATAGTGAAATCTTGATTTTAGAGTGAAACAGTGCATTTCTAAGGTATAATATGGATTTTGATAAGTATTTGATGCTTTTGCAATGTAAAATAGACTACTTTGCTTCTAGTCGGACTCCGTGCATGCGTTATAACCGTCATTTGGGACTTAATAGATGAATCTGTTGTCAGAAAGTTTCAGAATATGGGAGACAGTCGATTGTTTTGACTGGGAGACATACTCAGATGAACATGTTAGCTCATAGAGTGATGTATATGTGTGTGATGTGTGTTCCTGGTATTCCTAGGGGGATGGACGTGTCTCATCTCTGCCACAACAGTTTATGTTTGCGATTTGACCATCTCAGCTTGGAGCCTTATAGCGTCAACATGGAAAGACAAAGATGCCTGCACTTGATACCAATACTGTGTTTAGGACATAAAGAGTATCCTGATTGCATGCTTCATGTGAGTAGATTGTTTATATTATCCTATTGTAGTGTTTCATGTCAAATTGTTACCCCACCCACTTTTCATATAGCAAAATGTGTGATCATTGTTTACTTGTCGAGAAGGTCAGTTGAGTATGTTTTATGTTGTCGTTGGGCATCGTATACTTTAAATTTATTCACTTTGTTGATAAATCTGGCTGTTTTGTAAGTTTGTAACATTTGTCGCTCGCTGTTTGTCGTACGTATTTTTGTCCTGAATTTTCTTAAGTGACCGTAACACGTTTCTGTTTTGGGGAAATGACCTTCTAACATCATTAACTTGTTCTATTGCTGAATTTGCCCGTCCGTCATTAAACCGTGCTGCGGCACTTAATTTTCTGCCTTCAGCGTTACGTCGAAAGGTTACGTCTTTCGGGTTTGAGGCATTGATACCGTGATTTGTGTCGGCACCTTTACATGTCTTGGTCGCAGCGTCTTTTCCCAGTCGAACATTTAAACAGTCGATTAGTTTAGTTTATTTTTGTCGTCTCCCTGAATCTTTAGAGGTTTACATGATGTTGGCATAACATGTTTTCTCCACGTTGAGATTGGTGGATTACCCCCACACGACATGGAATATTTACTACAAGTTTTCCAACATTTATCCTGGTAGCAGTCTATTATAGCCATCTTCACCATTTTTGTTGTAAAAAGGGAATATTTGTGTCGCCTATAGTCTGCTGTACATTTTGAAACTCAAGTCAGTACACGGTGAGATACGTCCTTTGCAAAGCATTTCTGAATGTATGCTCGGTCCCGTTTGGTATGTCCAGGAAACATCTTTTGTGAAAACTCAGTCCTCTTAATTTTATTTTTCATTGTTTTAGTAAGATGTACAACATCTGCCATTCTTGACATGGGTTTGCCCGTGATAGCAAGTTGAGCAGCACGAGCTCCCTTGAATGCTTTGCTGTCCCCGTCTGTTGTCATGTTGTCAGTAGTGATCGGCGTGTCACTCTTCAATATCGATTCCATCGCTAATCTGGCCTCTATGTTCGTCACTTGTAAAATAAGTATGACATTTGTATCGACTTGACGGTTATTGTTGCATTAGTCAATAACTTTTTTATTATTTCTTTCTTTTTTTCATTACTTATTTATTTATTGATATATTTACTTACTTACTTACTTACTCACTTACTTACTTACTTACTTACTTACTTACTGATCTATCTATCTATCTATCTATCTATCTATCTATCTATCTATCTATCTATCTATCTATCTATCTATCTATCTATCTATCTATCTATCTATCTATCTATCTATCTATCTATCTATCTATCTATCTATCTATCTATCTATCTATCTATCTATCTATCTATCTATCTATCTATCTATCTATCTATCTATCTATCTATCTATCTATCTAGCTAGCTATCTATCTATCTATCTATCTATCTATCTATCTATCTATCTATCTATCTATCTATCTATCTATCTATCTATCTCTATCTATCTATCTATCTATCTATCTATCTATCTATCTATCTATCTATCCTATCCTATCTTATCTTATCTTATCTTATCTTATCTTATCTTATCTTATCTTATCTTATCTTATCTTATCTTATCTTATCTTATCTTATCTTATCTTATCTTATCTTATCTTATCTTATCTTATCTTATCTTATCTTATCTTATCTTATCTTATCTTATCTTATCTTATCTTCTTATCTTCTTATCTTATCTTATCTTATCTTATCTTTCTTGTGATGTGATGTGAGATGTGAAGTAAATAGATATTAAATAATGTTTAATTAATGTGATGACATCATGAAGATGACGTCATGAATATGACGTATCGTCATCAATATGACGTTACGTTTTGGCGTAAAAATCTAACCATATTAGATTAGGAAGGTTTAGGATTTCATCAATCCAGCTTAGCCATCCACTACAATTACAAGTAAGCTTATCTACCAACAATGAAGTTTCTTTGGAAGCAGAAATGATAAGTCAAAGATGATGTACTGTTCGAATAATAAAGCATTTATTCAAAAAACCAATAAATTGCCATATAAGGGCATGCATTTTGACACTTGAATTTGGTAATATTACACAAACAGTAACTTTTATACAATGATAAGATAAAGCAATCACAGAATACTAAAACTTAAAAGTTTCAAACATTTTCTTTAACAAGTATAGAAGATATTCAAGTTTAGCGGTTGATATGTCGTGGCAGTACTGTGCATTTTCAAGTCGTCCAAAACTGACTTGAAGCAAATGTGACCGACTTCATGTTTTGTGTCATTTTGTTAAAAATAGTCCGCGGATAACACCAAGTAAAGGCATTTTATGCTCGTCAATATTGTTACTTTGTTTGATAAAGTTTTGAGACTTATGTCAAAAAAATAATTCAGTTAAACAACCCTCATCTGGATCAGTGAACGGCTTGATAGACAGCGTTTTTTGTTGCCAGAGTGGATTTTTTATAGTGAAATCTTGATTTTAGAGTGAAACAGTGCATTTCTAAGGTATAATATGGATTTTGATAAGTTTTTGATGCTTTTGCAATGTAAAATAGACTACTTTGCTTCTAGTCGGACTCCGTGCATGCGTTATAACCGTCATTTGGGACTTAATAGATGAATCTGTGGTCAGAAAGTTTCAGAATATGGGAGACAGTCGATTGTTTTGACTGGGAGACATACTCAGATGAACATGTTAGCTCATAGAGTGATGTATATGTGTGTGATGTGTGTTCCTGGTATTCCTAGGGGGATGGACGTGTCTCATCTCTGCCACAACAGTTTATGTTTGCGATTTGACCATCTCAGCTTGGAGCCTTATAGCGTCAACATGGAAAGACAAAGATGCCTGCACTTGATAGCAATACTGTGTTTAGGACATAAAGAGTATCCTGATTGCATGCTTCATGTGAGTAGATTGTTTATATTATCCTATTGTAGTGTTTCATGTCAAATTGTTACCCCACCCACTTTTCATATAGCAAAATGTGTGATCATTGTTTACTTGTCGAGAAGGTCAGTTGAGTATGTTTTATGTTGTCGTTGGTCATCGTATACTTTAAATTTATTCACTTTGTTGATAAATCTGGCTGTTTTATAAGTTTGTAACATTTGTCGCTCACTGTTTGTCGTACGTATTTTTGTCCTGAATTTTCTTAAGTGACCGTAACACGTTTCTGTTTTGGGGAAATGACCTTCTAACAGCATTAACTTGTTCTATTGCTGAATTTGCCCGTCCGTCATTAAACCGTGCTGCGGCACTTAATTTTCTGCCTTTAGCGTTACGTCGAAAGGTTACGTCTTTCGGGTTTGAGGCATTGATACCGTGATTTGTGTCGGCACCTTTACATGTCTTGGTCGCAGCGTCTTTTTCCAGTCGAACATTTAAACTGTCGATTAGTTTAGTTTATTTTTGTCGTCTCTCTGAATCTTTAGAGGTTTACAAGATGTTGGCATAAAATGTTTTCTCCACGTTGAGATTGGTGGATTACCCCCACACGACATGGAATATTTACTACAAGTTTTCCCACATTTATCCTGGTAGCAGTCTATTATAGCAATCTTCACCATTTTTGTTGTAAAAAGGGAATATTTGTGTCGCCTATAGTCTGCTGTACATTTTGAAACTCAAGTCAGTACACGGTGAGATACGTCCTTTGCAAAGCATTTCTGAATGTATGCTCGGTCCCGTTTGGTATGTCCAGGAAACATCTTTTGCGAAAACTCAGTCCTCTTAATTTTATTTCTCATTGTTTTAGTAAGATGTACAACATCTGCCATTCTTGACATGGGTTTGCCCGTGATAGCAAGTTGAGCAGCACGAGCGCCCTTGAATGCTTTGCTGTCCCCGTATGTTGTCATGTTGTCAGTAGTGATCGGCGTGTCACTCTTCAATATCGATTCCATCGCTAATCTGGCCTCTATGTTCGTCACTTGTAAAAGAAGTATGACATTTGTATCGACTTGACGGTTATTGTTGCATTAGTCAATAACTTTTTTATTATTTCTTTCTTTTTTTCATTACTTATTTATTTATTGATATATTTACTTACTTACTTACTCTATATATCTATCTATCTTATCTTATCTTATCATATCTTATCTTATTTTTTATCTTATCTTATCTTATCTTATCTTATCTTATCTTATCTTTCTTGTGATGTGATGTGAGATGTGAAGTAAATAGATATTAAATAATGTTTAATTAATGTGATGACATCATGAAGATGACGTCATGAATATGACGTATCGTCATGAATATGACGTTACGTTTTGGCGTAAAAATCTAACCATATTAGATTAGGAAGGTTTAGGATTTCATCAATCCAGCTTAGCCATGCACTTCAATTACAAGTAAGTTTATCTACCAACAATGAAGTTTCTTTGGAAGCAGAAATGATAAGTCAAAGATGATGTACTGTTCGAATAATAAAGCATTTATTCAAGAAACCAATAAATTGCCATATAAGGGCATGCATTTTGACACTTGAATTAGGTAATATTACACAAACAGTAAATTTTATACAATGATAAGATAAAGCAATCATAGAATACTAAAACTTAAAAGTTTCAAACATTTTCTTTAACAAGTATAGAAGATATTCAAGTTTAGCGGTTGATATGTCGTGGCACTTCTGTGCATTTTCAAGTCGTCCGAAACTGACTTGAAGCAAATGTGACCGGCTTCATGTTTTGTGCCATTTTGTTAAAAATAGTCCGCGGATAACACCAAGTAAAGTCATTTTATGCTCGTCAATATTGTTACTTTGTTTGTTAAAGTTTTGAGACTTATGTCAAAAAAATAATTCAGTTAAAGGTCTCACTACAGAATTACCTCCCTTGACCATGACGGTAGGAAGATTACTACACCGTAAAAAACTAGGGCTGTGTTAATCGGTTTGCTCTCAACTTGGAAATGTGCAATCATTCTCTTATTTCTGCCTTCAGGTGACAATATTGGAACATGTTCATGACTTCTGCCAAGTTTGGATGCCACTGGGTGATTTTCGAGGAAGATATGATAATTTGAAAATGGGTAGGAATACAGTTGAATTATCAGTGAAATGGAGCTAGTTTTGAGGGGTGCTGAAAGAGACTGGAATTTAAAAAAAAAAAATCTGGTCAACTTTTGATTTTTTGTGGATATTCTGAGCTTCAGAGGAAGTTTGCAGATTGAGGGGAGATTTAAAGACCAATGGACATTGTATAGTATGTTTGCAGTGGTCCACAAGTGACCGTTTCTACATATATTATATAGTGTTGATTAATTCACTAGTGAGACGTATAGTGACCAGTGAAGCGTAAATTTGCTGTACTCCCGGTGTATGGTCATTTGTGAATTCCACTTTCTGTATACGCTTTGGGGGGCGTCCAGGGACGAGTGGTTAACGTCTCTGACTTGAAATCACTTGCCCCTCACCGCTGTAGGTTCGATCCCTCAGGGGCCTAGGAATCTTTATGTGAGGAAGCTATCCAGCTGGCTTGCGGAACGTCGGTGGTTCTACCCAGGTGCCCGCCCGTGCAAGAAAATTGCCCGGAGGGGCACTTGGGGTCTTCCTCCACCAATGGCAGCTGGAAAGTCGCCATATGACCTTAGCTGTTGGTGCGACTATAAAATCCAATTCAATCAATTCAATCAATGTATTCGCTTTGGAATCAATGTTTTGTTCTAATAAAATTCCAATAAAGTTTTTAATCAGTGAATGAGTTTGTTACAATGAGCGTAATGGTTATTTAGACCTCACTAGGGAAAACGCGAAAAATCGGGAGGTGTTTCATGAAAGTAATGTATTACTGGAAGGGCGTGACGTCATAGCCTGTTTATTTTTTTTTGTTGCTGATGCGTGCGGCCATTTTGATTGACATGTTCAAAGAGAGATGATTAAGCTGAAGTTGGCCGCCGGATGTTTATCCCGCAAAGAAGCCGCCGCACTTTTAGTATATGATGTGATATTCACTAAACATAATATTAGCGAAACTACGTTAGCGATTGGTATATATTATGAGGGTATATATAGTGTGACCCTGCAAGCACACATGTACGTTCGTACGTACGTCTGTATATTGTATATATGTATGTACATACGCATACGTTTAAAAGGGTACAGGACGTTACGTACCTTGAACGTTTCGTACCCTGGATGTGTCGTACCCTTTGTATTAGCACAACTACGATATTCACTATAAGGTTATAAGGTATGCCCCTTTTTATCCCACGAAAAATTTCGGTCAGTCCGTACGACTATCCGTCTGTCTGTCCGTCTGTCCGTCACACTTTTTTTCCGGAGCATAACTTCGAAGTTAATTTTGGGACTGCATTGAAACTTCACAAACTGATAGAGAGCAATGAGACGAAGCGCAGGGCTTCTGTTCTGGCGTAACTCTGTCTTCATTGAAACTATAGTTATTGCCCTTTGTTCTTTTAGCAGCGTGCAAGAACCTCTGTCTTCAGTCAAATTAGAGTTATTGCCCTTTGTAATTTATTCTTATAATTCTTGTCCAGAGTATAACTTCATAACTAGTTATGGGACTGCACTGAAGCTCAACACGATGATAGAGGGCAGTAAGAAGAAGCGCAGAGTGCAAGAACTTCTGTCTAAATTCAAATAAGTGTTATTGCCTTTTGTAATTTTATGCATAGAATTATTTCCGAAAAATAACTTCAAAACTACTTGCAGTACTGCAGTGAAACTTCACATTAATGATAGAGGGTAATGAGATGAAGTACTGAGTGCAGGAACATTAACTCTGTCTTCAATTAAATTAGAGTTATTACCCTTGGAATTTTTATACTTATATTTCTTGTCAGGAGCATAACTCAAAACCTCCTAATAGGACTGCAACGAAACTTCATACACTAATGGAGGGCAATGAGAGGAAGACCCAAACTCTATATTCGTTAAAATTACAGTTATTCCCTTCATAATTATATACTTATAATTCTAGTTTGGAGTATGACTCGAAAACTACTAATGGGATTTCAAAGAAACTTCACGCAATGATAAAGGGCAATACGAGGTTGTGCAGAGCATGATATGATGTCTTTGATGGGCAACCATACTTTCAATCGGGAGATGATCGTACAGACTTCAGCGGGTCTCTTATGGTATTGGTATCCTGTATGACGCTAGTATAGTGTGTACCCCGCAGGTTTGTTCGAAATACCCCTTATTCATACCCCAAATAGGGTAATCAGTCAGTTATATTTAGCCAGATATGATGTCTTTGATGGGCCACCATACATTCAATCGGGATATGATCGGACCGATTTTAACGGATCTCGTTAGGTATTGGTATCCTGTATGAAGCTTGTATAGTGTGTACATCGCAGGTTTGTTAAAAATATCACTCCCACATACCCCAATCAGGGTAATCAGCCAGTTATATTTAGAATTATATGATGTCTTTGATGGGCCACCATACTTTCAATCGGGATATGATCGGACCGATTTTAACGGATCTCGTTAGATATTTGTATTCTGTATGACACTAGTATAGTGTGTACCCCGCAGGTTTGTTACAAATACCCCTCCCACATATCCCAAAAAGGTTTATCAGCCAGTTATACTTTTTATATTATAAATTTTCGGGGCCACCATACTTTCAATCGGGATATGATCGGACCGATTTTAACGGCTCTTGTTAGGTATTGGTATGCTGTATGACGCTAGTATAGTGTGTTCCCCGCAGGTTGGTTAGAAATACCCCTACCACATATCCCAAATAGGCTTATCAGCCAGTTATACTTAGCATGATATGATGATTTTGCTGGGCCACCATACTTTCAATCGGGATATGATCGGACCGATTTTAACGGATCTCGTTAGGTATTGGTATTCTGTATGACACTAGTATATTGTGTAACTCACATATGTGTTACAAATACCCCTCACGTAACCCAAATAGGCTTATCAGTCAATTTTATTTGGCATGATGTGATGTCTTTGATGGGCCAGCATACTTTCAGTCGGGATATGATCGGACAGATTTTAACGGATCTCGTTAGGTATTGGTATCTTGTATGACGCTAGTATAGTGTGTACCCCACAGGTTTGTTAAAAATACCCCTCCAACATACCCCAAATAGGCTTATCAGCCAGTTATACTTAGCATTATATGATAAATTTTCTTGACCACCATACTTTCAATCGGGATATGATCGGACCGATTTTAACGGATCTCGTTAGTAATTGGTATCTTGTATGACACTATTATAATGTGCACCCCGCAGGTTTGATAGAAATACCCCTCCAACATACCCCAAATAGGCTTATCAGCCAGTTATATTTTAGCATTATATGATAAATTTTCTGGGCCACCATACTTTCAATCGGGATATGATCGGACTGATTTTAACGGATCTCGTAAAGTATTGGTATCCTGTTTGACGCTAGTATAGTGTGTACCTCACAGGTTTGTTAGACAAAACCCTCCTACAAACCCCATATAGGGTAAACAACCAGTTATATTTAGCATGATATGATGTCTTTGATGGGCCACCATACTTTCAATCGGGATATGATCGGACCGATTTTAACAGATCTCGTATTGGTATATCTTGTATGACGCTAGTATAGCGTGTACCCCGCAGGTTTGTTAGAAATACCCCTCCCACATACCCAATCAGGGTAATCAGCCAGTTATACATAGCATTATATGACGATTTCGCTGGGCCACCATACTTTCAATCGTTATATGATCGGACCGATTTCAACGAATTTCGTTAAGTATTGGTAGTCTGTATGACGCTAGTTTAGTGGGTACCCCGAAGGTTTGTTAGAAATACCCATCGCACATACCCCAAATAGGTTTATCAGCCAGTTATGCAAAGCGTTATATGATGACTTCGATGGGCCACCATACTTTCAATCGGGATATGATCGGACCAATTTCAACGGATTTCATTACGTATTAGTGGTCTGTATGAAGCTAGAATAGTGGGTACCCCGCAGATATGTTAGACATACCCCAACTAATTTTATCATCCAGTTATACATATCGTTATATGATAACTTCGATGGGCCACCATACTTTCAATCGGGATATGATCGGACTGATTTCAACGGATTTCATTAAATATTGGTAGTCTCTATGACGCTAGTATAGTGGGTTCCCCGCAGGTTTGTTAGAAATACCCATCCCACATACCCCAAATAGGCTTATCAGCCAGTTATACATAGCGTTATATCATGACTTTGATGGGCCGCCATACTTTCAATCGGGATATGATCGGACCGATTTTAACGGCTCCCGTTAGGTATTGGTATGCTGTATGACGCTAGTATAGTGGGTTCCCCGCAGGTTTGGTAGAAATACCCATCCCACATACCCCAAATATACTTATCAGCCAGTTATACATAGCATGATATGATGTCTTTGATGGGCCACCATACTTTCAATCGGGATATGATCGGACCGATGTTAACGGATCTCGTTAGGTATTGGTATCTTGTATGACGCCCGATTCAGGACCAAACATGCTGTCGACTGGGCCATCGAGCCCCCGTTTGTAGACATGACCTTTTCTGCTCTATAACTCGTGACTTGTACCCATATCAACTTCACATGTAAAATAAATAAGTAAAATTTAAACTAACTTCACATGTACATTATCAAAGGATTTGGGTTAATAGGTTCCATGTTGTTTTGTCTGATTTTAAAACCTTTTAAGTTTCCACTATTCAAGATGCTTAACCAATTTCATGGTACTTCCTAAATATACTTCAATGGGTGTATCAGCCTGCTATTCCGAACGACTTTTGATTTTCATTAAGACATTCGAAGTATGTATAATGCCACAGCAGCAGAATTCCGCCTGTGATATTAAAGTATTTTCTAATGCAGAGTATTGGTATGCAGTGATTATATTTTATCTATTGAGAAATATGCATATCAATGTATTATTGGTTATGTTGTAAGGCAGAAAGTTCTTGTAATACCCGTCCGTTATAAAATATAATAAAATACATTGTATTATCTAAACAATTGTGTTACTATCTTATTAATTCCAGCTTAATACATGCATGTAAGCAGATGTCATTATTAAACAACTGTACACTAGGCTGGATCCTAATACCTAACCGGAATCAATCGTATACCCATTAAATGTGTTGTCCCCAAGTAAGTAGAGTGACCATAATTAGAACATCTACCAAAAGTCAGCTCTGGTTAAATACGCAGCCAGGTCACACAACTTTATTAAATTGGAACTGTAGCTGCCTTTCTAAACATTCAGCATATAGTTATGCAACTGGTTGGCCTGGTGTCCGCATAATATGACCAGGTGGTCACATGTGTATGACCAGGTGGTCATTGGTACCTGGCCATTGGTCATATGTGGAGGCATGTTGTTCCATTAATAACAAATTGAACTTTGATCCCAATGCTTCATGAAGACACCCTCGTGACATGGCTGATTTTTTCGTCATACGCAAGGAACTTTAAACCACATACGGATAAGTATGTATATATATCAAAAACTGGGGGAAAAAGTAGACTCATCTAAAACTTTATTGCCTCACCACTGCGGATCTGACTCCCGGGTATTGGCGGCAGGAAAGGTACTGCTTCTACACAGGAAAAAATGGGTGGTCTGCCTCTGTCATAAAATAATCGACCGTCACATATTTGACGTCAAATAACGTAAAACATGAAAGAATCAAAACCAGAAGATGTTTAAGGATTATGTACCATTAAGTGTAATCCCATTGAAATGGCATGTAAAAAGGCAATACCAAAATAATAACTTAATCCACAATATTTTTAGAGGATCCTTCCAGTTTCATATACTTACACTTTGATGTAGTCTGTGATACCAGTGAATAATACTTTTTATCACATAACGTCCCTTGTTAGCAGTGTCGAACACCCATTTAATATTCTATTGTATGACACACGTGTCATACAACCTGGAACGATTTTGATTGGTTGAGTTAAACCTGTAACACTACGCAAGTTTATTAACTGAAACTATTTTTTTTATTACAAATTCACCCAGATCTGAGTCATAAACGTATTATTTGTGACAGCTTATAAAAAATAATGCACCATATACAAACCATTGTTGTTGGTTTGTTAAAAAGTTGGCGTAAACTGCTATTTTGTAAAGAGGTAAAACTCGAACTCTTTTATAAGCAACGTTCAGTCAGGACGCACGGGAACGTAAACACGTGCATAGACCTAAGTGTTCTACTCATTTCACCACAGTAGTTTGACGCAAAATAGTCCCATTATTGGGTCACGTGCTGTTTAATTGAAATGTGTATGACCTTATAAAACACACTATAGATCGAAAGTGACTGTATTAAAAACGTCAAAAGTGTGCATGTTCATGTGTTATATAATGTTCTTTGATGTAGTTGTTGAATAAATGTCTCAAAACTCTTTACTTGTCATTATTGGGATGAACGCCGTTCGTTATTAAATTTTGCCGTTTTTTAAATCCATTTTATTGTCAAAAGTTCATTTTGTGCGCCCATTTGGTGTCATCACAGATTTTCCTAATATTTTGGAATTAGCTAGTCCGATACCTCGACTACGTTTTCTGAAAATATTAGGAAAATCTGTGATGACACCAAATGGGCGCACAAAATGAACCAACCTCACTAACGGAAAGTTCGTTAATCAGCCCAAATGGCTGAAATATGCAGTGTGAACATTCTGAACCATGTAAATTGATGATCTCGAAATTAGGGATTGAACTGGCCAACAGTGTGTGAGTTATTAAACAATATTATTTAACATATCACCCATTTAAAACAATCGAACTAACAGTATTTCGGTAAACTATTTATAACGTATTCGATATTTGAAAAATACCCCCATGCGGAACCTCAGGAAAGGAAGACGCCATTTTGTTTGAAAAGTGACACTTCGGGTCAAGGTTTTCTTCTAATTTGAGAGGATTTTATCAGAATATGGCCAACAAGGAATGTTATAAAGTGTTATAATGAGGAGTTTAAGCAAAATAAAATGGTAAGTATCATGTTATGTTGGATACTTTCGTTGTAACTGGTGTTAAATGACGGACCTGCGAACAGCTGATTTTGTTAAAAATGCAGGAAATTTGGCTGCTGGACGCGAGACCCGAAATGGGCGGTTTGGGAGGCCTTTCGCGAAATATTTTTATTAAAAAGGCGCAATTTTTACAAATCATTGATTGGTTGAAATTTGTATAGTTGTTCACGATTGTTTAATAACTTTTAAATGCACTAAAATTTAAAAAATCGGTCTCTTTGTTCGTGCCTGCTTGTATGGTTAGCCATTTTTTTCACATTGGGTCGAATTCCCGTAGTTGTTGGTCAAAAAAGCGATATTTCAGTTCATTTTGGAAATATTTGATTCTAAGAAACACATCAATATTTATTTGCGATTTATATAAGTACTATTTTGATGGTTTTGGCGTGATATTTGTTATTTGGCAATAACTTAAACACAGTTGGTGTAAATCGTGTTAGGGGGCATCTCACAGTTATTACAGTACGTTCGCGGTGCACAGTTCTGTTTACAGTCCACACAGCTGCAACATTTTTTTTCGCCATTTTTGTGGAGACTGCTCATTAAACTTGTTTATAGATCTACTTTAGATTAAAATTTGACATCAGTATTGTTTCATAATTTTTTTTTAGTTATTTGTAATTTACAATATATTTTAATGTTCATTTACTGCAGATGCTATAGCCAGTGTCAAAATTCGCAAGTTTTAAAATTAGAAAATTGTTTGAAAATTAACATTTTGTTTTTTCAGACTCTTTGAATGTTACTGTGCTAGAGTAGCTTGTTTGCGTTGATTTTTTTGTACAACTGAACTAGGATATGTAGTACACGGGCTTAGGATATTGATTGAACTCTGTGTATAATTGTTGTATGTATGTGTGCATATATAAACACACCCAGTGACCCTTCATTTTGTATAAGGGGCGTCCGTGGCGAAGTGGTTAGAGTCTCTGACTTGAAATCACTTGCTCCTCACCACTGTAGGTTCGATCCCTCAGGGACATAGGAATCTTTATGTGAGGAAGCTATCCAGCTGGCTTGCGGAATGTCGGTGGTTGTACCCAGGTGCCCGCACGTGCACGAAAATTGCCCGGAGGGGCACCTGGGGTCTTCCTCCACGAGTGGAAGCTGGAAAGTCGCCATATGACAGCTGTTGGTGCAACTATAAAATTCAATTCAATTCGTTTTGTATAATTAATGCACATTTTAATAAAAGGCGGTCCGGGTTGGCTAAAGGGGGAGGCTTATCTGTGACATGGAACTGTAATGTATATCTGTTTGTTTATTATATACATAGCTTCAACATATTCAGGTACCAAATGCATAAAAAACAACAACATTTTTTAAAAATAGTGTGTTGTTTTTTATACATTCCTGGACGGATGAATTGAAAACTGTTTGCAAAATGTAATTCACTGTATAAAACCTGTGGGTGGGGTATGCCACGCAAAGGCAATTTTTTTTATATAATGATATCAAATATTTTCTTTTATAAACATATCTATGATTATAAATATCCTTTTTTTAACACTTTAGATCCCCTCCACCCCCAACACCACGCGGAATCATTGACTCGACTGAGTATGAATGCCATGCCCAAACACTGGAACTTCCTAAATTTTCCCCATGAACTTCCAAATTTGATATGCAGGAAGTTCAGACTTCCTAAATTTGAACCTTAGTGGAAGCCCTGGTGATATGGAACCACATGGTTGATAACATTTAATAGAACCCTTAATAGAAGTTTACAGCATCATATTAAAACATGTTCAGCATGTTTGTGCAGTTAAACTATATAATTACCTTATTATTGCAAAATTTCATAAAGACTATCAACAGAAAACTATTTTCAACCCCAAAATAGAGCTTTTGATAACTGTATGTAAAGCGTCTTATGATGGTCAAAACAAGACATACTTAAGCCATATAGCTAATACATAGAGGATCTTAAACGAGTTCCCATTTCATATAAGATTTATGAAACGAGTTATGAATTATTTTAATTTTAACGAGCCGAGTTAAAATTAAAAATAATTCATAACGAGTTTCATAAATATTATATGGAATGGGAACAAGTTTAAGATCCTTTTTATCACATAACATTGCAATCAAATTAGTAAAAATTAATTCAAATGGACATAGAACCGCCACGACGTCAGACACACTTTAGCGCCAAAACGTCATAAAATGTGTGACATAACGTTGCATATAATTTATATTATAAAAGAGTTTTGTGTTTTACCTCTTTACAAAATAGCAGTCTCTGCCAACTTTTTAACAAACCAACAACAATGTTTTGTATAAAGTGCATTATTTTTTATAAGCTGTCACAAATAGTAAGTTTATGACTCAGATCTGGGTGAATTTGTAATAAATAAAATATTTTCAGCTAATAAACTTGCGTAGTGTTACAGGTTTAACCCAACCAATCAAAATCGTTCCAGGTTGTATTACACGTGTGTCATACAATAGAATATGAAATGGGTGTTCGACACTGCTAACGAGGGACGTTATTTGATAAAAGTGTTTCTTAGCACAAACATAATTCAAAAAAAAAAAGAGTTCAAACTGAATGTCACACGGGGGGGTGGGTGGTGGGGGGGATGGGGGGGTAGTGTGGGTGTGGGCATATAGTTGCCGCCATGTCCGTCTGTCCAGTTTTCTTGTCCGCTTAACTCCTACTACATTTTCATCCGATTTTCATGAAACTGTATAGGAAGTATCAGTATGATGTCTAGTAGCACACACTTTCAGGATGTTTTAGTTAAAACAAAATTGGGCGGAGTTACGGGACTTTGCATTTTTTTAAAAATATATAAAGCTTATAAGCTCAACTCATCCGACATTTTCCATCCGCCAACAAATTCACCCAGATCCGATTGTATTTCACACGTGCATCTTTATTCCGGAAGCATCCATCGATTCTACCGATTTCTTGTTTAAACTTGCTACCTAGTTTGTTAGAAGATATAGCCTGGCGGGGATTTTTCATTTTGGATGACAATAGGATAGAGGTTTGTTGAACTGTAGTACCTGGTTTAAACTCCCAGTGGCCTTTTTTTTGCCATTTACCATTCCAGTGCAGTATCCATATTGTTAACCCGTTTGTGTTCATGAAAATTGCAATTAAATCTCAAAATGAAACCCTTGTATCAAAAATTACTTGAAAAGCTATAACAGATTTTGCATTTCCATGGCATTGGTATATGGAGGCCATTTAAAAAGCATAGTACTGTCAAGCAAATTCAACTGTTATTTGTTTGATTTCAGGCCAAGTGACATATCTTCTATTATCTACAAACGTGTGTTGTTGTTTGCAATGTTAGCAAGTGTTGTGGAAGTTATCAACTTGTGATTAACAATATGAATATAGACTGTATATTGTAGATGAAAAAAGCTTTCGATTTCAAAATTAACCATTAACCCGCTAAGGGCGACTACAATAGCTGATCAGGGTTTACAACGTCTAGCTGCCGATCATTCATTTGCCCAAAAACACCCCTTTGTCACATAAATGGAATGGTCTTAATTCAAAGAAAGAACAGTCCATTATATATGTCATAGTTATTAACCCTTAAACCCCTACATATAATATATCATGGACTGTTCTTTCTATGCATTAAGACCATTTCATTTATGTGACAAAGGGGTGTGTTGGGGCAAATGACTGATTAGCAGCCGGACAATGTAAAGCAGAGCTACAGATCAGCTTTTTGATCAATTGAATATTTACCCATCGGTATTTATTTGGGTATTTCATGATTTCATTTGGGTAAAATAAAACATTAACTGAACAGTTTGCGACATTATTCTGGGGTGGCATTCCACTAATATTGAATTTGTATACGCAAAATCTAATAAAATCAACTTCTTTTAAAATAGGCTTTATACATGTACAAGGTGTCTGGGTGTCCCTTCAACAACCCATATTTTGCTCAGTTTGCGTGGGTTGTTTTATCATTTGACAACTTCGATTACTTATTGGTACCCAGGCTTTTTATTGGGTACTTTGGCATTTTAATTGGGTATTTAAGCATCCAACCCCTTTAATTATTCAATTAATTAATATTATAAATAAATGATTGCAAATAATTATGCAAGTTACGTTGAAAACCAATGGGACACCATGAGTTTTGAATAAATGAAAGATTGCTGGGTGTCACTTTTACATGTTAGTGATGATGTTACCTAAACATCTTTTGTTCTTTTATTGCAGTAGGATGAGAATTCGATTGGAGATGTCAGTTGTGTTGATGCAGATGGAGGGATATTTTCCATTTCCGGACAGTGGAGTCACCCCTGCAGCCCTATATATCTAAGTAAGTCCTATATACTAATACTGTCAGTAATTTGAAGGAATTCATTTTCTGTTTAATATGGGTTTTTTTGTTGGTTTTTTATTTAAAACGTTTAGTAACCAGAACATACAAATGGAACAGTCTATTAAATCATTTTAGAATTATTTTTTTTTTTTAATTTTGTGATTCTTGGTTCCAAGAAACTCATTTATACTCAATGAGTGATACAAACAGTCTTAATCTGTTTCTCACAGCAATTAAAAAGCTCATTCAGTTCTGAGAACACACTGATTTGAATCATAATTTAGCATGACGTGATGTCATACTATGATACCTTATCAATCATCCCTTATTTTTTAATAATTTTATCTTTATATATTTACATTAATTTTTAATTAATAACATACTTCATTTTTCACCAATTTTCGCGCACAATATGACCTATTTATGTGTCGACGTGCCGTAAAACACCATTAATTCATTCATAATACCAGGATTTGATGTCATAATACCAAAAAGTGATGTCATGATAGAAACTACGAAATGAACATTCTGATTGGTTCATTGCAGTGATAAAAATTGGACCAATAAAACCAGTTAATTTAAAGCTCATGACATTCTCAGAACACACCGAGTTTTTACTGGACATTGAGTAATGAGGTTCTTGAAACCCAGAAACACAAAATTCTAATAATAAAATAATTCTAACAATTAAGACTGTTGTGAATGAAAATGTTAAAGTAGTAAATTATATGCATTTTGTTTTAAATATGTTACACTGAAATTCCCTGAAACGGATACATTGAAGCTAATTTATTAAAGGGACACAGCAATCTTGATTTTTTAAAACCCCACAATATCCTGATAGTTTTTCTACTCGACTTGTAGATCTATTTGTTCAATCATTAAAAAGACACACTGGCAGAGACTAATCCTAAAGTTTTTATCAATCATGAAAATTGGCATCTCGATTTATTAATTCAGTACCATATTAACTTGAAACCTGCTTGCGTAAAAATTCAATTTTTACTTTTTCTTTGTTGTTCTTCCATAACGTTATGTTAAAATATAGTATTGGCACAATATAACCAGCAGTTATTAATATGCAAAACAATTTGCTGTATACTACTCTTATAATTAATATTAATGATTGAAAAAGTGCAAGTTATGTAGAAAAACGGGAAACAGGAGGCCGGGCGTTTTAAACGAATCAAGATTGCCGCGTGTCCCTTTTATTTAATTGTTTTATTTAAATGTTTTTTCTGTTTGTTATAACAGTAAATGTTTATTAAGATGTCGGTGATGGCAAAGGACGCAAAATGTCAATCTTTTTTTTATCTTGCATGGTTAAAAGAAACAGTCTTTATCAGGTTTGTCATTCTCTTAAACACTAAAACCGCATGGACAGATTCAAGCTTTCAAAAGCATTTTTGGTGAAAATAAACCGTAATTGATGTATTTTGGGTGAGAATAAACCGTAATTGATGTGTGTCTCAAAACGCCTAAAGAAATTTATAATACTGTACTTGTTTTGAGACCAAAGTACATTTTTGTCGACCTGATCTAAAAAAAAAATATTTTTCCTACATGTATATCTACTTAGATATCACAGGCAATAATTTCAAATTGCATCAAATACAGCAGTTGTTTATGCAGGCATTGTGTGATGTTTTAGAAACATCACCAGCAATGTGGATGTAGTCATGCGGCAGTGATTTTGTTACCTGCGAGTCCTGCTTCTAGGACTCGTAATACTTGCTAGGGACTCACAATTAAAAAATATATGCATCCACAGGACGCATAGATATCGGACAAGATTTCTTCTGAAACAGATAACGTCCTCTTTCTAGTCATTAAAATCATGGACATATCAATATTAACTCTTAGCCTGCTAAGGGCGACAACAACAGCCTTTGCAGCCAGTGTTAACTCAGATCAGCCTGCGAGTAATTGCAGGCTGATCAGGGTTTACACTGTCTGGCTGCTCATCAGTCATTTTACCAAAACAACCTTTGTAGCATAAATGGAATGGTCCAAATTCAAAGAAAAGACAGTCCATTATACATTCATAGCAGGCTAAGGGTTAAAGGCAACCCAAGTTGAGAAAATATTCTCTTATATTTAAGTCAAACTGTTACATAGAAATGTACAAGTAGAAAATTACTGTTTTATTATCTTTTTTTTTATTTTGATATTTTTTCAGTGTGGAGGCTGTTTGGAAGGTCAGAAGTTCTGGAATTGAACCATTTTCTTATCTACACTGTTGTAAAGAAAGAATGTATACCTTCACTTGGAAGTATAAATTGTTAGCTGAAGCTGGTAAGGGCATATAATTATAATATATATCTTTACTTTTTAAATGCCAGTAGGGAAGCAGAGCTACAGATAAGCTTTTTGATCAATCCGGTATTTACTCATCTGTATTTATTTAATTGGGTATTTCATGATTTCAGTTGGGTAAAACAAAACAATAAAAGTTTGCGACATTGTTTTGGGGTGGCATTCCACTAATATTGTATACACAAAATCTATTAAAATCAACTTCTTTTACAATAGGCTTTATATACAAGGTTACTGGGTGTCCCATCAACAACCCATATAATGCTCAATTTGCACTGGTTGTTTTATCATTTGACAAATTCGATTACTTTATTGATACCCATGCTTTTTTATTTTAATTGGGTATTTTTGGCATTTTTAATCCTGCCTATCTGTAGCTCTGGGGAAGGGGAAGTATTACGTTGTGGCTATATAACTGTCCAAGTATTAGGTCCACAACAATGAATTTATATGCCAAACTGGTCGGTGTTCTTGTTACAGGATTTCAAGTCACGGCTTTTTTCTAAAAATTATGAAGACTCTCTAGCCTGGTCATTTTGTGGGGAAAAAACCCGCGATTACTGTCTAATTTGTTTAAAAAAGTATTGAAAGATAACTTGTTGAAAGCGATATTACTTGATACATACATACATGTTTTTGTGGAATGAAGACGCTATAACATAAGGTATATTTTAGATAAACTTTCTTCTATAAATGTTTTCAAAACTAAACAATATTGAGAATATTGTTTGTATGGTGTTCTACGTCTTTTTCAACACATGCAAGGTTATATATGACGGTCGATCTTTGTGGTGGAGGCAGACCACCCACTTTTCCTGGGTAGAACCACAGGAACTGGTCACTTTAATTTTTTGCCTTCTATTATTATAATTGTATATATATAGACAATTATAATAATAGAAGGCAAAAATCAAAAGTGACCAGTTCCTGTGGGTAGAACCAGTACTGTACACCTCCCGCCATCCGTAAGAATCGCCGCCTTGCTCACTTATAAGTCGAGCTCCCAGTGGGATTTCAACCCGCAGTGGTGAGAGGCGAAGGTTTACAACGAAAGGTCAACCATTCGACCATGGAGACGCTCTAAAGTTATTAAGTAAGAGTGGGAAATGTTGTTTACCACAAAAGAAGTTCCAGATGGTTCTTATTAAAGGCAAGATTGGGACAGGTGGAGTCAAGTTTTAAATAAGATATGTTCAGTCTTCATGGAAAACATTTTGAGCTACTACTACTAGCCTATCAGCATGTTACTTGCAAATATGTACTAGCCCGAACACATCTCTACTGACACAAATTTTTAAAAGTGTAATTTCAGTGTTGTTTTTAGACAAATATGTATATTATAATTATCACAGAAAGTTACATTTTCTGTAGAATAATATCACAAATAATTAAATAAAATAAAGAACTTGATTGTTTTGACACTTTATTCTCAATCATTGGGTCGAAAAATTACGGGTTCTGTTTATTTTTGAGTCACTAACATCTGCATTACTTTTTTTCTACTGGGTTATGCTCTTTCGAAATAACAAAGAAAGCTCATCGTACAGGTTACAAATTAGACCGGAAATGATCTTCAGTTCATTATCAGTCGAGTTTACATCGCGGTATTGATTCATACTAAATATTGCTCCTTTGTTATTGTCCCCAACGTCGTTCGAAAACAGCAAAAAAAATTGAAAACCAGTCTGTTCTGAAATTGATAGTTGTATCCGCCGATGTATAAACAAAATAAATCTACCTTTAAATTAGTTTACAAGCTGACTAATTTCGGGTCTGATTTCGTTCCGATTCAGTTTGGTACTACATTTTCGTCTAATTTTTAACATGCCCGACAGGCATCTCAGATTGCAAAATTTACATTTTACTGACTGCGGGATTCGGGCTACCAGCTAATTTGGAAGACTATGTTTGTAAAATATATGCACCACTCGGTCTCCAATTTTTTATATTTTTTGTTTAATTCAGGGGCCATAACTCCAAGTTTTCTGGAACAATTAGGCTGGCTATGGAACATGACCTAGATACTGTAATCATAATTGTGGCTATAAATATTGTGACCAATTTTTAGCTCTATCAGCAGAGCTTATGCCGTACTTATGCGGTGTCCGTCGTCCGTCTGCTTTTTTTTTTTTTTTTATCGACTACTCCTCTGAAACTACTGAATGGAATTTCATGAAACTTTACAGAAATGTTGCCAATGAAGTCTAGTTGATTGTAGCCAGGGCTGTCTTTTGGCTGTTTTTGGGGCCGTTATTCTTTTTTTCCCCCACCTCAGTGTCAAAATCCCCCACTTGAAAAATAAATAAAAAAATAAATAAATAAACTGAAAGACAGAAGGCTAGAATTTTAAGAGAACTAAGTGTTAATTGTGCTTGTGTTGAAGAAAGTAGAACAAAGTAAATGACGTAACTGTCATTGGTACTTTTTGAACATAGTCTAACTCTTACAGCTAGTCAACATACATATTTTTCAAGTCTGTTTTGAACCCATTTATTGTTAAATGTATATTGGTTGGCATAAACAACAATAAAATTGTGTTATTGTATGCTTAAGTCCTTGCTTTATTTGTCTATTTAGTGTTATATATCTATTTAATCAGCATGATTTCATTTTATATTGATGATATCATAATGTGTTGTGGATGTTTTAACTTTCATGCAAAATTCCCCCTTTTACTGAAATTGACGCGAAAATTCCCCCCTCTGAGGGACCCGGACCCATTCACCAATGGTAGAAAGACAGCCCTGGTAGCAAAAATTCATGTTGATGTGAAATCCAAGATGATCGTTAAAGCTAAAAATATAACGACATATTTTCATGAAACTTCACAGGAATACTGATCTAGCTATCAAAAACTATCAGTAATTAAAGCTTCAAGCACATTGACCTCTTGTTTTTAATTGTGAACAAACTTGTGAAAAAATACCTAGCCGAATTTCGGCCCGTAGCCTGATAGCAGGAAGCAGGAAAAAAAGTCCTGCTTGTAGTTGTCCATCATTAAAGGGGTTGATGCACTATTTTCACTTGAAAAAGCTGAACGAATTATCAAAATGCCATGCAAGACAAAGGAGATATGACCTATTTACAATTTGCAAAGAACATAAATGGAGGCGGCCATCTTTGAACGATGACGTGATCGCGCCATTTAACCATATAAGGCATATTGACCAAAAAACATTTTAAAGCAAAGAAAATCACTGCAAATTGATTAAAAATAAATATACAGATGTAAAATGTATAAATTGTATGATAATTTTTTATTTGCCGTAATTTTCTTTGCTTTAAATGACATTTTGTCAATATGCCATATATGGCACGATCACGTCATCGTTCAAAGATGGCCGCCTCCATTTATGTTCTTTGCAAATTTTCAAAAGGTCATATCTCCTTTGTTTTACATGGCATTTTGACAATTCTTTCAGTTTTTTTCAAGTTTTTCAGAGCCATATTAAGTAAATAGTGTTTGAAAATAGTGCATCAACTCCTTTAACTGATTTCCACCAGATTTGTATAGCAAATAGAACGATACAGGACCTCTTATGCATCTTGTTTCTCGTCTTCAAAATAAATTAATATGCGTCTAGAAAGTATTCAATTCCAAATAATTTAGCAGTAGTTTTGTAGCAAAAAAATATCCATCAAATTACAGGATACAAATTACAGGATATTACACATACTAAGGAGTTCCATCTACCAGTATTATTATTATCTTTTCCAGGACCGGTCCAGAGTTGCCAGTCTATGTTGAAAGATAATCCAGAGTTGCCAGTCTATATTGCAAGTTATGGAAGCCAAGTTGTGTTTAACTGTACTTCATTGAAGATAAATAAAGTATTATAAAAAAAACAAAAAAAAAACATTTCTTCAGAATGTTTGTGTCGGGGTACATGCTTCGATTGCTTTGTTATCATTAGCTCTACTGATCAGAGATCAGAGCGCTTATGCCGTGGTGCGGTGTCCGTCGTCCGTCTGTCAGTCCGTCCGTAAACTTTTTTTGTAGAGACTACTCCTCTGAAACTACTGAATGGATTTTCATGAAACTTTTACAGAAATGTTGCCCATGAAGTCTAGCTGATCCTAGCAAAAATGCATGTTGATGTGAAATCCAGGAAATCTAAAAATAGATTTTTAAAAAACAAGTTTGTAGCGACTACTTCTTGAAAACTCTAAGTGATATTGATATGGGACTTTTTCTAAAATGATCAGCATGACATGATGTTGGTCCTTGTTGAAAATCGTTTTGATTTTACGTTAAACATGGCTGACATCTTTGTTTACATAGAGTTATTTAGTAAAAACTCAAACTACTCGACGGATTTCCATTAAACTTCACAGGAATGTTGCTCTTGATGTCTAAATGATCCTAGGAACATTTCAGGTTGGTTGGAGGAAATTCAAGATGGCCGCCACAGCTAAAAATAGATTTTCAAAAAAAAAGTTTTGTAGCGAGTACTTCTTGAAAACTATAAGTGATATTGATATGGGACTTATTCTAAAATGATCAGCATGACATGATGTTGGTCCTTGTCGAAAATCGTTTTGATTTTACGTTAAAAATGGCTGACATCTTTGTTTACATAGAGTTATTTAGTAAAAACTCAAACTACTCGACGGATTTCCATGAAACTTCACAGGAATGTTGCTCTTGATGTCTAAATGATCCTAGCAACATTTCAGGTTGGTTGGAGGAAATTCAAGATGGCCGCCACAGCTAAAAATAGATTTTCAAAAAAAAGTTTTGTAGCGAGTACTTCTTGAAAACTATAAGTGATATTGATATGGGACTTATTCTAAAATGATCAGCATGACATGATGTTGGTCCTTGTCGAAAATCGTTTTGATTCGATGTTAAACCTGGCTGTCAGCGGCCATCTTTGTTTAGAGTTATCTAGTAAAAACTTGTAGCGACTACTCCTCTGTTACTACTCGATGGATTTTCATGAAACTTCACAGGAATGTTGCTCTTGATGTCTAATTGATCCTAGCAAAATTTCAGGTCGGTCAGAATTTCAAGATGGCCACCGTAGCTAAAAATAGATTTTCAAAATACAGTTTTAAAGCGACTACTTCTTGAAAACTATAAGTGATATTGATATGGGACTTTTCGAAAATGATCAGTATGACATGATGTTGATCCTTGTCAAAAATTATTTTGATTTGATGTTAAACATGCCAGCGGCCATCTTTGTTTACATAGAGTTATATAATGAAAACTTGTAGGACTACTCCTCTGAAACTACTTGAAGGATTTTCATGAAACTTCACAGGAATGCTGATCTAGCTATCAAAAACCTATCGGTAGAGCTTCAAGGTGATTGACCTCATGTTATTCATAGACTGCAAAAAAATCCATGAATGTTATAATGAACATCATTAAAGAAACACATGGCAATTTTGATTTCTTCCAGTGTCTGGAATTATTATATTTAGATTATAATAAAATGATTTGACATTCGTGCGTTATTAAAGGTAAACATTGAATGGAATTAATACATCAAGTAGTAATGTTCTTGTAAGATTGGCATGTGTCTCTTTAATATATACTAAGAGCTTATCCAGAGTGTAGCACCATCTTGGTAGCAAAGTGGATAAGGCCTAGTGCCAGTACTATTGCTGCAGACCTCTGCATGTGGGTTCATTCCCTGGCATAGGCATGTCTGATGATAAACTCCATCTCGTTTCTCTCTGAGGTAGATGTCCCAATTTTACCTAACAGGATATAAAACATTTGATTTCATATCTCAGAATAAGCTACAGTTTAAAGGGACAGGAAAAACAAGTTGTCGGCTTTCAAATTTCAAGGTCACAACCTCCCCTATTAGTTATTTTTTTGTTAGAAGGTCAAAGGTAAGGGTTATATTGTCGGACAGCTCGACATAGTTGTCTCATGGCTTTTCGGTGTATTTGCGTGCCTCTGCCCGATCTTTTCCGGGCTATAACTTTGCCATGCGTAGAGGGATTTTGAAATAACTTGGCACACACGATCACCATAAGAGGATGATATGTCGCGCGCAACACCCAGGACTCTAGCTCAAAAGTCAAGGTCACACTTAGAGGTCATGCAGTTCGAACTTGTATGGGCTGTAACTTTGTACTGCATTAATGGAATTACTTGGCAGAAATGATCACAATACCCAGGTCCCAGATCAAATGTCACACTTAGAGGTCATGCAGTCCATGCAGTCCGATCTTATCCGGGCTGTAACTTTGTCATGCATAAAGGGATTTTGCAATTAGTCGAGCAGAAATGATCACAATACCCAGGCCTCCAGCTTACACAGTGTTCAGGGATATCCCATGGGCAACCACGTTGGGTTACCTATGGCCACCGATGGTAATATTTGATACTACCTCAGCTGTAGAGTTGCGAGAAGATTGGTTATATCGGCGAACCGACGGTGAGAGTAACCGATGCGAGAACCCTGAACGCACCCACTGATCTACTTTCATGGCCAATCCAGAAGCGGATTCAGGTTTTGTGAATAGGTGCTGCGTAACTTCTGAAAAAAATAAATTACGAGAAAAACTCTGACATTGAACGTTTTTTTGTGTGTTTTGTGTGTTTTTGAGGGGTCGCTTTTTTGTTGTAAGCTGACAACCATATTGGGACCACACTTCGTCATTGTTAAATTGGGTCAGCGCGACATCCATTATGGCGGCTATTGATATAAAAGGTCGAAACCTTATTAAAAAAACAAACTTCCAAGAACCACTGAACATAATTATATCGACATGTTTTCTTTATTAATGAATCAACCCACAGGCTTGCATTGCGATAGTAAAGAAGGATATAGAGCATATGAGTTTAAGTATATGTTATAGTAAAGAGCCATTACTATATATACATAATAACATTATCTCTTCGTCTCTCTATATGTCTATTCTATCATAAATTAATGCAAGCCTTTGGCTATAGACTATAGAGTTTGTTATAACGTATAAAAAAAAAATATGCGCCTCCGTGGCCGGGAACGTAAAGACGCTGATTTTCACTCCATTATTCAGGGCAAATCACCAACTTTCCTGATTTTAGGGGATCTATGCTTGTATTGATTAGATGGTGGCAGAAAGATCGGGACTCTATTTTTAAAAAAATCGTTTCTTCAACAAAGTATACAGAAACGTTTAAGTCCTGCATCGATTTTGCATATTTTATTTAAAATCATACACAGATCTAATAACTAGGAGATAGGAAACTTCCGATCGTTTCTTCAACAAAGTATACAGAAACTTTTAAGTCCTGCATCGATTCTGCATATTTTATTTAAAATCATACACAGATCTAATAACTAGGAGATAGGAAACTTCCGATCAACCGGTGTAGTAGCTAAACATCACGTGGTTACCCTTTCAAGTTACCAAGTGAAGTTTTCGAAGTTCTTATTTGCTCAAAGTATTTAGTATTGAAAATACCATAATAAACTTTACAGTTTCACATCTCTTTGTTATATGTCTGAAATTGTTTAATAACTGAACTAGAAGTCAGAGGCGGATCGATGATTAGTGATATTAGTAATGGGTGGCATGTAACTTTTGAAATAAGTAATTGACGAGCAAAAACAAGTTTAGCTCGCTGAGTTTGTTGTTGTTGTATTTTACGGGGTCATTTTACGAAACCGTTTTTTTTGTGTGCAAGTTTGGGTTCTTCTTTCAAATCTGGTCTGGTTTTTGGAATGCATGTAGGCTACATATGTTCACACGTCTTGCGATGTTATGGAGGGTAAGATCACCAGACTTATATCGTCATCTGGAAGCATTGTATTTTTATATAAAAGTACATCTAAGATATAATGTAGTTGTACTTTATTTATATACGACATATAACGGATACTTGTTTTAAAATGTGACCCGTGGGAGTCTCCGTTTCATATAATAATGTTTACCTAATAGTTAACAAGAGCACACTATGATATCGGAAATTATGATTTCAAAATAGGAGGATGGGATGGGGATAAAAGCGATAACACGATGGGGGTCAACATCTTTTTAAGCACGAGGTAGCATTCCCACACCCCTACACACACACACACACACACAAACACACACCACAACAAAAGGGGGTGGGTCTGCACAGGATGTATGGAGATGGGGATGTACGTCTTCTTCACATTTTCTTTCAAAACCTTCGCAGACCATTCTAACATTAAAGGCTTACGTCAACATGAACTGATGCGCAATATAAAATAGAGGCAGTTCCAATACCACAGCGATATTTAAATCATCAGTGGGTGGCAGTGCTATTTTTTTTTTTTTTGAAGTCTAAATAATCTTAGGCCATGTTTACAATAACTTTGTTTTTCTTCATTCTTCCGAGGGGCGCAATATTTGTTGTTGAAAAAAGAGCACTTTTATTATGGATTTTTTTTCTTTGATGGGGATAGGTGTTTGAAGTGGTGACGGTGTGGATGGGGGGCAGTAATCGGAGCTGCGCACACCACACATAATTCAGTTTTCGTGACTCAAGTTTAAACTGAGTTTCGTAAGTAGAATGTGCTTCAAACTCAGTCCTGCAGATTTTAGACACTTCCCCCCACCCCTCCCAAAAAAAATGCCTACCGACCTACCGTATTTTTTTTTAGAGCATAAAATAGGAAACAAAACCATTCTTTTTTTGGGCCACGGCGGATGTTTACAATAAATTTGTTATTCTTCATTCTTCAGAGGGGTGCACTATTTGTTGTTACAAGGAGCACTTTTATTATGAATTTTTTTTTTGATTGGGATAGGTATTTGAAATGGTGACGGCGTGGGTGGGGGCAGTAATCGGAGCTTCGCACAATACACATAATTTAGTTTTCGTGACTCAAGTTTAAACTGAGTTTCGTTAAGTAGAATGCTTCAAACTCAGTCCTGCAGATTTTAGACACTTCCACTCATCCCCGCCCCCCCCCCCCCCCCCCCCCAAAAAAAAAAATGCCTACCGACCTACCGTATTTTTTTTTAGAGCATAAAATAGGAAACACAAACTTTGGCGGATGTATGGAGATGGTGAGGTGTTCTTATTTTTTTCTTTCATAATATTCGCTGGTCATGTCGAACATTAAAGGCTTAATTTAACATGACTTGGTTCAAAAAAAAAAAAAGGCCGGTCTGCTGTGGGAGAAATAGAGAGGCAGTTCAAAATAGGACAGCGGGATTTAAATATTCAGTGGGTGGCATATGAAGAGCTTGTTTTTTTTTGTTGTTTTAAAGTCGAAACATCAGATTAGGCCATTTGTTACAATAAATAATTTTAAAAAAATGAGGATCTCAGTATTTGAAAATAGTTGAAATGAGCCCTTTTTATTAATGTATATATTATATTTTTATATATTTTTTATATATATTTTTTTTATATTTTTTTATTTATTTCGGATATTTATTTACTCAAACACACAATAGAATGTGCTGAAAACTCTATGTCGTGCGGATTATAGACTCATTCTGCATATAAATGAAGTGTACCCTGGATTTCCATTCATGTTTGCAACATATGCTTTTTATTTGGCGGTCTGGTGCACCGTAATTCCAAACTTCTTACATCGTACCTTCCTTAAAAATCCCCCCACCCACGACCCTGGATCCGCACTTCAATTTGTTAAACAGGGTTACTTCCCTTAGGTATTACGTCATAATCATCTGTAATAGTAACGTTGAGAATACCCCTGTAACGTGTTTGCGCCGAGTCAATATCGAATTGTTAGCTACGGAAAATACAAACTATGTTGATTATATAGCCTTTCTAGTCGTTTTAAAGATTGGATTCGGACACAAGATAAGTTGTTGAAATAGCGTGTTAACAGAATATATAACATTACATTCAGACATTAACATGCTAGTCTTTCGAAGTTGACTGAATTGACAACATCGGCGTAAAAATCGCTGTGTTTTGCATGCTTGAAGCTCGATTTGAAAGCACTCAATAAATATTTTGATGTTTTCTTTGACTTATGACATTCTTTTCATTGGTATAAATAATTTGAAGTTGAGGATGTAGTGGCAATAATGTCTGCGTATAAAAGAATTTCGATTTCTTTTTTTTTTTCGGTCATTTCAAGCCAACAAAATGGCGGATTTTGGTTTTTTTCAATGAGGTACTCCGTGGGGAACTATTTTCAACGTTGCTATACAGTTGTCAAGTGAGTGGAGATGCGCAAGAAAATAACCACTTGCGTCCTGACTGGTTATCTGTGAAACGCGACGTTACGACGTCACATATTTTATGACGTTTTGGCGCTAAAGTGTGTCTGATGTCGTGGCGGTTCTATGTCCATCTGAATTATTTTTTACTAATTTGATTGCAATGTTCTGTGATGAAAAGGATCTTAAACTCGTTCCCATTCCATATAAGATTTATGAAACTCGTTATTAATTATTTTTAATTTTAACGAGCCTTTTGGTGAGTTAAAATTAAAAATAATTAATAACGAGTTTCATAAATCTTATATGAAATGGGAACTCGTTTAAGATCCTCTATATATTACATAATTGTCTCTGATTTATATAGGAAATAATGGGAATAGAAAAGCTATATCTGCTCGTTTGCTCTACTAGGAAATATCTCCCAGTGGGAGATATTTCCCAGTACGGAACATTGCTCGGCCTTTTCCGTCAGTGGCGAAAATGCCAAATGACGTTCCGATTGTTTTACGGACGTCTTCGTCAGATTCCTCACTAGGAAATAACGATTACGGATATTAACGAAGAGTTCCGGTTCCACTTGTTTTGTTTGTATGACGTAACGTCGACTTGGATGATGTAACGTCGTCTTGGCGTTCTCGTGCAAACTGGTGTAAAAAGGCGTGAATCATTAGAAATATTAATAAAATATCATTTTAAATTATGTAATATATAGTTTAATAACCAGTGTCTTTGAGATAATGAAACTATCTCCATCGCTAGAGAAATGGCCCCGATATAAGACGATATAAGAACTCGTGCTCCGCACTCGTTCTTATATCGGGGCCATTTCTCTACCTCGGGAGATATTTCCCGTATCTCAAAAACACTGGTTATTAATCTCTATATAACTGAATTAATCGATACACTCACTATGACGTCAGCCGAATATTGATTAATTCACATAAGTATACTAAACCGAATTGCTAAGTATCAACCTAAGAATATGTCAATAATATTCTCATTGTTTTGTGTATTTTGAGCTTGATTAGAGATACGGTTAAACTGCAAAATAACGACGTAAATCGTCTGCTCTGATTGCATGAACATATTTTAAAGCGTGTATGTCAATGTGTTTTCTTAGAAATAAGTTATAACACTTATACAACTGGTTATATAGGATTTTATTAAGTACTTCGAATTTCAAACAATATTCAATGTAAAGGGCGGTAATTTAAGATTATCCATATTTCATTTTTTTATAGACGGAAAATCTGCGATAAATTGGTCAACTTTTTATGTTTTTTTTCTATTATTTCATACTAATTTTAAGAATTTTATATCTTTAAGCGATCTTTGAATTATGTTATGTGTTTTATAAGTACATTTCATGTTTTCATATAAAGGGAGGGTAACTCTCAAAAGATGTAACAATTTGAAAACAAAAAATAAATGTTTTACAAACTTTGGGTCAAAACAAAATACTTATCATCTATCTATTCTAAAATATATTTAAAATAAGAAAATTAGTTTAGATACAAAAGTTGAAACTTAGCAATTTTGTTCAGTGTATATCAAGTGGAACCCAGTATAGGAAAGTGTTTTGTTTTCAGCACATATTAAGCTATGTATGAAGGTGGATTTTTAGTGTTGTAGACCGATCACTCACTTATTCTTTGTACCTGTAAACATATCTTCGAAGTAATGACTTAATCGGTCCGATCATATCACGATAACAATATGGTGGCCCGTCATAATAGACTACAGTATCAAAGACATCATATCATGCTATATATAACTGGCTGATAAGCCTAACTGGGGTATGTGGGATGGGTATTTCTAACATACCTGCGGGGTGCACACTATACTAGCGTCATACAAACTACTAATACTTAACGAAATCCGTTAAAATTGGTCCGATCGTATTTCGATTGAAAGTATGATGGCCATCGAAATCATCATATAACGCTATGTATAACTGGCTAACTGGCTGATAAGCCTATTTGGGGTATGTAGAATGGGTATTTCTAACAAACCTGAGGGGTACACACAATAACAGCGTCATACTGGAGATCAATACCTAACGAGATCCGTTGAAATCGGTCCGATCAAAACCCGATTGAAAGTATGGTAGCCCAGAAAACTTATCATATAATGCTAAATATAACTGGCTGATGAGCCTATTTTGGGAATGTGGTAGGGCTATTTCCAAAACAAACTGCGGGTTACTCACTATACTAACGTCATACAGGATATAAATATCTAACGAGATCCGTTGAAATCGGTCCGATCATATCCCGATTGAAAGTATGGTGGCCTAGAAAATTTATCATATAATGCTTAGTATAACTGGCTAATAAGCCTAATTGGGGTATGTGGGAGTGGTATTTCTAACAAACCTGCAGTGTACACACTCAACTAGCGTCATACAGGATACCAGTACCTAACGAGATCCGTTGAATTCGGTCCGATCATATTACCCATCAAATGCATGCATGCTATCATGCTATGTATACCTGGCTGATAAGCCTATTTGGGGTATATGGGGTGGGTATTTTAACAAATCTGCGGTGTAAACTCTATGCTAGCGTCATACAGGATACAAATACCTAACGAGATCCATTGAAATCGGCCCGATCATATCCCGATTGAAAGTATGGTGGCCCATCAAAGGCATCATATAATGCTATGTATAACTGGCTGATACGCCTATCTTGGGTATGTGCGATGGGTATTTCTAACAAACCTGCGGTAAACCCACTATACTAGCCTCATGCAGACTTCTAATACTTAACGAAATCCGTTAAAATCGGACCGATCATATCCCGATTTAAAGTATGGTGGCCCATCGAAGTCATTATATAATGCTATGTATAACTGGCTGATAAGCCTAATTGAGGTATGTGGGATGGCTATTTATAACACACCTGCGGGGTATCCACTATACTAGCGTCATACAGACCACTGATACCTAACGAAATCCGTTAAAATCGGTCCAATCATATCGCGATTGAAAGTATGGCGGCCCAGCGAAATCATCATATAACGCTATGTATAACTGGCTAATAAGCCTAAATGGGGTATGTGGGATGGGTATTTCTAACAAACCTGCGGAGTACCCACAATACTAGCGTCATACAGACTACTAATACTTAACGAAATCCGTTGAAATCGGTGCGATAATATTCGATTGAAAGTATGGTGGCCCATCGAAGTCATCATATAACGCTATGTATAACTGGCTGATAAGCCTATTTGAGGAATATGGGATGGGTATTTCTAACAAACCTGCGGGGTAGTCACTATACTAGCGTCATCCAGACTACTAATACCTAACGAAATCTGTTAAAATCGGTCCAATCATATCCCGATTGAAAGTATGGTGGCCTAGAAAAGTTATCATATCATGCTAAGTATAACTGGCTAATAAGCCTATTTGGGGTATGTGGGAGGGGTATTTCTAACAAACCTGCGGTGTACACATTCAACTAGCGTCATACAGGATACCAGTACCTAACGAGATCCGTTAAATTCGGTCCGATCATATGGCCCATTAAATGCCCATTAAATGCATGCATGCTATCATTGTGGTATATAGGATGGGTATTTTAACAAATCTGCGGTGTAAACTCTATGCTAGCGTCATACAGGATACAAATACCTAACGAGATCCATTGAAATCGGCCCGATCATATCCCGATTGAAAGTATGGTGGCCCATCAAAATCATCATATAATGCTATGTATAACTGGCTGATACGCCTATCTGGGGTGTGTGGGATGGCTATTTCTAACAAACCTGCGGGGTATCCACTATACTAGCGTCATACAGACTACTATTACCTAACGAAATCCGTTAAAATCGGTCCAATCATATCCCGATCGAAAGTATGGCGGCCCAGCGAAATCATCATATAACGCTATGTATAACTGGCTAATAAGCCTATTTGGGGTATGTGGGATGGGTATTTCTAACAATCATGCGGAGTACCCACAATACTAGCGTCATACAAACTACTAATACAACAAACCTGCGGTGAACCTACTATACTAGTCTCATGCGGACTACTAATACTTAACGAAATCCGTTAAAGTCGGTCCAATTATATCCCGATTTAAAGTATGGTGGCCCATCGAAATCATTATATAATACTCTATATAACTGGCTGATAAGCCTACTTGAGGTATATGGGATGGCTATTTCTAACAAACCTGCGGGATATCCACTATACTAGCGTCATACAGACTACTATTATCTAACGAAATCCGTTAAAATCGGTCCAATCATATCCCGATTGAAAGTATGGCGGCCCAGCGAAATCATCATATAACGCTATGTATAACTGGCTAATAAGCCTATTTGGGCTATGTGGGATGGGTATTTCTAACAATCCTGCGGAGTACCCACAATACTAGCGTCATACAAACTACTAATACTTAACGAAATGCGTTGAAATCGGTCCGATAATATTCCGATTGAAAGTATGGTGGCCCATCGAAGTCATCATATAACGCTATGTATAACTGGCTGATAAGCCTACCTGAGGTATGTGGGATGGGTATTTCTAACAAACTCGCGAAGTACCCTCTTCACTAGCGGCATACAGACTACTAATACCTAACGAAATCCGTTAAAATTGGTCGAATCATATCCCGATTGAAAGTATGGTGGCCTAGAAAATGTATCATATCACGCTAAGTATAACTGGCTAATAAGCCTATTTGGGGTATGTGGGAGGGGTATTTCTAACAAACCTGCGGTGTACACACTAAACTAGCGTCATACAAGGACCAGTACCTTACGAGATCCGTTGAATTCGGTCCGATCATATGGCCAATCAAATGCATGCAAGTATGGTGGCCATCAAATTAATCATATAAGGCTATGTATAATTGGCTGATACGCCTATCTGGGGTATGTGGGATTGGTATTTCTAACAGATCTGCGGTGACCCACTATACTAGTCTCATGCGGACTACTAATACCTAACGAAATCCCTTAAAATCGGTCCAATCATATTCCGATTGAAAGTATGGCGGCCCAGCGAAATCATCATATCACGCTATGTATAACTGGCTAAAAAGCCTATTTGTGGTATGTGGGATGGGTATTTTTAACAAACCCTGCGGAGTACCCACAATACTAGCGTCATACAGACTACTAATACTTAACGAAATCCGTTGAAATCGGTCAGATCATATTCCGATTGAAAGTATGGTGGCCCATCGAAGTCATCATATAACGCTATATATAACTGGCTGATAAGCCTATATGAGGAATGTGAGATGGGTATTTATAAAAAACCTGTATGGTGGCCTCGAAAATGTATAATGTAAAAAGTATAACAGGCTGATAAACCTTTTTGGGGTATGTGGGAAGGGTATATGGGAGGGGTATTTGTAACAAACCTGCGGGGTACCCTCTATACTAGCGTCATACAGACTACTTATACCTTGGTTAAAATCGGTCCAATCATATCCCGATTGAAAGTATGGTGGCCCAGCGAAATCATCATATAACGCTATGTATAACTGGCTAATAGGACTATTTGGGGTATGTGGGATGGGTATTTCTAACAAACCTGCGGAGTACCCACAATACTAGCGTCATGCAGACTACTAATACTTAACGGAATCCGTAAAAATCGGTCCGATCATATCCACACTGGTATAACCGGCGTCCGAAAGATCAGCTGGCTACCGAATATCAGCTCAAAGCAAAAAGGTACCCATCAACACTGGGGTAAGTATTTCTACTCGTTGGATACGTTATTCTCAACATATTTACAAAATAAATGGTTCTCCGTGTTGCTGAATGAACGATACACGAATGTGTGTAAATTTATTTCCATTATGTCAAATATTTTGTGAGATATGGCGAGTTATAAAGGTCGTTTCACATATACACCGAAACCGAAACGAAACCGAACCGAAGCCTTTTTTTTTGTCGTTTCGGAATCGGCTAGTGCTTTCACATATAAACCGAATTTTGATCCGAATCTCTGGGTGAAGATGTATAGTATCTGGACCTATTTAAGAACCTCAAACGTGAGAAATGTCATAAATGTAAAAACGGTTACAAATGTAAAAAAAAGTCACATATGGAAAGGCATACGACAAATGTAACACGTTTGGTGACATATGTAAAAACAAAATGTGACAAAAGTGGGAAAAAACAAGTTAACAAATGTAAAAAAGAAAAGAACACAAATGCATGTTTGAACGTTTATTTTTTTAGAAATACATTGCCCTTGGTCAGAGCCGGATCTCTGTTGAAAGGTCAAGGTCACAATAACCTCATAGGGGTATACATATTCCAAGTGATAACTCCAGGAATATAAAACCTATACTCATGAAACTTTATAGGCAAATTGCATTTTGTAATGGAAGGAACCCTATTACTTTTGGGGTTAGAAAGTCAAACGGTCAAGGTCTACATGACCTAATATGCACATAAGCATTCCACATGACAACTCCAAAAGTATACCATCTGGCCTTACCCGTAGTAAACGTCATATGTGGGCAGTGTCGGTAGTGAGAGGAGGAAGCCTATTGGTTTGGTGTTCAGTAGGTCACCAAGGACACATGGAACTGACAATTGCCGAATCCTGAGAAACATTCTCCTATCTGTAAATTGTAAGTATAAGGCCATCCTGAAACTTTACAGAAATAATAACCGTGTTAAAATATTAATTTTAGGGTCAGTAGCTCCAAAAGGTTAAGGTCAAACTTACCCAATCAACCCAAAAAACGTCTCTTGGGCTGTAATTTATTTAATATTATATCTTCAATCTTGAAACATACAAGTACATGTATTATCCATTTTGCAACAACTACCCTATTGCGTTCATGGTAGCAGGTCAAATGTCAAGGTCTCTCTGACCTGATCTTAAAAACATATTTCTCTGATGTCATTCTTGGAACTATTTGCCCTACAATATTAAAACTTTATAGTACCCTTTTGATTATCAAACGCCAGCTTCAGCTGCTTTAAAATAGTCTACGACCAGGTACGCCGCATTGGTTACAGAGGGCTCTACCACTCCTGAGTATAAACTGGAATCCTGACAGTCCCTCTTTTACAAAGACTTCGAACAGAGTCCCAACACCACCCTACGGCCAGCCATTCCATTCAACAGCTGTCCAGATGTTCACATAGTAACAAAGTACTGCTGCCAACTGGAATTTAATTATGTGCGCCTTTTTATAATTTATGGCCCGTCCGTGGCAGAGTGGTTGGTTAGAGTCTCCGACTTGAAATCTCGATCCCTCAGAGGATTAGGAATCTCTATGTGAGGAAGCTATCCAGCTGGCTTGCGGAACGTCGGTGGTTCTACCCAGGTGCCCGCCAGAAAAATTGCGGTGGTGGTGATAATGGGGTGGGTGTGTGGGTTGGGGCTGAGGCGCAACATAGCTATAGGTGTAGAATTGATAACAAAAAAATAACACAGAAATATGTATAGAAACAATTGGGTTTGGGATGGGTAGGTGTGTGGGGTTAAGATCGGATGAAAAATGGAGAAAAGGCGGGGCTTGTGTGGGAAGGGGGCACATAAGAAAGCTATATGTGTAACAGTTGTTGACTAAAGCAACATATAAATATGTCCTAATGTAGTGCATAATTATGTCCATTGAATATAAAACTGAATCACATGGTTGTAGTCGTATGTGTATTGTTGCCTATGCTTTTTCCAGATGGCCTCCAGTCACTTTAATATATTAAAATAACATGTATAATAGGTAGATCTCTGAGCCTCATTTATTAATTTAATCCAAATTGAATAGGCGCTGTCCCCTTTTATTGTGATAGTAAGGATCAATTACCATCCATGGAAACATTTGCAGTGTCCAACAACAGATGTGCATTAGCACTTGACCAATATCATATTCGTGCTTTAAAGTTAGTTTTTCTAATACACGTAATTTTGCATTATTGTGTCGTGTTCATTATCAGCTGATAATCAAAGTCTATGTAAAACATGTGACCTCTGGGGCGGGGCCAAATGTGACCGCAGGATCACCATTTGAACAGGATTAGTTAGAGGACCATACGCTTATAGTAAATGCAAAATATTTAACCTCTGGCTGTTATAGTTTCAGAGAAGAAGATTATTTTACCTATATAAGCGTTTGCAAAACTGTGACCCATGGGGCTAGGGTTGCCATTTGACAAACTTAGTAGAAGACGTAAACTGATGCTACATGTAATACATGAGAGCTCTGTACATTGTGGTTTCAGAGAAGAAGGTTTTTTTTATAATGTTTTTTCCTATATAAGTCTATGAAAAACATGTAAAATCTCAATATACAAACTTTGGACCCCGGGGCACGATCATGTTTTATCCGAGGGACTTTATTTAAACAAATCTGACGTGCTAGGCGTTGGCGGTCATTTTAATTTTTTTTTGTCGAAATATGTCCAGTGGTTCTTTAGAAGAAGGTTGTTTAATGTTTTGTCAATATATGGTAATGGCGGCCATCTTGGATGTCGCGCTGACCTAATGCTAGCAAATCTAAAAAGAAATTCATTTAATTATCATTCATGTGATTGGCCTAGCGGTGTCTGAGGAGAAGTCCCCACGAACAAAAGTTTACAGGCGGACGGACGGACGGACGCCGCACCACGTCATGGTCATGACCTTTGATCAACAGAGCTAAAACAAATGTATTTTTACATTTGTGTTCTTTTTTTTTACATATGTTACTTTTTTCTTTTTTTACATTTGTTATACTTTTTTTTACTTTTGTTACTTTTTTTTTACATATGTCACCAAACGTGTTACATTTGTCGTATATTTGTACATATGTGACTTTTTTTACATTTGTAACCGTTTTTACATTTGTGACATGTTTCACGTATGAGATTCCTACAGACCTACTTGAGACCGAATCCGAAAAAATTAGAAATCCAATTCGTGCATGTTTTCGTTTCGCTTTCGTTTCGGTTTCGGTTTCGGCATATTTGTGAAAACCCTCGTTTGCGGTAGAACATCCTAATTTTTTCAGTTCGGTTTCGTTTCGGTTTCGGTGTATATGTGAAATGACCTTTAGGGGGAGCCTTGTCAAAATGTTGAATAACAAAATAATAAGGAGACTTACTTATGTCAATTGGCTATTATAATATTGTTTTATTATTTTTGTCGGGGAGGTGGGGATATGTGTTTTGGTGGTGTGTGTGTGGTGGGTGAGGGGGGTCGGGGCGGGGCGGGGCGGGGCGTGGGGAGGATGTCAACACATAATTAAGTAAAATATTAAAATATATGGCGAGGGGCCTAGTGGTGCTGTGGTGGATGAGGGGTGGGATGGTGGTGGGGGTGGGGGCGGGAAACATTTTCTGGTCCCGCTGTCACATTGTTGGAGTAGTTGGGAGGGTCTACCGCCTATCTTTAAGACATATTTAAGTTTAAACTTATTAATTTTACATCGATTGTAATGAAAGCTCTGTGAACTTATTTTAAATCACTCTCGATGTCTTCCTGGGTAGAACCAGCATGAAACATTGTGTAATATTGATATATTATTATTATTATTATTATTTTACTGATACATTTAGAAAAAGTTTGGCGAATATCGGATAAAACAAAGGAGACCGAGTGTTAAAAAAACACAAACAAGACTTTTTCTAGACTGACATGGGTAGTTTTTAAATTTGTACCGCTTAATTCTATGACTGATCATCCCCACCAAAATTCGTTGAAATCCGGCCAGGGTATCTGAAGTACTAGTCGGGACAAGGTTTAAGTATAGCAACCTTTAAAAAGCCGGGGGGAACTAGGCTGTTACTGATCATCCCCACCAAAAATCGTTGACATCCGGCCAGGGTATCTAGAGTACTAGTCGGGACAAGGTATAAGTATAGAATCTTTAAAAAGCCACACACAGCAACAATATGCACAACTAGGCTTGGCACTGATCATTCCTGCCAAGTTTCATTGAAATCTAGCCAGGATTTCAGGAAAACTAGTCCGGATAAAGTTTGTGTATAATTGAACGTAACTCTGTCAAACTTCATTCAACTGGAACACGGGGATGACCAGGGATTCAGGAGAACTTGTCTGTACAAAGTTAGTGTATTAAAACCTTTAAAGGGCTATAACTCTGCCAAAAATCGTTAAACCAGATCACGGCGATAACATGTGCAACTAGGCGTGGTACTGATCATCCCTGCAAAGTTTCGATGAAATCCGGCCAGGGGTTCAGGAGAAATAGTCCAGAAAAAGTTTGTGCATTAAAACCTGCAAAGGGCCATAACTCCGCCGAAAATCTTTCAACCAGAACCCAGCGATGACATGCACACCTTGGCTTTGTACTGATCATCCCTGCAAAGTTTCTTTGAAATCCGGCCAGGGGTTCAGGAGAACTAGTCCGGACAAAGTTTGTGTACTAAAACCTTTAAAGGGCCATAACTCTGTCAACACCATTCAACCTGAACACGGTGACGATATGTAGAACTAGGCTTGATACTGATCATCCCTGCAAAGTTTCGCTTAAATTCAGCCAAATGAATTTTTCGAACTTTCCCGAGCTTCATTAATATTAACAATATGTGCAATGTTTGGTAAAGATCAAATAATAAATGAAGGTGCTAGAGTGTTCACAAGTCAGAATATGGCATTTGTCAGCAAATCATGGGCCATAACTCTGATGAAACTAATCCGATCTGGCTGGTTTTCGAACTTGTCTGAGCTTTCATTAATATTAACAATATGTGCAAGTAAATAATAAATGAAGGTGCCAGAGTGGTCACAATGCAGATTATGGCATTTTTCAGCAAATCAAGGGCCATAACTCTGGTCAAACTAATTCGATCTGGCTGGTTTCCGAATTTTCCGAGTTTTCATTGATATAAAGACCATGGCAATGTTTGGTAAAGATCCGATTAATAATCAAGGCCCTATTGTGTTCACACGGCAAAAGTTAACGGACGACGACGGACGACGGACAACTTGCCATCACATAAGCTCTACTGGCCTAAGAAACAGGTATATCCGATACAATGATGATTGAGATGAGCAAAGATATACTTGATATACTCAGAAAAATAGAAAAGCATGTACAATGTATACGTGTGATAAAACACTAGAAGGCCACGGCCTACATGTCGAGCACTATGGTGAAGTAGTCCATATTTTTGATTTGCCAATGTTAAGATATGCATTCCATACGTATTTAATATTTAATTAAATTAATGCCATGGGACACATGTCGTAGACCGGCCGTGACCTATATTTCGTTCAAGTAAGTCACAGGTCACAGAAATCCAAAATTGTTCACATGATGTTAGATGCATATAAGGAACATTGTAGTGAAATTTAGTGAAAATCCTGCGAGAAAGAAGCAACATACGCATGCCGTAGCGGAGACCGCACGTGACGTATATTTCATCGAAAGTAGGTCACAAAGACCCGAAATTTTGCACATAAATGGAATGTATAATTGAATTGAACGTTGTTTAACGGCTCATCAACACAGTATAGATAATTTAGAGCCGCCCCAGAGAGAGGGAAGGATACATAGGAATCCGGGAACCGTGACCTACTCTTATTATCGAATAGATTCCTTCTTTAACGTGCTCGGAGGAGAGACCGATACACGGGACCGCCCGGTTTACGTCCCCATCCGACGGACGAGACGGCTAAGGAACATGTAAGATGTATATATATGGAAAGCCTCGGCTGTCTTCTGTTGGCCTTTTGCATTTTGTGCAGTACGCTTTGTAAGTCGTTTTGTGCATTTTCTAAGTTGTTATGTGCATTTTCTAAGTTGTGATGTGAATTTCGAAAGTTGTTATGTGCATTTCGTAAGTTGTTATGTTCATCTTCTAAGTTGTCCTGTGCATTTTCTAAGTTGTTATGTGCATTTAGTAAGTTGTTATGTGCATTTTATATGTTGTCCTGTGCATTTTCTAAGTTGTTATGTGCATATTGCAAGTCGTCTTGTGCATTTTCTAAGTTATTATGTGCATTTTCTAAGTTGTGATTTTCGTAAGTTGTTATGTGCATTTTCTAAGTTGTCCTGTGCATTTCGTAAGTTTATATGTGCATTTTCCAAGTCGTCTTGTGCATTTTCTAAGTTGTGATTTTCGTAAGTTGTTATGTGCATTTTCTAAGTTGTCCTGTGCATTTCGTAAGTTGTTATGTGCATTTTGTAAGTTGTTATGTGCATTTTCTAAGTTGTCCTGTGCATTTCGTATGTTGTTATGTGCATTTTGTAAGTTGTTATGTGCATTTTCTAAGTTGTCCTGTGCATTTCGTAAGTTGTTATGTGCATTTTGTAAATTGTTATGTGCATTTCCTAAGTTGTTATGTGCATTTCGTAAGTTGTGATGTGCATTGTTTAAGTTGTGATGTGCATTGTTTAAGTTGTTCTCTGCATTGTTTAAGTTATCATGTGCATATTCTAAGTTGTTATTTGCATTTTCTAAGCTGTAATGTGCTTTTCGTAAGTTGTTATGTGCATATTCTAAGTTGTCTTGTGAATTTTCTAAGTTGTTATGTGCATTTTCAAAGTTGTTATGTGCATTTTCTAAGCTGTTAAGTGCGTTTCGTAAGTTGTTATGTACATTTAGTAAGTTGTTATTAGGAAGGCACCAACTTGACAAACACACAAGAAAATATTATCCTTTATTAAAATGTTTGATGGTATATTAAATAGTTTTGGCAAATATTGGGCGCGGCTCCAAATAGCGGGCTGCCGGCAACACATACATATATAATGGCAACCCTTAACATGTTTCACAAAAGAGGGCATGACCCATAAGCCTGATACCCTTAATGAAGCCCCAGTAGGCTTAAACAAAATATGAATCCCCGATAGGCTTAAACAAAAGTGGGCATGGTACAACAGCCTTATACCCTTAGTGAAGTCTCAACAGGCTTAAATAAAATGTTTATTCTAAAGTAAAATGTTTCTTCATTTAATCACTTGAAAGTTATTTATTTTCTAAAGATTACAATAATGTGCACGACCGAACTAGGCATGATGCACCAACAATAAGCCCCAAAAGGCTTAATATTTCATGCTGTAATCGCGACCCTGGGAAACAGTGGTCAGTATTACATTGAAATTTACTAATTATATAATTGTTAATTGTCATTAACTTTGATTTCACTGAATTGAAGGATTCGCTGACCCGCACCGATCTTCTGGTATATCGTTTTGCTTCTGGAGCCGCACCGATTGTCGATCATCTGGTATATCATTCTGCTGCCGACCCGCACCAGCACCGTCGTCGGTTATATCGATCCGCTTCTGAAGCTGCACCGATTACGGATCCTTTGGTATATCACACTAGTTCTGTACCAAGGATGTGCCTGAAATGATATGCAGACAACAGCAGCATCTTTTTCTTAACGGAGGATTTACAATGTTGGCCTAAACAAAAACGAAACAGATGAAATATGTCAAAAAGTAATGTATCAACTTAATAACCAGTATGACAAAGAACTACATAACGATGAAAAGAAAGGGTGCGGAGGGTGGGGAAAAATCATTATTTTACATAACATGAACAAAACTACATACCGCTGTCATTAAGTTTTGGCCGGGAAAGGCAGAAAAAAGATTGCGCATGCGCAATTAAACGAATATTACAATTGCAGAGCAAGCTAACAAAACCGTGGGTGCTGCCTCCCAATAACTCTGGCTATTATTGGAGTAATAGCCCGTATTATTAGGAAGGCACCAACTTGACAAACACACAAGAAAATATTATCCTTTATTAAAATGTTTGATCGTATATTAAATAGTTTCGGCAAATATTGGGCGCGGCTCCAAATAGCGGGCTGCCGGCAACATATACATATATAATGGCAACCCTTAACATGTTTCACAAAAGAGGGCATGGCCCATAAGCCTGATACCCTTAATGAAGCCCCAGTAGGCTTAAACAAAATATGAAGCCCCGATAGGCTTAAACAAAAGAGGGCATGGTACAACAGCCTTATACCCTAAGTGAAGCCCCAACAGGCTTAAATAAAATGTTTATTCAAAACTCTAATTCTAAAGTAAAATGTTTCTTCATTTAATCACTTCAAAGTTATTTCTTTTCTAAAGATTACAATAATGTGCACGACCGAACTAGGCATGATGCACCAACAATAAGCCCCAAAAGGCTTAATATTTCGTGCTGTAATCCCGACCCTGGGAAACAGTGGTCAGTATTACATTGAAATTTACTAATTATATAATTGTTAATTGTCATTAACTTTGATTTCACTGAATTGAAGGATTCGCTGAAGGCCATATGGCAGCGATCAAAATGAACTTATGATAATGCCACAGAGCAGCAATCAAAATGACATTGTGATAATGCCACCGCCAAAATTACCGCCAAATAATTTTGGCAAAAGCGAATCCCTCACAGCCAAAAGAAATTGGATAAATCATTGTACGATTATGTAACGCGCATACAGTACAGTATGAATCATATATAGGTTAGCCGCGCCCTGCCACAATACAAAATAATGTGCGTTATATAACTTGCGAAAGAACATATATCTGGTACTGACGCCATTTATGCAGGAGTGAGGAGTTGGTTTCCCAACATGGACGTGTAAACGCCGTAACCTACTGATAATTATAATCTCATTGAAAGTCGTGAACAAAACGCCGACTTAACAACTGGTACCTCGCTTACGCTTATTACGAAGTTCAACGACGCTGCAACCACGTGTCTGACTGTGCACAACCAACTGCAAAATGAAATCATAGTCCTCACAAAGAACCAACAAATTAATAGAAAGTGTTGGACTGACTTCTGTCATCCCCCAACTGTGCTTGCGAATCGCCCAAGCACATATAACCATATCCGAGTCAACATGACTGTACACCCAATGCGTCGAACCATCGGGTTCGTTCCCCCTGGGCTACTGGGAGTCGTAAATCCTTCTCGATGACGAAGTGGGGACCCGCTCACCCTAACCACGCTGAACTAGGTCATCTTCGCTTCTGAGTGCGTTTCGCCGTCTCATAAGCTCTGCTGTAACTAAGCTCATAACACTGTTTCAAGATTGTAGGTCAAACAGGTCAGTGACCTTTCCCTTTGATCTACTAACAATAAAAGCAATAAGTCGTTGTTTCAAAATAGATACTATTTGACTCTATAAAGGCTAATCAATATTAATTAAATTACAGCGCAGTGGGCGTTTTTCATGAATAGACTACTGTGACCTTACCCTTTTGAACTACTGACCCCAACATTAATAGGAGACATTGTTTTAACATGCATGGTACTATTTCCTTAAAGTTTCAAGATTGTAAGTCGAATAAACAAGTATATCCCATTTAAATTGATATTTATGATTTAGCAATAAAACGCAGCCGAGTCGTTGCGCTTTCCAGACAAAAACATTTTCATTACGCACATATTATATGATATGAAACTGAAGCACATTATGAAGGTATGTATTTGGATTGACACCAGTCACTCTCCACAATCTTCTGTGATACTACCTTTTATATTACAATGATTAATAGACTATGTCACTTCCTCTCAACGGATGTACATGTAAGCATGTCCTCCCAACTGATATAAGCGCCATGCCATGTTGGTCCAATTATCATTTCTTAACTGAGTATATCTGCCTCAGTGTTAGGCTACATTGTTGGCAAATCTCTCCTATCAATGAATGTGATATTTTATATACATATGATATTCGTGTGCTTATATAAGAGAAAGGTTGTTCATGATATCATCCACACGATGTCCAGATGTTAATCCGGTGTATATGTAATATGGTATGCCCCATGTGTAAGCAGCCCACAAATTTCATTCATATGGAAGTAAAATCCTGTATCTGAGTTCCTTGCATACCTACATCATGTTAAATAAACAATTTTATTCGCTGCCGACTCTTATATGCACATAGTAAGGTAGCAATGAACAGTTTCTTTGAGTTTTTCGCTTTTATAATTACACATGGTTGCAGTGAACAGTTTATTTGTGTTGTGATTCACACGCTAACGCACACGCATCCCTTGTATTGCTGTGCTGCAGGCCTGCCAAAACCCTTTAACAAAAAATACTGAGATTTTTAAAATCTAAGATTTAATGCGCGCGAATAACATTTTTAAATGATTTTTTTTTATGAAAGTACACTTACTATTCTAAACAGATGCATTCTAAATGCAAATACTTTTAGTCTTCATCAGTCGTATACAAATTATAATCATCGTACACAGCAGCAGCTGTTATAGTGGTACAACACACAAGCAGTTGATAGTTCCTCACACTTGCTATTCCAGTTAGCTTAACCAATTAAAGAAGTCACAGATATGTTATTGCACATGTCGTTATGTCAATGAAGGAACTAATAATGCCCTTAAGTATTTGTATATTCAGTCAGTGCATCACACGGATGACCCCTGTTGATTTGGCACTTGTAAATACTTGTCTGACTAGGGAGCGTAACAGGACCAATTCGGGAAATAGCTGATAAACTGTGAAAATATAGCTTTTAAATCATGAACATTTTGTTTTGATGAAAAATCGGTTGATTTTCCGCTTAAATCCGGAGATCCGGAGAGCGACTGAAAAATCAGGAGAATTCGGATTTTATCTGGAGATTTGGCAAGCCTGGTGCTGATGTGTAATTCTAGCATGTCGTGCTACAAAGGTGAATGTGTAATCAATATGTAACGCATGTCAAGGATCTGACCGGAATGAAGCGAAGTCGTCCAGGTATGAAAGCACTAATTATTTTCCCCATAGACACCAATGTTAAAGTGTCACATATTAATGATTTGCTGCAAATTCAACTCAATTATGGATAATGCAGCAGTGTAATGTTCATATAGAAAACTATTTTTCCACTTGAAAAATCACCAGAAAACGTGGGGTCACAAGACATGTAAGAAAGTTCTTGTTTGTTTACTAAACAGGTCAAGGGTTGAGCTGTTTTTATTGATCGACTGTTTTCATTGCTTACAAAGTGTAAGCATAGAGTCGAAATTCAGTGATCCTGTAAAACCTATTAATACGCTTCTTATACATATAACCACAAAATCGAATAGAAATGGGCAGTTTCTCCCTACTTATAATGCCCATTTCCATCGAAAAAGGAGGGATTACTTTTTATTATAGGAACTACATTCGACTACACCTCGGAGGTTTACATGTAATTGGTGGTGGTAAACCTCCACCTTGATTCAAAATGTAGGAAGATCTGATGGTAATAACAGGGAGTACGTACTCCCTGGTAATAATTGGGAAGAAAGTGTCTGGTAAGAAAATATTGTCGTGGCATATTTACGTCTTCGTGACACAATTTTTTTATTTATTTAATGTTGTTTTAACACACGTCACTTGATCTGTTATTATGTTAAATTTTGTTCCCACTTCCTACCCAGATATAAAACTATTTTATCTCGGCAGCTATCAAGTTTACGCTTGCATAAAACCTTGCCTGTTTTTTTTATTTCTATTATATTCAGCAATTTCATATTTACCAACTATTTATTTAGAGTCAAAAAAAGTTATATAGCATCTTCATATGATACATGTTTATAATTGTAATATGCTCGCCATATCTCCTCATACGATACATGTTTATAATTATAATATGCTCGCCATATCTCGTCATATGATACATGTTTATAATTATAATATGCTCGCCATATCTCGTTATATGATACATGTTTATAATTATAATATTCTCGCCATATCTCGTTCTGTTTACTAGTTTTAATTTTGCCAATGAACAGGAAAGCATTATTGTTATACTTTAAATGTACACGTTTATTCAAGATGTCTGATTCTGATATTATAAACTAATTATTAATACCGGATATTTAATTGAAGTGTTAAGCTGTGACAACACTTGATATCTGGAATAGTATCTTTATTTAAACAGATCCGATCTGCATCAGGATGTTGTATTTAATGAATTCAGTGAAGTAAGAAGTACTTCACTGATGAATTCAAGGAAGGCCATTGCAAGGCCTTTATGATCAGCATAAATACAGTATAGTACACGTGCAATAACTATCGCCTACTATTGTAAAATAATTCATCCGAATATTAAATATTATTTTGAATGTTTTTTTACTTTCAATAATGTAATTGGAAAACAAGAGGCCCAAGAGGGCCTGTGGACGTTCTACTGGCTAATATGGCTCGTTATAACATCAATGAAGCGAGTGACCATCGTCTTAAAGAGGCAAAATCCAGCATTTTTAACTAAAACATGGCCATAACTCTGCCATTACTGGTCCCATCTTGCTGGTTTTCGAAGTTGGCCAGTAGAGATAATAAAAAATAAAAAATAAAAAATTAAAAAATAATAATAAAAAAATATAAAAATAATAAAAGAAAACAAGAGGTCAATGACCTTGAATCTCTACTGATTGATTTTGATTTCAGGAAGTAGTCGCTACAGACTTGTTTTTTGAAAATCTATTTTTAACCGTGGCGCCATCTTGAATTTCCGGCCGACCTGAAATTTTGCTAGGATCAATTAGACATCAAGAGCAACATTCCTGTGAAGTTTCATGAAAATCCGTCAAGTAGTTTCAGAGGAGTAGTCACTACAAGTTTTCATTATATAACTCTATGTAAACAAAGATGGCCGCTGGTAGCCATGTTTAACGTCAAATCAAAACGATTTTCGACAAGGACCAACATCATGTCATACTGATCATTTTAGAAAAAGTCCCATATCAATATCTCTTATAGTTTTGAAGAAGTAGTCGCTACAAACTTATTTATTTTAAATCTATTTTTAGCTATGGCGGCCATCTTGAATTTCCGGCCGACCTGAAATTTTTCTAGGATCAACTAGACATCAAGAGCAACATTCCTGTGAAGTTTCATGAACATCCGTCAAGTAGTTTCAGAGGAGTAGTCGCTACAAGTTTTTACTATATAACTCTATGTAAACAAAGATGGCCGCTGGCAGCCATGTTTAACGTTGAATCAAAACGATTTTTGACAAGGATCAACATCATGTCATGCTGATCATTTTAGAAAAAGTCCCATAGCAATATCACTTATAGTTTTCAAGAAGTAGTCGCTACAAACTTGTATTTTAAAACTCTATTTTAAGCTTTGGCGGCCATCTTGGATTTCACATCAACATGAATTTTTACTAGGATCAACTAGACTTCATGGGCAACATTGCTGTAAAGTTTCATGAATATCCATCCAGTAGTTTCAGAGAAGTTGTCGCTACAAATAAAAGTTTACGGACAGACGGACGACGGACGCCGCACCACGACATAAGCTCTGCTGATCTCTGATCAGTAGAGCTAAAACAGCAAAAAAATCTGGTAAAGTTTGGTAAAGATCAGATGAAAAATGAAGGCCCTATTGCCTTAAAAGTTTAGCATTTTGAACTAAATCAAGGGCCATAACTCCGCCGATACTGGTCCGATCTGGCTGGTTTTCGAACTTGTCCGAGCTTTCATTGATAGTAACAACCTGTTAAAGTTTGGTAAAGATTGGATAAAAATTGAAGGCCCTATCGTCTTAACGAGAAAAAGATAACCGACGGACGGACGACGAACAACTCTTCATCTCATAAGCTCTGCTGGTCTTCGACCCGTAGAGCTAAAAATAAAACACCTATAAGTATATTTGTATGAAACACTTTATATATTTCCATATAGTTACATGTATACAATACATAGATTTAACATACTGTTGTAGATACACACACGAAACTAAATATAATGCAAATTGAATTGGGTTTTGCTACATATTATATGTAATACTTTCTAGTCCTGAGCCTCATTTTCATCGAGAAAAACATATGAGTCACTGTCTAAAGGTAATATAGTTAATACACCTACTCAAGTCATATATTTACACATGGTGTCAGACCAGTGAAAATCAGCCCATTGAACACAATGCAATATAGGCTATATTTGGAGATCAGTCACAAGTTCCACAACATTCGTTCGCTTAAATACACTTTTATTCTGTGTATTAAACACATTTGGCTAGCAAACGGTCCCATATCTGGAATGAAACACCGATTCAGTTTTTTAACATTTCGCGTCATTCATTCACACTACGCGTATTTTGAAATAAACATCGGTCAAAACCACATCTCTACCTAACCTGTGCTACTACTCTCCAAAGAAATAATCCTGACAAACACAGTAAAATACTTACTATTCATGACAAGAGAAATACTACTTTAACCTCAGGTTAGATTTAACAATGAAATAGAAACTAATCTTGAGAAAAACATATGCAAACTAGAAACTATTTCAGCACCCGGAAGTACTTTCTGACTGGTCTGACACCACGTGGCATTGTAGGTAATACACACAAAAGACACATAGAGTCAATTGAATTGGGGTTTTAAGGCGCACCAACACATGAAAAGGTTATATGGCACCTAAAAGGCATGAACATGCCAGGCTCATCTTCCATGTACATCGAGATAAAATATGGAAAATGGGCCTAGAACCTTCTTACCCTGAACTGCAGAGTTGCTGCAAATTCTATCGTAGAAACTCCATTTACGCTGGAGCCACATTATTGTTTTTCTGAAACTGCTCTTAATGCGAGCGAGATAGCACCTGAAACAATGCAGGGATCATAATTAAGACCTTTAATGAACATGAACAAAAAATGATAAATAAACATGAATTTGGGGGGATTCTACCCCTCTGCCTATCCCTCCAAAGGGATCTGCAGTGGCACTATTCTTTGCCCCGTGACCAAACGGGGCCCCCGAGAACCACACGGGGCCACATCGAGTCAAACCTCTACATGTGTCGTTGTAGGTAATATACATATAAACTTGAGTCAAACATCTTCACATGTGGCTTTGCCAGGAATTATTAATTAACTAAACTATATTAGCGGTGTTTTACTAGAAACTTTAATATGATGCAAACTTGGCCAATACGATGCTGAAGTCGGCCAATATGAAAAAATAAAGCCAAAATGAATAAACTCGCCAATACGAGCTTTTAGTGACGTCGTTGACGTTGAGTGACGTCGTTCATGCTCACTTATCAATCAACCTTAAAATCAAATTAACGCTACTATAAATAAACGCAAATCATGTCAGAATAATTGTAAACTCAGTCAGATGTCTGAACATGTGGTTTTGTAGGAAATACACATATAACTTGTGGTTTTGTAGGTAATGCACATATTAACTCAGTCAGATGTCTGAACATGTGGTTTTCTAGGTAATGCACATATAACATCTGGATTTGTAAGTAATACACACATGACATGTGGTTTTGTAGGTAATACACATATAAACTCAGTCAGATGTCTGAACATGTGGTTTTGTAGGTAATACACATATAACATGTGGTTTTGTAGGTAATACACAACTAACATGTGGCTTTGTAGGTAATACACATATGACATCTGGATTTGTAAGTAATACACACATGACATGTGGTTTTGTAGGTAATACACATATAAACTCAGTCAGATGTCTGAACATGTGGTTTTCTAGGAAATACACATATAACATGTGGCTTTGTAGGTAATGCACATATAACATGTGGCTTTATAGGTAATGCACATATAACATGTGGCTTTGTAGGTAATGCACATATAACATGTGGCTTTATAGGTAATGCACATATAAACTCAGTCAGATGTCTGAACATGGGTTTTTATAGGTAATGCACATATAACGTGGCTTTATAGGTAATGCACATATAAACTCAGTCAGATGTCTGAACATGGGGTTTTATAGGTAATGCACATATAACATGTGGCGTTGTAGGTAATACACATATAAACTCAGTCAGATGTCTGAACATGTGGTTTTGTAGGTAATGCACATATAACATGTGGCTTTGTAGGAAATACACATATAAATATAGGTAATGCACATATAACATGTGGCGTTGTAGGTAATACACATATAAACTCAGTCAGATGTCTGAACATGTGGTTTTGTAGGTAATGCACATATAACATGTGGCTTTGTAGGAAATACACATATAAATATAGGTAATGCACATATAACATGTGGCTTTATAGGTAATGCACATATAAACTCAGTCAGATCATGAGATGTCTGAACGTGGTTTTTTTATAGGTAATGCACATACAACATGTGGCTTTATAGGTAATGCACATATGAACTCAGTCAGATGTCTATACATGTGGCTTGTAGGCAAAAATACACATATAAACACATACACTCAAGTCAAACATCTATCCACATGGCTTTCATGTAGGTAATGCAAGAATAAACTCGTATAAACTCAAGTTAAACACTTACAATCAAATCCTGTAATATGCTTTGTACAGTTATATATGTTCTTGTGTAAGCTTTAGACAAACATGTTTAAACCAAACAATCTACAAAAGTGACTTTGACTAACAGTTTTAAATATATATTAAAAAGCAAACAAATTCAATTATGTCAAACATCTAGAAAGTGTGTTTCTTTGTTGTTGTTTTTTCACCTCAATATAAACAATTTAATTCAAATAACATGTTTGCCACTATTCTTTTTCTTTTTTTTTTTCTTAATTTCTTCATTTGTTTTAGAGACAGCATGAAAATACTTATTCAGACAACAAATTATTGTTTAATTTAAATTTTAAAAAAATAGAAGAATTGATAAATGGTTCATTTATTTGATTGAGTCTCTTGAACACCAGCATGTCGAACTTTTGTTAAAACAGTATGGCCAGTTATATTTGGTGATTGAGCATGTAAAGGGAGGGTGGGGTGATACATTATTCTCCTCATTATTTACTGTACCGCGGATAGTTGTACAATGTTCCATATTCATTTCATTCAAACAATCACATTTACTCTTTAAGAATTGTTTTTTTTAAAAAGAAAAAGAAGAATGACGCCAGAATTTTACGAAACAAAAGAGCCAAATAAGTCCGTTGGGAATACATCCATTATCATCCGAAACAAAAGTTTTGACCGTCAAATCTGAAAAGAGGAATTTCGGAACTTGACAGGAGCTGTCAAATTTTAAAGACTGACTTTAATTTTTCAATTTAACTTTAATAACAGCATTTTTTCTGTCTGAATCTTCAACGTGTTCTTTTTCAACACTGTGCACGCCATTGTTTGGTTGGATAAAAACTGTCAGAGTGTAACACGCCAGTTGTTGGTGTATCAAATCGGTTAGTCTTGTTGCCAGTTGTTTTTTGTTTGCTTTTATCTCAACATTACATTGTTCAAACAAAAGAGTTTTGCAGAATGTGTCTGGAATTCTTTTCAAAAAATACTTCATTTTTTCTAAGAAAACGTTTAAATACACATCTGTCATTAATATTACCTCCATATTACTATGGGAATCTCCCTATACACTCTCCCAACATGCCAAATAGTTTGTTTATAAGAAATCAAAGTAAGCCTTATACTTTGTATGGTTGGTGAGCTCCTGTGCCTCAACATGAAGCTCAGTTTCTCCAAACATCATATTAACCTCCACCTTAATCTTCTCATCCGAATCCGGAAGGCTGACGATGACGTTGCCCAAAAATTCTGAATCTTCTTCATCGACAAACATTGGGTCGCGTTTTGGTGATGCATATATCCTCAGTATCATTTCCTTTTGATTTGCCTTCAAGGTCAAATGTTTCCCCGACTTAGCTTCGCCAACGCGTACTGTATCGCCTTCATGTATGTATTTCTTGAAAACATCGCGGCAGCGATCGAGATCGCCAACATTTACACGATGATCTTCCGGGTGAATGGAAGAATCGAATGCTGGCGATATATTTATGCCATATGTGTATCTGGCGACGCGTGAAGTGATTGCAACCGGTCGATGACCAAATAAGACAGCCCCTTTTAACACGGTTAGGCCAGCCTCTTCTGGAATGATGACCTTGCCATTCGGTAGGGCTTTGATTATTGCATCTTGCACCATAGCAGATTCGGAGAATCCCCCCACCATTAAGAAAATATTTGTTCCCTTGACCTCCGGAAACTCCAGCAATTTTTTAATATGATTCGTGATTTCATCACAGCAAGATTTAAATAAATCTTTAAAGACTTCAGCATTGATTCTAACTTTACCGCTCATCCAAACAATTTTTCCTTTTAAGGGCGAGTTTTCAATTGCTTCGCTGATATCTTCTTCTGCTTCCTCTTCATAAGTAGCTTTGATTGACACCGGTACATTCATTGTAACTCTGCCGCCAGACGAAGGCGTTATTGTTCGCTTTTTTGTTTCAAGTTCTCGTTGCAAGTCAAGATGGTCTGCTTTGTTGTTATCACAGAATTTCTTAAACACCGGTGCACCGATGATTCTTATGAGCAGTTGGTTAAATTGTTCATCAACCTTGGTACCGCCCCACGGTCCCCCAGAGGGTTTATGGAGCTCTTTAAGACCCCCGTCAGCTTGTCTTTCATGCACTGTTATGTCAGCTGTTCCACCTTAAAGAAAAACGAAAATATTTTTGTTTTTATAATTTTTGTTTTTGTCATTCCACAATTTCAATGGATTCATTAATAATCACAACACTCCTTTTTCCTAGTTTAGAAAAAATACACCTGCCAGTAGCCTGACTGGAGGTCTATATCTGAAAAATATCTGCCCACAAGCATTTAGGAGTTATAACCCTCCCCACCCCCACTCACCTTTCTTAAAATGTAATGCCAATGCCCCGGCGTGCGTTTAAATGGGGATATATATGGTAAGTATTACTGTCTGCAACTTAGGCCATTTCATTTTGGAAATATCCAATATTCATGTTTTGATGTGGACAGGTTATTATATACCAAGGCATCATATGAGGTTCTGCTCTGATGTCCACATCATTTTATGTTGTTGTATTTATACTGGTTGTGTGATATTTGTGGAAGACACAATTAATGTTAAAGGTGTGATGAATGTGTATGTAAAGAGATAGTTTTAAATGCGTGGTACTACTTTCTGGTCATAGAGCTAGCTTTAGTGGTTGGCTTCACCTTCGGGGTGTTCCGAGTGTGAATCCCACTGAGCTTTCCTTGCAGTTTTCACAGACCAGTACATATTTGTTCATGTTTATTTGATATCAACCTTGTTTTAACAGATTTATTTTAAACTACAGACTGGAACCTAGGACATGAGCTTGAATATTTAGTATCAAATATCAGTGTAAAATAAAAATCATAAAAATATATGTTTGATCGTCTATTATTTTAGTTTTCATATTAATTTATAGCACTTTATCCTTCCAATACATCTAAAAAAAACAAAAAAACATATTACTTTTTATACAAAGAAAGACAGGCTAAAATCTAGCTTTACGTTTGTCTTTACAGAAATAATAATAATTAGCTTATTGACCAATTTATAAAACAATCACCTCCTAAATCGATGACCATGTACTTTGTACCAGAACTAACGACCTCGAACTTGGCGCCATTGGAGCCGTGTATTTTGTCAGTCGGAATCAGCTGGCAGTACAGCGACGCGGCTTCCGGTTCTAGAGCTATAGACAACTGTCCACCATCAATATCCGCCTGAAAAGACAAAAGGGATACAGATTTAATACAATATTCATTATCTTTAGCTTATATATCGATGAACACAGAAGGCATATGAATATATTGGTAAAAACTAAAAAGGATACTTCCATAGAAAGGCATACCTAACATTTAAAGCCAATTAAAGCCAACTGATTCTATCGCATAATGGAGACAATCAAAACTTTATGTTGCGTGTTAGTGCACAATCTTACTGCCAAATTCATATTAGTTCCCAATATAATAATTAAAGAAACTGATTTGGAAATAGTTTTTTTCTTACTTTAGTATGCTAATGTTTAATTGTTTTTGCTATGTAGACGATTTTTGTAGCATAAAAATGACATGTTGGCCCCGCTTCCGATCGGATTTATATATAAGCACAGTATTCATGGGGAACAAGGTTATAGAGTCCATTAGTTCTTAAAAGCGCTCAAGATATAAACTGATAAGATTACTTTGGCATAGTTATATTTCATTCCATTGATATGACTGTGTAACCCCTTCGTCATGTCTTTGTTGTTTCATTTCAGGCTTAATAAGCAAGTTCTGCCTTGAAATATGTAACAGAAATGCATGAAGTTAAAGTCATTTATATTAATGGTGTGCGACGGGTTATTGTGTGAGAAATTGTTGTGTGTATTTAACATTGAGTTAGTGGTGTGTATTTAACATTGAGTTAGTGTTGTGTATTTCACATTGAGTTAGTGGTGTGTATTTCACATTGAGTTAGTGGTGTGTATTTCATTTAGTGGTGTACATTTCACATTGAGTTAGCAGTGTGTATTTCACATTGAGTTAGTGGTGTATACTTCACATTGAGTTAGTGGTGTGTATTTCATTTAGTGGTGTGTATTTTACATTGAATTAGGTGTGTATTTCACATTGAGTTAGTGGTGTGTATTTCATTTATTGGTGTGTATTTCCCATTGGGTTAGTGGTGTGTATTTTGCATTGAGTTAGTGGTGTATATTTCACATTGAGTGAGTGGTTTGTATTGCATTTAGTGGTGTTTATTTCACATTGAGTTAGCAGTGTGTATTTCACACTGAGTTAGTGATGCGTATTTCACATTGAGTTAGTGGTGTGTATTTTATTTAGTGGTGTGTATTTCACATTGAGTTAGTGGTGTGTATTTCATTGAGTGGTGTGTATTTCACATTGAGTTAGTGGTGTATATTTCACATTGAGTCAATAGTTTGTATTTTAACTTTGTTTTATTGGTGTTGAGAGCTTGTTTTGTGAATTTTCACACTGTGGTTACAATTAGTAGTTTTTTTCAAATGAGTCTGAAATTGTGTATTTTTTATTGTGATTGTGTTGTGAATTTTTGCATTGTGTGTAGTGCAGAGTGTTGTGTAAGTGTATAGTTGTTTGTATTGTGTATTTTCATACATGGTTAGTTGCGAGTGTTGTGAAAAGGTATGAGAAAATGTGTTGTGTTTTTTCCACATTTTATTGGTTTGTGGTATTGTATGAGAGTTTGTGTTGTGGACTTTCACATTATATAAGTGCATGGTGAGTTTGTGTTGTGTGTTTTCACTTGTATTAGTGGTATGAACCTTTATGTTGTGTGTTCTCATATTGTTTTAGTGGTGAGAGTTAATGCATTACAGTTTGTGTTGTGTGTTTTCATGTTGTGTTAGTGGTGAGTGTTAATGCAAGAGTATTTGTGTTGCATATTTAACATTGTATTATTGTTGAGTGTGTGTTAATGTATTTTTTTGTGTATTTTTACACTGTACTAGTGGTGAGTGTTAATGCATGATCATTTGAGTATATCATTGTGCTAGTGGCGAGGGTGTATTAATGTGTGAGAGTTTGTGTTGTGTATTTCACAATGGGTTAGTGGTGAATGTTGTGATTTAAGAGTTTGTGTTTTATATTTCATATTGTGTTAGTAGTGAATGTTTTGATGTGTGAGAGTTTGTGATGTGTATTTCACATTGTGTTAGTGGTGAATGTCGTGATGTGTGAGAGTTTGTTTTGTGTATTTCACATTGTGTTAGTGGTGAATGCTGTGATGTTTGAGAGTTTGTGTTGTGTATTTCACATTGTGTTAGTGGTGAATGCTGCGATGTGTGAGAGTTTGTGTTGTGTACTTCACAATGTGTTAGTGGTGAATGTTGTGTGAGAGTTTGTGTTGTGTATTTCACATTGTGTTAGTGGAGAATGTTGTGATGTGTATTTCACATTGAGTTAGTGGTGAATGTTGTGATATTGTGTGAGAGTTTGTGTTGTGTACTTCACATTGTGTTAGTGGTGAATGTTGTGTGAGAGTTTGTGTTGTGTATTTCACATTGTGTTAGTGGAGAATGTTGTGATGTGTATTTCACATTGAGTTAGTGGTGAATGTTGTGATATTGTGTGAGAGTTTGTGTTGTGTATTTCACATTGTGTTAGTGGTGAATGTTGTGATGTGTGAGTTTGTGTTGTGTATTTCACATTGTGTTAGTGGTGAATGTTGTGATGTGTGACTGTGAGTTTGTGTTGTGTATTTCACATTGAGTTAGTGGTGAATGTTGTGATGTGTGAGAGTTTGTGTTGTGTACTTCACAATGTGTTAGTGGTGAATGTAGTGATTTTGTGTGAGAGTTTGTGTTGTGTATTTCACATTGTCTTAGTGGTGAATGTTGTGATATTGTGTGAGAGTTTGTGTTGTGTATTTCACATTGTGTTAGTGGTGAATGTTGTGATGTGTGAGAGTTTGTGTTGTGTACTTCACATTGTGTTAGTGGTGAATGTTGTGATATTGTGTGAAAGTTTGTGTTGTGTATTTCACATTGTGTTAGTGGTGAATGTTGTGATATTGTGTGAAAGTTTGTGTTGTGTATTTCACATTGTGTTAGTGGTGAATGTTGTGATATTGTGTGAGTTTGTGTTGTGTATTTCATATTGAGTTAGTGGTGAATGTTGTGATATTGTGTGAAAGTTTGTGTTGTGTACTTCACATTGTGTTAGTGGTGAATGTTGTGATATTGTGTGAGAGTTTGTGTTGTGTATTTCACATTGTGTTAGTGGTGAATGTTGTAATGTGTCAAAGTTTGTGTTGTGTAGTGTCAAAGTTTGTGTTGTGTAGTTCAGTGTGTTAGTGGAGAATGTTGTGATGTGTGAGAGTTTGTGTTGTGTATTTCACATTGTGTTAGTGGTGAATGTTGTGATGATGTGTGAGAGTTTGTGTTGTGTACTTCACATTGTGTTAGTGGTGAATGTTGTGATATTGTGTGAAAGTTTGTGTTGTGTATTTCACATTGTGTTAGTGGTGAATGTTGTGATATTGTGTGAAAGTTTGTGTTGTGTATTTCACATTGTGTTAGTGGTGAATGTTGTGATATTGTGTGAGTTTGTGTTGTGTATTTATATTGTGTTAGTGGTGAATGTTGTGATATTGTGTGAGAGTTTGTGTTGTGTACTTCACATTGTGTTAGTGGTGAATGTTGTGATGTGTGAGAGTTTGTGTTGTGTACTTCACATTGTGTTAGTGGTGAATGTTGTGATATTGTGTGAAAGTTTGTGTTGTGTATTTCACATTGTGTTAGTGGTGAATGTTGTGATATTGTGTGAGAGTTTGTGTTGTGTAATTCACATTGTGTTAGTGGTGAATGTTGTGATGTGTCAAAGTTTGTGTTGTGTAGTGTCAAAGTTTGTGTTGTGTAGTTCAGTGTGTTAGTGGAGAATGTTGTGATGTGTGAGAGTTTGTGTTGTGTACTTCACATTGTGTTAGTGGTGAATGTTGTGATATTGTGTGAAAGTTTGTGTTGTGTATTTCACATTGTGTTAGTGGTGAATGTTGTGATATTGTGTGAGAGTTTGTGTTGTGTAATTCACATTGTGTTAGTGGTGAATGTTGTGATGTGTCAAAGTTTGTGTTGTGTAGTGTCAAAGTTTGTGTTGTGTAGTTCAGTGTGTAAGTGGAGAATGTTGTGATGTGTGAGAGTTTGTGTTGTGTATTTCACATTGTGTTAGTGGTGAATGTTGTGATGTGTGAGAGTTTGTGTTGTGTACTTCACATTGTGTTAGTGGTGAATGTTGTGATATTGTGTGAAAGTTTGTGTTGTGTATTTCACATTGTGTTAGTAGTGAATGTTGTGATGTGTGAGAGTTAGTGGTGTGTACTTCACATTGTGTTAGTGGTGAATGTTGTGATATTGTGTGAAAGTTTGTGTTGTGTATTTCACATTGTGTTAGTGGTGAATGTTGTGATATTGTGTGAAAGTTTGTGTTGTGTATTTCACATTGTGTTAGTGGTGAATGTTGTGATATTGTGTGAAAGTTTGTGTTGTGTACTTCACATTGTGTTAGTAGTGAATGTTGTGATGTGTGAGAGTTAGTGGTGTGTACTTCACATTGTGTTAGTGGTGAATGTTGTGATATTGTGTGAAAGTTTGTGTTGTGTATTTCATATTGTGTTAGTGGTGAATGTTGTGATATTGTATGAGAGTTTGTGTTGTGTATTTCACATTGTGTTAGTGGTGAATGTTGTGATATTGTGTGAGAGTATGTGTTGTGTATTTGGTGAATGTTGTGATGTGTGAGAATTTGTGTTGTGTACTTCACATTGTGTTAGTGGTGAATGTTGTGATATTGTGTTAGAGTTTGGGTTGTGTATTTCACATTGTGTTAGTGGTGAATGTTGTGATAGAGTTTGTGTTGTGTATTTCACATTGTGTTAGTGGTAAATGTTGTGCTATTGTATGAAAGTTTGTGTTGTGTATTTCACATTGTGTTAGTGGTGAATGTTGTGATATTGTTAGAGTTTGTGTTGTGTATTTCACATTGTGTTAGTGGTGAATATTGTGATGTTGCGAGAGGTTGTGTTGTGTATTTTCAGTGTGTTAGTGGTGAATATTGTGATAGAGTTTGTGTTGTGTATTTCACATTGTGTTAGTGGCGAATGTTGTGCTATTGTATGAAAGTTTGTGTTGTGTATTTCACATTGTGTTAGTGGTGAATGTTGTGATATTGTGTTAGAGTTTGTGTTGTGTATTTCACATTGTGTTAGTGGTGAATATTGTGATGTTGCGAGAGGTTGTGTTGTGTATTTTCAGTGTGTGTTATGTAGTTACAGACTTATTATGTCACAAGTGTCATTTAAACTCTGAAGTCAAATGAAAATTGTTTTTGTATCTCTTTGGTATAAACTCACTTTTCACTTAATTTATATCACATTTTTTGCAGATTTCAATTACTTACCAAATATGCGGCTTCTCTCATAAACTGTTTTGATGAATCTGCCCATATAGCCGGCACAGTCAACACCCAATGTATATCGCTATTGTTTACCATTGTTCCCCGTTTCTCTAATGTCTTCAGAAGGTGGTTCTTCAAATATTTGATCACTTCTCCAAATACAGTTATTGCCAGCATCTTTCTACCTTTATCATCCTCTATTTCAATTTCACGAGAAATCTATGGAAACACACAAAACAACAACACATATAGAGCAAAAATAACATGTAGTAATAATCTTATACACACAATTTATAGATTAAGAATAATCAATATGCCCTTAATGCCATAATTCAGTGGATGACTTGTATATGTTCAATTATACCCTAATATTTGACCTTTAAAGGGACACGCACAATCTTAAAGTTTTTATCAAGCATTAAAATTAACGTCTCAATTTCTTAATCCCGAATCATGTTGATTTTAGACCTGCTTGCATATAATTAAATAACATTTTGAGTTTTCATTGTTTTCTTCTTAAGTTTACATATGTTATAATTATGTGCAATATATCTAACAGTAACATGCAAAACAAAAATCAAGATTACCGTGCTTCTCTTTAAATCATGTTCATGAAAAATAATATAGTAAAATAAAAGATTGTACATTCTTACGAAATTATCCCCATCTGTTCAAACTATGGCGACACAGGATGTGACACTGAGGCAATGGCTTTAAATAAACACAGATGTACATCGGCTTGGAATTCTACCTGAACCAGTTACGAAAATAGTCTGTAGATGTGCCAAAAATTCCCCTACCTTTTTGTCAATTAACCGCATCTTGAATCGTTTGAAGAAATACCATTTGTGATGTTCACCATCTAGGGCCAATTCAGAGTAATTGTCTTCTGCATCGTAGCCAAAGCTATGGAATGCTTTATGTTCATCAAAGAGGACACAGGTTGGAGCCTTCAATGAGATAAGGGACATGGAACCCGCAGCCCAACTGTGATTGCAAGTCACTTGTGCGGGATTGTCGTTATACACGTGCTTGAAAGAGAATGCATAGCCACTGAAGGTCGTGCCAAAGTCCAAAGCAGCCACCAGCATCTTTTCCTTTTTGTCACTACCCGGCGTCGCCATTGTTGTAAGGGCCTGGACTTCCCGCTATAAATGTCACTATCCGGTGTTCAGACTTGCTGAAACTAAATTACAGGGTAAAGTTAATTAAAGATTAAGTTTCAATTATCAGATTATACTGTCTTGCATATAATAGCAATATTACTGGTCATATATATAATAGCAATATTACTGGTCTTATTATAATATACACTGTATAAAAAGTTTTGGACCATGGCAGTGTTCAAACCCGTACAATAATCGCTGAACCATGACATTCGACCATAACCCTTATTATCTCAGTTGATAATTCACAATAGATCAACAATCAACTATAAATAATCGTTTACAATGAAAGTTTGCGAAAAAATAATAATCTTTTTATATACCCTGGTCCAAACCTTTTTTACCAAGTATAGTAATATAACTGTTCTTATATACAACACTAATATTACTGGTCTTATATATAATAGCAATATTACTGGTCTTATATATAATAGCAATATTACTGGTCTTATATATAAAAGCAATATTACTGGTCTTATATATAATAGCAATATTACTGGTCTTATATATAATAGCAATATTACTGGTCTTATATATAATAGCAATAATACTGGTCTTATATATAATAGCAATAATTCTGGTCTTATATATAATACCAATATTACTGATCTTATATATAATAGCAATATAACTGGTATTACACATAATAGCAATATTACTGGTCTTACATATAATAGTAATAATACTGGTCTTATATATATAGTAATAATACTGGTCTTACATATAATAGCAATATTACTGGTCTTATATATACTAGTAATAATACTGGTCTTACATATAATAGCAATAATACTGGTATAAAATATAATAGTCATAATACTGGTCTTATATATAATAGTAATAATACTGGCCTTATATATAATAGCAATATTTCTGGTCTTATATATAATAATAATATTACTGGTCTTATATATAATAGTTTCAATTATACTGGGGGGCGTCCGCGGCCGAGTGGTTAACGTCTCTGACTTGAAATCACTTGCCCCTCACCGCTGTAGGTTCGATCCCTCAGGGGCCTAGGAATCTTTAAGTGAGGAAGCTAATCAGCTGGCTTGCGGAACGTCCGTGGTTCTACCCAGGTGCCCGCCTGTGCACGAAAACTGCCCGGAGGGGCACCTGGGGTCTTCCTCCACCAATGGAAGCTGGAAAGTCGCCATATGACCTTAGCTGTTGGTGCGACTATAAAATCCAATTCAATCAATCAATCAATTATACTGTCTTACATATAATAGCAATATTACTGGTCGTATACATAATAGCAATATTACTGGTCTTCTATATAATAGCAATAATACTGGTCTTATATATAATAGCAATAATACTGGTCTTATATATAATAGTAATAATACTTGTCTTATATATAATAGCAATATCACTGGTCTTATATATAATAGTAATAATACTGGTCTTATATATAATAGCAATATTACTGGTCTTACATATAACGGTAATAATACTGGTCTTATATATAATAGTAACAATACTGGTCTTATATATAATAGTAATAATACTGGTCTTATATATAATAGCAATAATACTGGTCTTATATATAATAGCAATATTACTGGTCTTATATATAATAGCAATAATACTGGTCTTATATATAATAGCAATAATACTGGTCTTACATATAATAGCAATATTACTGGTCTTATATATAATAGCAATATTACTGGTCTTACATATAACAGCAATATTACTGGTCTTATAAATAATAGTAACAATACTGGTCTTATACATAATAGCAATATTACTGGTCTTATACATAATAGAATATTACTGGTCTTATATATAATAGCAATATTACTGGTCTTATATATAATAGCAATAATACTGGTCTTATATATAATAGTAATAAAACTGGTCTTACATATAATAGCAATATTACTGGTCTTATACATAATAGCAATATGACTGGTCTTACATATAACAGCAATATTACTGGTCTTATATATAATAGTAACAATTCTGGTCTTATACATAATAGCAATATTACTGGTCTTATATATAACAGCCATATTACTGGTCTTATACATAATAGCAATATTACTGGTCTTATATATAATAGCAATATTACTGGTCTTATATATAAAAGTAATAATACTGGTCTTATATATAACAGCAATATTACTGGTCATATATATAATAGCAATATTACTGGTCTTATATATGATAGTAATAATACTGGTCTTACATATAATAGCAATATTACTGGTCTTATATATAATAGTAATATTACTGGTCTTATACAAAATAGCAATATTACTGGTCTTACATATATAACAGCAATATTACTGGTCTTATATATAATAGTAACAATACTGGTCTTATACATAATAGCAATATTACTGGTCTTATATATAATAGCAATAATACTGGTCTTTCATATAATACTGGTATAACATATAATAGCAATAATACTGGTCTTACATATAATAGTAATAATACTGATCTTACATATAAATTGATGATATAATAGTAATAATATTGGTCTTACATATAATAGTAATATATTTTAACGATTCATCTTTGTCTTAGAAGAAATGTGTTTTTTTTGCTATAATAAACTGAATCTTTTAAGTATTTTAGAGTAACATTTAAAAACGAGCAACAGATATTTTTTGTTATATAGAGAATCTTACATGAGTACTCATTCATTATTGAATTTATTAAACGAGTTGGCAAAATGATATAATGCGAGCATTATATCAGTTTTGCTAACAAGTTTAATAAATTCAATAATGAATGAGAACGAATGTTAGATTCTATTTATCACATATCGACTTTTATTGTATGTTGCCTGTCGCTTTAACATGCGAAACCGACATAAACCGATAGTCATTATCAAATTTTTTGCCAGCGCGTACTGTGCTTATTTGCATAGTTATATAACTAGTGGTATATCGAAAATATAGAATGATGTTATTCCACTCCCACACCGTAAGTTCTGAGATAAAAATATATATTATATATGACAAAATGATTTTTTTAAAGAAATGTATTAAAGTTTGTATTTTCATTTAGCACTCATCTCTGTAGAATACTCACTGAGTATGTGCATCTTCATGAAAAAACAGTTGTGGTATAAATTAAACCAAGTCTACGAAGTCCTCACTAAAACAAACTACGTTTGTGCATGTAGAAGTATGCTAATCTATTAATTTTTTTACAACTATCAATCAATCCACAAGTATTGCATAAATAATTTAAATTTGCACTTTATAAAAAAAGTGTGAAATTAAATTGCACTCAAATTTTCCTTTAAAAATATTCTTCATGCGCATTAAATCTTGAATTTTAAAAAGTTCAGGATTTTGTGTTCAAACATTTTGGCAGGCCTGATATAAACTATTCAATGTCCCTTTGCCCCTGGTACTAAATGATAATTAACATGAGCAAATAGCATCATATAAACGCTTCTTTAAAGAGACTGGGTGTCAATCCAAGTACAAATGAAGCCCCCATAATGTGCTTCAGTTTCAAGTGCATTAAACCATCATATGAATTAATATTATTGATTTATACAATGCCTCCCAGGGGCCCTGGTTTAGAGGGTAAATAAAGACGCTGCAGTTGAACCCTTCTTGCCTCCCACCTATGCAGGTTCAAATCCTTCTGGGAGCTTGACTTAAGTGAGAAAGTGTTGATATAGTCGTCTATATAATTGTCCAGACCAAACTATTATTACATTAACAATTTTAATTAAATAAGCATGGAGAAGGGAAACAAGTTTAATACATTATGCACAATAAACAAGAGGCCGAAGAGGGCCTGTGGATGCTCTATTGGCTAAAATAGCGCTTATCGGGAGATCAGAAGAAATAGTCGGGACAAAGCTTGTGTATTAAAACCGTTAAAGGGCCATAACTCCACCAAAAATCATTCAACAGGAACACCGTGACGATATGCACAACTAAGCTTGATACAGATCATCCTTGCCAAGTTTCTTCCAGCCAGGGGTTCAGCAAAACTAGTCCGTACAAAGTTTGTGTATTAAAACCTTTAAAGGGCAATAAATCTGACAAAAATCTGTCAACCGGAACATGGTGATGACATGCACAACTAGGCTTGGTACTGATCATCCCTGCAATGTTTCTCTGAAATCCGGCCATGGATTCAGGAGAAATAGTCCAGACAAAGTTTGTGTAGTAAAACCTTTAAAGAGCCATAACTCCACCAAAAATCTTTTAACCGGAACACGGTGATGATATGCACAACTAGGCTTGGTACTGATCATCTCAGCAATGTTTTGCTGAAATCTGGCCAGGGGTTCAGGAGAACTAAACTGGACAAAGTGTTTGTAGTAAAACCTTTAAAGGGCCATAACTCCACCAAAGAAAACTGGGGTGGGGCCAAATTTCACCCCAGGGTCACCATTCAAACAAACTTGGTAGAGGACCATAAGCTGAGTGTAAACACAAAATATTAAACCTTTGACTCTTGTAGTTTCAGAGAAGAAGATTTTTAAAGTTTTTCCCTATATATAAGTCAATGTAAAACTGTGACCTCTGGGGCTAGGCCAAATTATACCTAGGGTCACCATTTGAACACGTTTTAGAGGAACATAAGCTGATAAAATATTAAACCTCTGTGAGTTTCAGAGAAGAAGTTCTTCCCATAATATGAAAAAACTGATCCAACAAGCTCCCAATTAAAGAAAAAAAAAAGGTTTCTTATGAGAAAAAAAATAATTAAAAAACATTTAAAAAACAAGAGGTCAATGACCTTGAAGCTCTATTGATAGTTTTTTGATAGCTAGATCAGCATTTCATGAAAATCCATCAAGTAGTTTCAGAGGAGTAGTCAAGTTTTCATTATATAACTCCATGTAAACAAAGAATTAGATGGCCGCTGGCAGCCATGTTTAACGTCGAATCAAAATAATTTTCGACAAGGATCAACATCATGTCATACTGATCATTTTAGGAAAAGACGCATATCAATATCACTTATAGTTTTCAAGAAGTAGTCGAAACATCATTCCATACTGATCATTTTAGAAAAAGACCCATATCAATATCACTTACGAGTTTTCAAGAAGTAGTCGCTACAAACTTGTTTTTTAAAAATCTATTTTTAGATTTGGTGGCCATCTTAGATTTCACATCAACATGAATTTTTGCTAGGATCAACTAGACTTCATGGGCAACATTTCTGTAAAGTTTCATGAAAATCCATTCAGTAGTTTCAGAGGAGTAGTCACTACAAAACAAAGTTAACGGACGGACAGACAGACGGACACCGCACCACGGCAGAAGCTCTGCTGATCTCTGATCAGTAGAGCTAAAAATGAATAAAAAATAATTAATAATTAGAAAAAAATAATAACAAACTGCGAACAATACACATATTTACTGCATTCTGATTGGTTAGTCATTCTTAAAAGTGCCATGTTATTTCGCAATAACACGTCAAAATAAAATAATTCCAGTTGCGCAGGCTAAAAGTGCAAGCCCAACATTTGACTTGAGCGGGGTATGCTCGGGTTTTAAACACTATATCAGGAAAAAAAATGTGGAACGGTTCCAGCTTCCGAGCTTCCACCTGGCTTCGCGCCTGAGTTTCTTATCTCTGTTTCATTCCTAGCCACGATGATGCAAGAAACGTTACAGGACGTCAGTTTTGTAAACCGTGAACGTCACAGAACGAAAGTAAATATAAACAGTGGATTTAAACAGATGTGGGCTAGCACAATACAGATTAATATACTCAGTAAAGGTAAACACTTAAGCATAATATTACAATCGTAACGCTATTTATGATTATGTGTACGTCACTATGTCATGTAATTTTTAAAAGCTTAATCAATAAGAACAACCAACATTTTGGAACTTTTTCTGCTGGTAAAATGATTCACTCTGAGTTTGGGGAGACACTTTTTGGGATAAAGAGAACACATGAAAAAGGTTCTCAGCCGGAATTTTAGGAAACGTAAAGATCTAGGCCTAGATCTATACCGTTGGGCAGAGTAGATTTCAAATTTGAAATGTGTCATTTGGCTGATCGGTTCAACTGAAATTAATTTAATTTAGAGCTTACTGGGGCATGTGGAAAAAAAAGGATGGTCAGCAAAGATTATCACTCATATAAGTTTGTAATTATAGGGATTGTTTTTCATTTTTTGCAATGTTATCGAAGTATAACACGTCAATGATGGGTCACAAATTTTGTGTAAAACTGCTTCACTGCGCTACGCGGTTTTATACAATTTGTGACGCATTATTCTTCTCTGCACTACGCGGTTTTATACAATTTGTGACCCATCATTCACATATTATACTTCGATAACATTGCAAAAAATGAAAAACAATCCTTTAACAATAATAATTTGAAAAATTGAACCCATGAACAAAGGTTTCTTATAAAAAATAAAATAAAAAAAAATGACTAAAATAAAGTAATAATAAAAAAAGAAGCCATGAACCAAGGTTTCTTATGAAAAAACAACAACATGCCTCCAGTGAGATTTGAACCCACGATTGCTGTGGTTTCCAGTGTACATTACCAAACAGTGAAAAAGGGCCATAACTGCGGTGTTATTAGTTTCGATCTGGCTGGTTTTATCCTCAATCTCTATATGAAAAATGAAAATATTAGACCATGATTTAAATTAAATGTATCCATATTGGTGTTTTAAAATCAGACAACACCAAAAGAAGATACATAGATGTACACAAAAAATAAAGCTTTTCTATCTATCTATATATCCTGCATCAACCTCTTTCGAGTGACCTATGCAGCTGCGCGTCTGTGCATTAAAAGTTAAAAGATATAGCATCCTACTAGTAAAATAAGACATTTACAAATTTGTGTGGTGAGCATATATGTGTCCTTAGGGGAAAGTGAATGTTAAGTTGTTAGTGCCAAAGACTTAAATTCAAAGTCAAAAATTTAAAATAAACATTTAAATACAAAAATTTAAAATTTGTTTAAAAACATATATGCTCACACTTAGTAAGGCATAGGGTGGTTGATCTTGCATACTTCCCGTTTGAATGCATCCAAATCGGGGAGCATGACAACATCTACTGGCAGCCTGTTCCAAATAACAATGGTCATGGGGAAAAAGGAGTATTGGTAGTAGTTTGAACGGGTATGGACTTGTCTGTAAGAAAGGGGATGCATATTTCGTGTCAATCTGAGAGGTTGCTCGAAGTAGACTGGTAATGGGATCGCTACTAGGCTGTGGACAATTTTATAGAATAATACAAGTCGAGTATCTGCTCGTCTTTGTTCTAATGTCCGCCAGCCGAGACTATCAACCATTTTGGTTACACTATCATAGGGGGAATAATTTTGTTTTACCCACCTTGCAGCTCTGCGCTGAACTCTTTCTACTTTCTTTATGTTCTTCTGTGTGTGTGGGCTCCATACTGATGAGGCATATTCCAATTGAGGTCTTACCAGAGATTTATAAGCGCTCTGCTTGACATCCTCATTTTTGGTCTTGATATTTCGGCGCAAAAAACCAAGTGTCTTACCTGCATTTGTAGCTGTGCGGTCTATGTGGTGGTTCCAGCTGAGGTTGGAGCTGATGTCTACACCAAGGTATTTTGCGTGGTCTGCAATCTCCAAGACATGCCCATGAAGTGTATAGGGGGTTTGAATGGGATTCCTGGATCTAGTAATGTGCAGTACTTGGCATTTACCTGGATTAAAATCCATCTCCCATGAGGCTTCCCACTTCTGTAATCTGTCCAAGTCTTGTTGTAATATCTGGCTGTCATTAGGGCTATCTACTGTGACATAAACAGCTGTATCATCAGCAAAAAGGCGTACCTGTGATTGAAGATTTTCTGGGAGGTCGTTTATGTACAACAAGAAAAGCAATGGGCCGAGTACAGAGCCTTGAGGTACTCCGGATGTAACATTGACTGAGTCAGAGCTCTCACCTTCAATAACGACCGACTGTGTTCGTCCAGATAGGAATGCCTTAACCCAGTTGAGAGTATCACCTGTTACACCGTGTAATTTGAGCTTGTGAAGAAGTTTAGGGTGGCTCACCTTATCGAAGGCTTTGCTAAAATCCAGAAGGACCAAGTCCACTTGGTGACCGTGGACAACCTGTCTGGACAGCTCTTCCACCAGTTGAATAAGCTGGGTCTCGCGTTTTAATATAATTAAAACTACAAACTACTTTTATAAAGGGCTAAAGTCACTTGAGCACCAACGATAAACACCGAGTTTACCCCCTACCAGAATGTGGAGGTCTTTTATTTTATCGGTCACTGATTGGTCAAATTATTTTGATGATGTCATGTGAAAGTTATGATTATGGTAAAGATCGGATGAACAATGCATGATGGCCCTGTCGTCTTGAGACAAAAGAATGACAACTCGGCATCCCATCAGCTAAAAAAACTAAAACACATTATGATTGTTTTATTCTTAATTGGACTGACGACCATATTTTTTTCAGATCGCCTCCATTCCCTTTAAAAATTTAACACTTGAAAACATTTTTAAATTATTGAACATCCCCCAATGAAATGCGCCGACATGGTTGGAGACATGGTACTTTCGTTTTTGTTTCCGCGTGTTTTTACTTGTTTGTAGCGATCAATAACGCATAAGTACATTATACGTTTTCATATATTTTAGTTTCGAGACAATGCGTTACCGGCAAAGCTGTTTAATTAACCAAGAAAGTTGAATGAATTTCCCCTATGTGAGCCCCACAGCTCAAGAGTTACGTCCCTTTATTATTCCTAAGAAATATATCGACTAGGAAGTACATTTATTCATGGATATGTCTACATAGGTCTAGTCAAATTATCTTTCACATGCAGTTTGAAGTATTATCTAACATATACCCTTAGCAACTTAAAATGACAATTAACAGGCTCCAAATTTAAATTTCACAGATTACGAAACATAATAGGCCTAAACTCTCATTCTCTAAATTAGCTGTGTATCGAAATCGGCTTGTTTAAATAAAGGTTTGTCGTCATGACAGAGAAACGCAACACCAACTGTTTTAATTTATAATTACAACGTGAAACATTCCCTGTTAAAGTACGAACCAAAAGTACGAACGTTTACAACCCGAATCCTTACCTTTAAAAGTTCCAAAATGGCGTACGTAACCTTCCTCTTTGAAATCGAAAGTACAATTTTGTGATAATTAATGAACGTCAGCCGCACACTTAAATTGTCATTCTTACATTATAATTAGTTGTCAACCCTAGATTGATATCAGAAGGAAGACAACCAGAGATAACACAGTAAATATCAAGATATGCCGAGCCTTTCCGTTTGGTCTTTCCGTTTATCCGTATGTAGGTCACGTGACACGACAACCAGAAAGGGTCGTTCAAAATATTACAGAAAACACTATACACCGTACGGGAAATCAGTGCGGATCTAGAATGTCAGATTAGGGAGAAGGGGTAGTTGGCTCGTGTTGTTGTGTCACTGAAGGAACTAATTATACCCTTAGGTGTTAATTGTATATTCAGTCAGTCCATTACACTGATGACCCTTTCATTTGATACTTGCAAATACCCTCCTTTGCATCGCAGACTAGGCAGCGTAACACAGGACCATTGCAGGAAATAGCGGACAAACAGTGAACATATATATATAGCTGTTTTAAATCATGACCATTTTTTTTATAACTAAGATCTAATGGGAAATCCGGAGAGTAAATGAAAATATTCTGAGAATCCGGATTTTATCCAGAGATTTGGCAGGCATGTACCATAAGAGCCATGATTCTCACGGCTTGGAGAGGGGGTTGACTCACGGCTAGGAGAGGGTGTCAGGCCTGCCAATACTTTTTACCACAAAATCCTGAGATATTTAAAATTTAAGATTTAAAGCGCGTGAAAGACATTTTAAGTGGAAATTTGGAGCGCGTGACTTGATTTTCGCACTATTTTTTTAAAGCGCAAATTTAAATTATGTATGCAATTAATACAAGTTGATGCATTGTTTGATAGTTGCAGAACATAATAAATGAACATAGTAGTCTCTTATATTTTTTTAGAATGGCATAGTTAAAATCATATGTAGTGTTTTATTGTATATAATACTGTACTAGGGGCGTCCGTGGCCGAGTGGTTAACGTCTCTGACTTGAAATCACTTGCCCCTCACCGCTGTAGGTTCGATCCCTCAGGGGCCTAGGAATCTTTATGTGAGGAAGCTATCCAGTTGGCTTGCGGAACGTCGGTGGTTCTACCCAGGTGGCCGCCCGTGCACGAAAATTGCCCGGATGGGGCACCTGGTGTCTTCCTCCACCAATAGAAGCTGGAAAGTCGCCATATGACCTTAGCTGTTGATGCGACTATAAAATCCAATTCAATCAATCAATACTGTACTATGACGAGACTTTAATAAACTATAAAACCTAGTAATTGGATTAGAAAGACTTGGCCTACCACAACTGTTTTTTTTATGAAAGTGCACTTACTTTTCTACACAGATGTGACTATTGTGTGCTAAATGCAAATACAAAGTCAACTCTTATACAAGTTATAATCATCGTACACAGCAGCAGCTGTTATAGAGGAGTTGCAAAGTTCCTCACACTTGCTATTTCAGTTAGGTTGACCAATTAAAGAAATCACAGATATTGCTGCATTACGCATGTCGTTATGCCACTGAAGGACCTAATTATGTCCTTATGTGTTAATTGCATATTCAGTCAGTGCATTACACGGATGATCCCCACTGATTTGACATTTGTATAAATTCCTCTGACTAGGGAGCGTAACATGACCAATTCGGGAAATAGTTGATAAACTGTGAAAGTATAGCTGTTAAATCATGAACATTCTGTTTTGATGGAAAATCCGGTGATTGTACACTTAAATCCGGAGATCCGGACAATGAATGAAAAATCCGGATTTTATCCGGAGATTTGGCAGGCCTGGGTTGACTCCGTTTAAGACGGCCTATTTTGAGACATCAGTACGTTGGGGTCCAGTACGTTGATCTGTCGTTGGTTAAGTGATGTTGATTTTAAACGTCATTTTCATCACATTTTAGGCTATATTTGACGGTCGATGATTTTGCTGATCGTCGTGACAGATCCACCCCCCACCCCCCCACCCCACCCCCACACCCCATGTAAATATATCCGTAAGAATCGACACTTCCTCACTTACAAGTCGAGCACCCAGTTGGATTCGAACCCGAAACTGTTTCAAACGCAGCGTCTTTACCATCCGGCCACGAAAATACATACTGGTATCTACACCAAAGAAATGCATGACGGGTCATCTTCTCTATATATTTGTCCTGTTGACATTAAATGCTTCTGATTGTCATCCGAACCCAGGCCCCCGTGCAATAAAGTTCCCTTGTGAGATATGCAACAAGGCCTGCCGTTGCATTGCATGTTCAGGTTGCGAAAAATGTTTCTCACGAACTGTCTGCAGATGAAAACTGCTGTGTATGAACCACTTGAATGTTCTGACATTAGCTTGTATTGTTGTAGTTGCGGCTTACCGAATTTCAACTCTAGCCTATTCGAAGGGTTTGAACGGTCACCAAAATGCCTCTAGCTTCAGCGAAAAAACAAGATCCTCTACATCATCCGTAGGCTCCATTCAGGACACTTCAGATATCGATTCTCCTCTACTATCATCTTCGCCAAGCCACATTAGGTGCACCGCTACACCCAAAAGTAAGCTCAGAGTCCTTACAATAAACTTTCAGAGCATTAAAGCAAAAAAAGAGTCTTTTTGGAGCATGCTTGACTACTGTGACCCTGACATTATCATCGCCAGTGAGACATGGTTGAAACCTAGCATTACAGAAAGCGAAGTTCTACCAAGCGGCTACATATTTGTAGCTAGAAAAGACCGACCTGGCAGCGCCCATGGTGACACAGCCATAATTGCCCGATCCAACATGGATGCAACAGAGATAGACACCAAGACAGACACCGAATTTGTTGCAGCTGCCTTCACCTGCAGCAAAACGACGAAACCCTGATAGTTGGAAGTCTCTACCGCCCAACAGACAACAATACTGATTACACCAGAGAGCTCTGCAGAGCCATACAGGAACTCACGCCAAGCACAAAGACCACAATATATGGATTGGAGGTGATGCCAACTTACCTGATATAGATTGGTCGACAGGCAGCATCACTGGGCATAGCTATGTGGTCCTCATAAACAAGGCGTTCATTGACGTACTGAATGATATTGGTTGTCAACAGATGATCGACTTCCCAACGAGACTAAACAACACACTGGACATTTTCTCGACTAACAGACCCTCGCTTATCAACAGATGTGTCCCAATACCAGGGTTAGGTGACCATGACATTGTCTTAGTGGATACCGATATCATCCCATGCAGACGCAAACCTGTTAGACGCCTTATTCATCTCTGGAAAAGCGCTAAAATCACTGACATTAGTACAGAGCTATCAAACTTCGCTTCTGAATTTGTATCTCTTAAAACAAGAGCCACCCCTGTGGACATACTTTGGGCGACATTCAAACATGCCTGCATCACAGCTATAAACAAGCATGTTCCCTCCAAGATGTCTTCCACCACATTCAGTCAGCCATGGTCAACTAGAGCTATCCGTAGACTTGCACGGATGAAGCATAGGGCTTACAGGAAGGCCAGAAAGACCAAAGAACAGATTGACTGGGATAGGTACAAACACATACAGAAAAACAACCAACATGAATGCAGGAAAGCATATAATGAACATGTCAGAGGATTAGTCAGTGAATAATAAGAAGCTCTATGCCTTCATTAAAAGCAAGAAATGTGATGGTTCTGGCGTGGCCCCACTGAAGAAGGATGGTTTCTCCCATGCAAACCCCAAAGCGGAAGCTGAGATCCTAAACCAGCAATTCTCCTCTGTTTTCTCTAAGGAAGATACAACAGAATATCCAGACATGGGACCCAGCTCTATCCCAACTGCACCAGATCTGAACATACATCAGAGTGGAGTCTACAAGCTCCTGCAGGGACTAAATCCTCACAAAGCATCTGGCCCCGATGAGATACCTTCCCGAAATGGCATCACCACTCTCCCCAGCTTTGACTTTGATCTACCAAGCATCATTAGACCAGGGCACCATACCAAGTGATTGTCACACCACTTTTCAAGAAAGGAGATACATAGAAACCATAAATTATCGTCCCATTTCCCTCACATCAATATGCTGCAAAATCATGGAACATATCATACATAGCCACCTCATGAAATTCTTTGATTCAAACAACATCCTCTCCGACAGACAACATGGCTTCAGAAAAAGAAGATCTTGCGAGAGCCAACTGATACTCACGATCCATGACATGGTTGCTGGCCTAAACAACAAGGGACAGATCGACGCCATACTACTTGATTTTAGAAAGGCGTTTGACAAGGTCGCCCACGAGAGATTGGCCATTAAACTCGACTACTACGGAGTCCGAGGAAACACACTGCAGTGGATCAAGAACTTCCTAGCATATAGAAGTCAGCAGGTAGTGTTGGATGGCGAAACCTCAACAGCAGCTCCAGTCACCTTCGGCGTACCTCAAGGCACAGTGATGGGCCCTTTGCTGTTCCTAATTTACATCAATGACCTCCCATCCAGAGTCAGTGCATATGTAAGATTGTTTGCAGACGACTGTCTGCTCTACCGCAACATCAACTCAGCAGCTGACACATTGTCCCTCCGAGCTGAGCTGGACAGCCTACAGCAGTGGGAGAAGGAATGGCACACGGACTTCAATCCTGACAAATGTGACCACATATGCATCACCAACAAGAGGAATGTCATAAACTCACACTACACCATCCATGACCAAATGCTTAAACAGGCTAACAAATCAAAGTATCTAGGAGTCACAATAGATAGTTCCCTGACTTGGAATAGCCATATTGACACCATTACCAAGAAAGCAAACAACACTACTGCCTTCCTAAGTAGGAACCTCTCATCATGCCCACCAGATGTTAAAGCAACTTGCTACAAGAGCCTGGTCAGGCCGCAATTGGAATATGCTTCCAGCGTATGGGATCCTCATACACAATCCAACATTGACAAGATAGAAGCAGTGCAACGCAGAGCTGCTCGTTTCACAACAGGTGACTACAGGCGTGACAGCAGTGTCACCAGCATGTTGACAAAACTTGGTTGGGAGTCCCTACATAGACGAAGACAACAGGCCAAAGCTGTAATGATGTACATAATTATACATCAACTGGTAGAGATACCAACCAGCCCATTCCTCCAACCTATAGGAGCAAGTACAAGGGGTCATGACAGTCGCTACTTGGTACCACACAGCAGGGTGATCGCTCACAAGTTCTTCTTCTTTCCAGCAGGGATCAGATTGTGGAACAGCTTGCCGACCAGCACGATCGATGCCCAATCCATTGACGTATTCAGGTCAAGGGTTGTTGTTAGTCCTCGGATAGACCAAGACTGATGTTTTTATCCTGCTTTTAATTGTATATACACACTTTGATCCTCCTTCACGTGTACATAGTCACTCCACTGTGCGAGTATGTTCCAGAGGAACCCTGCACATTATCGGAAGAAGCTGTAAACGAGTCGGACGATGCCCTACTAGTTGCCTGAACTTCTTGGAATGTGCTGACCGAGTGCGTGTAAAGATTGTATTGAGGTAGACTTTGGCTGGTATATTTATTAGCTATATTTATTAGGTCAATGACTATCTTGAAATAAAGTGTCAGTTGTATCTTTGACCTGCTAGACTCGAGACTCTCCCATCCAAGGCAGTAGAGCACGAAAGAGACGCTGCTATTGTTTCCGTACGTGTTTGTTATGTATCTTGCCGCCACTGGTACTTGAGCCGCAAGCAAATATTATAAAAACTTTTTTTTTAAAAAAGTTGACCAACCTCGTATCGAAGTATGACGTTTCTATTTCTGATACAAATATCGTCGCACCAGATCACTCCTTTTACAACCGGAAGTAAACATATGTAGGAAATGTTGTAATAGTATCAATCGGCGATTTTACTTAAATTTCTTCCCAGCGAGTGCTTTTTGTACGAACTGTGAATACACTGTGATAAATGGGAATCATACCTAACTAACGGTATCTGTATCTGTAGGATACGTTGAAGTGACCAATACTGGCTTATATTCAACGGTGTAAAGGATTTGAATCAATTCGGTAATTTGACAAAGATACATACTTCGAAACGAGGTTGGTCAACTTGATGCCCAACATTCTTCACTACCATGTGTTTTTATATCGACAGTAGCGTATCGAATTATTATTATGCTTTATATTTTTTTGTGTAATATTTTCGGCTCAAGTGCCAGTGCTTGCAGCTCGTATTTGGACCATTTCCACCTTCTTGATTTGATCTGTGACGCAGACTCCATACAGAGACACAGTACTTAGTCCAGGTTTTTCTGAGAAATCCAAGCATGCTGTTTGCCTTCTTTGTTACCATGTCTATATGGTGTTTCCAGGAGGAGATATTGGATTCAAGGTTTGTCTTTGTGACAGATTCCAAATTATGGTCTTTTAGTTGGTAAAACCGTGCTTAATGAGGTTGCATGACCTGGTAACACTGAGTGCGTTACACTTTACCGGTTGTAACTCTATACCCTTAACTTTCTTCAAAATCTGCAATCGTATACGTATATCTTATTGATGTTTATCAGTCGGCAGTGCTTGCGACTTGAGCATATACAATACAATCTTCAGCAAGTAGCCTGTACCTGGTAACTCGTTTGTCCGGAAAGTAGTTTATAAACAGTGGACCAAGGACGAGCCCTTGAGGAACCACGCTTCTACTGTGACCTTGTCCGACGAGGACCCTTCTACAATGGTTTAGAAGAAGTGACTTAATCCAGCGATACGTATCTCGTAATGATGGAGCTTCGGCTAAGATCATGTCTGTTTGACATCCCTTATCGAGTGCAGCATCACCCATGAGTCAATGTTATCAACTGAGTTTCGTAGCTTCTCCTTGATCGAAAGCCATGTTGAGCGTCTGGCAAGTTACTGTGCAGTTCCACGTGTTTGAAGATGTTAAATAACATGCTTCTTGAAGCATGTCAAAGAGACAGGCCTGTAATAACTGCCTGGCGTCGTATCTGGCCCCCTTTTTAAAGACGGCCGATATGTTTATTTGCTTCTAGTCCTCGGGGATGATTCCTGTGGTAAGTATTCTGTTGTATATTACGGTTAGAATTGGAGCTATTTCCTCAGCACATTCCTTTAGTATAAATGGAATATATCCTACACGTGACATGCGATAATATGTATTAAACATACATACTCCTCTCAAAATGTAGCTCTTATAGAACACACTATATTTTATTTCTGTTTAATGTCCTTCTACGGCAGTTTACGGCATACAAATCAACATAAAAACATAACTTAAAACATACCTAAATATATGATTCTGACTGATAGACGGTAGAAAAATATACTTAAAACTTTGTACTCTATACTTAAATTTGAAGAGCGTGTCTTTATTTGCAATTTCGTGTTTACAAGCTCATGGCGAATCGATCAAAATACATCGAGTAGTGCTCGTCATACATGATGCCCCGCACCACCCACTCCGCCCCGCCACGAGTTTTAAAACAAAACAAAATGACCGTGCATGTGTCCCTTTAAATGTGCGTGATGTAATAATAGTAATAATTAAATTAAAGTTGTAATATTTTCCGCTACGTTGCACCAACTATGTTATCAATTTGCAACTACATGTAATCCATCTGAAAAAACACATCTTAATTTGCGCACGTCGCATGTACGCTAGTTTGCACGCAACCCGTGGATTTACCAATGACACTACAGTTTATATATAATCTCACTTCAGGTGTCTTCAGAATAGTTTACTTAGGTAAGTAAGTCATTGTGTATTTAATCTTAGAAATGCTACAAAGTATCAACACATATCGGTCATCAGGAATGAAATGGGCGTTAGCACGTCATTATAATTAGGTTGTAATGGGACAGCAACCTCAGCGAGATATGAAATGAAGGATGAAGTTTTGAAGAGCATGTTTAAGTGCGTAATGTCCCTTGTTCGAATTCCGCCTCGAGCAACTACATTTTGTTATGAAATATATCTAAAAGCCTTATGTGTAACTAACTATACGAAGGCTAGATAAAATGTGATATTTTACGCATCGACTTCTGGCATGTATACCGACTCTTGGATTTACCAATGACACATGGCACTACAGTTTATATACCATGGCACTACAGTTTATATACCATTTCACTACAGTTTATATACCATTTCACTACAGTTTATATACCATTTCACTAAAGTTTATATACCATTTCACTAGGTGGCTTTAGAACAGTATTCTTAGATAATTACAATCATACATGTAGAAAATGGGTTACCATCGTCTGTTCGTATGCCACATCGCTTCAGGTCTGTTTCTAAGTCATCGATAGCCAAATACATGCATAGATCTACATTAGTACTACACATTTCAACCAAAGGTTGGTCTCTGTCACCAACCTTGACCCACATTTTCACACTCAGTCATTCTGGTTAAGGTCCGTGGCCGGGATGGTAAAGACGCTGCGTTTGAAACCTTCTCGCTTCTCATCGCTGCGTGTTCGAATCCCACTGTGAGCTCGATCTGTAAGTGAGGACGTGTCGATTCTTACAGATGGCGGGAGATATATACAGTAGCGGTTTACACATGGAAAAAAGTAGGATGTCTGCCTCCATCACGAACAATTTGACCGTCATATATAGCCTAAAATGTGCTGGAAATGACGTAAAACACTATTTAACCAATCAACCGTTTCTAAGTCACCGATAGCTCCTTCACAGAGTAAGTTACACGTTCTGAATAAAAGTAGGTCACCATGACCGACCTTGACCTACATTTGACTTTTTAGTGATTTTGGCTAGGTGTTCGTATTACCTCCAAGTCTAAGTGCCCGACAGTCCTACACTTTTTAATCTTCATAAAAGAGTACTACACGTTCTGACCAACAGCAGGTCACCATTTCCGACCTTTTAAGTTCAGTAATACTGGTTGATATGGTCTCTATGGTCGACCTTGGAATATTTTTTGTTTCTAAATTATCGACAACCCTACACCTTTTTAACAAGTACCCACACATTGAGATACAAAAAGGTCACTATGATCGACCTTGGACTACATTTTGCTTCTAAGTTACCGATAACACTACACATTTTAAACAAGTACCCACACACTGAATTAAATAAAAGGTCACGGTGAGCGACCTTGGACTACGTTTTGCTTCTAAGTTATCTATAACAATACACCTTTTAAACAAGTACCACACTGAGATAAAAAATGATAGCTATATATGATCGAATTTGGACTACTTTTTTACTTTTTACACTTCAACCTTGCAGTCTTAAAACTTCACACCCATATACATCCATATACCCATATACATGATTACTACACATTTCGACTAAAATAGGTCATTATGACCAATCTTGATCTTGTCAATGATACGGGTTAAACGATTTCATTAACGCCGTTTGCATAGATAGCACTACACTATTTAAACTTTATATACCATACATATAGATGAGTATTATACATTTTGGACAAAACAGGTCAGTCACCTTGACCTGCCTTTTAAATTTCAACGATTCTAGTTGAGGTTCGTCATTATCTCGGGTTTTTAAGTCACCAATAACTGTGCAATTAAAAGAAAAGAAAAAAAGAGAGATCCAAAGTGGAAATGCACATTTCAGGCATGAACAATGTCAACCATATAGTTCATGACAGTAATTCAACATTATTGATATGAACTCAGTATCAGAAATAACACTTATATGGCAGAACTTGTGCGCTTTATATCCGAAAAATTTGGATGATGTGATAGTGTACTTATTTTATTTAACAGTCATATTTCTTTTGCTCTTGATGGCTAAATGGACTACTCTATGAATTTATTTGGCATAACAAACAAAACATCTTTGGGTAAAATTGTACCAAACCTTTCGGATATAAAGGGCAACATTTCTGTCATATAAGTATTCTTTCTGATGTTATGTTCACATCAATAGCATAAGTATTCTTTCTGATGTTATGTTCACATCAATAGCGATGAATAGGGATATATCTTCGAAAATGACAATGACGTCATATATTATGTAACCCACTCTAGATGATGTCCAACATAATATGCATATACGTTTGTATATATACCCTGTAAGTAATGAACTGTTTGTCCGAAATCATTGACCATTTCAGTTTATTTTTTAGAACATACTATTACTAATATTGAGCCCTATTACTGTCATGTACTACATGGCTGACATTGCTCATGCCTAAAATATGCATTTGGTTGAAAGTTTGCTTGAGCTTACCCCATCCTTTTTGGATCTTTTTTTTTAAAGATGGCAGACCATTGTCCTTAAAGCTCTTTCATTACTGCACATGTATGGCAGAAAAGCTAATAAAACATTAAGGTTTGAGCCTCGCCGGCGTCAGGGTTTCTTCGACGCGTCTCCAAAAACACTTCCCTTAAGGGCCAGTCACATTGGCCTTACGACTTCTTGTGATCAAGAAAATGAAGAAAATCGCAAGAGATCGCAGAAAATCGTGCGGTAAGCCGTATGCAGTCGCAGGCGATCGCAGATACTCGTACAACCAAAATCGGTCGCAGCAAGGTTTTTGAACATGCACAAAAACCTTGTTGCGACCGAAGTGATCACAAATGGTTGCAAGACGTCGTACAACTATATGCACGACATCTCGCAGGCTTTCGCAAGTGATCGCAGATGATCTCAATATCTTTTTGGGCACCTGTGCAGCTGCGTACAGTTGCACACCTGTGCAGCTGCGTACAGTTGCACTACCAGTTGCACATCCTTGTGATCGGTCTTACGATAGATGGTGCATGTCCACGACTTTTCGTGCGAGCGTTTTTAAAGTAGTGCCACCTCTGAGATCTCTTTGCTACCAGTTGCGGGGATTATAATAAAATATATAAAGATAAAATAATAAACCAAGTTTTATTCATTGAAACCTATAGTGTCACAATATTTAGTTGGATTTAGTTGGATTTAACTTAAAAAAAAGACATGGCGCTTGCTGCACTTCTACCTTTAAGACTGCTTCATTTACGAATGCAAGTAAGACAACAGTTACAGTTAAGGTTCCTCTAAACTCCCTAAATGAAAAAGAAAGTAAATTTAGTTTTATATGTGATTTTGTTGGAGTTTGTGCATGTTTAGCATATCGTTTTAAGCGTCTTCGAACCAAGATTTTGAAAATAATAATGTTTTTGCACAATTTTTATTATTATTATTAATAATTTGTTAAAATGTAACCGTAATTTGGGCATCATACGACGGAATCTCAAGTTTTTTTTTATTTCACGGCTTTGGACAAAATAATTATGAAGAAGTCAACTTCAATGTCTACCTCAGGCAGTGCCATTTGAATTTTGTCAAAATTTAATGTCACAATACCCATAATTTATAAAACTAAAACACCTATATTTTCAAATATATTTACAATTTGGGCCTATTTTTATGCCTATTTTTATATCTTCACGTGCATGCTTGCACGGGATATTATGGAGGTTTGACAGCTGGATATGAGTACGGTTTTATGAATGTTTAATGCTGATCGAGAGGCGATCGCATAAGCAACCAACTTAAGCTAGGTGAAACAATCATATATCTACCTTGCTTTGTCAAATGCTGTATAGAAATCGTCCATATCCAGAAGAAAATTGCAATATTATCATATTTTTCGCGATTTCGGAAGTGCCAAATAACATACGAATAACATACACCGGAAATTATAACCGAAAAAGTAGGTCCCACGTTGCAGGTGCGACGTAAATGTGAAAATATTAAAGGATGTAGTAACTGTGTAATATTTATAGAAAATTAGGATGCGTATGATCTTAAATAAACACGGAAATAGAAAACTTTTTAAAATTGACAAAAACTCCCCATCTTACTCGATAAGTTTGAGAAGACTATTTCTGGCGTAAGAATACAATTTCGTCAAAACAGAGTGAAGCCAGAAAATTATTGTAAACAAACGTCGACGAACCTATAAATAAAGCGACATCTCATGTCCGATCAAAGAACAGTATTGACGGTATGGTTAAATATAACACGGATGATATATTGCAATGTTCATCTTTTACTAGAAACTTCAATTAAACGCGTGTATTTGGTTAATATGCATCACCACTGTCTAGGGCAAAAAATGGCGACATGCAGTTCAACACGAGGTCACTTTCGAGGTCAAAATACGTAACGTTATATTAGTTGGCATGGGATTTTCGGCTTGGCACAGCCTTCAGTATATCAAAACAGAATTATTTTCATTATGAATTTTCATTTAATTCTCATTTTGAAGTATCTCGAGATTCCGTCGTATGATGCCCAAATTACGGTTACATTTTTACAAAATATTAATAATAATAAAAAAAAAATGTGCAAAAACTTTATTATTTTCAAAATCTTGGTTCGAAGACGCTTAAAATGATATGCAAAACATGCACAAACTCCAACAAAATCACATATAAAATTAAATTTACTTTCTTTTTCATTTAGGGGGTTTAGAGGAACCTTAAACGCGATGGGTATGGCGGCCGTAATGCAAAATCGGCGGAGGAGGCGGCGAAGGTTTTGGGATCGTAGACAGTCGCACATGCGATCTCAGCAATTCGTACGACAAGTCACGGGTCTTTGCGACCGTCGCACGATTGCTGTCTGATTTTGGTCATGCGATGGATCGTAATGAACCTCGTAGTGTGACTGCAACGTCTGCGATTGCCTCCGACCTCGCCGCGACTTTTTCACTCTGCGACTTGGGGAATCGCAAGCGATCGTAAAGTCAATGTGACTGAGGCTTTAGCTGCGTCAGTACGATGGTAACGTAAACCGAGTGGTCCCGTGTATCCTTCGAGCACGATAGCAATTCACATTAATATATTCTATAGTTAGAGTAGGACAAGGAGCCTGGACTTTAAATGAATAAGTCTACACTTATTGCCACAATATAGTACTAGATAATTGCCCTTGTTGATAGTGATATAAGATCATCATTATATTCGAGCCAGCTAAGAGTATTCATTATTAAACTTAAAGGATCATGATTATCACCGGAATTGAGATAGATAGTTATATCATTTACGAAGATTTTAAATTTAGTCTAATATTCTCACCCTGTCATACACTCATTTCGGTATAAATGTCCGTTTTGAGTGAGGGGGTACTGAAAGTTTGGTAAGATAATAGGGTGAGGTAGGATGGGATGAGTTGGGGTGCAAGAGCAGGATTCGGGTCTGAGGTATACTGTCACCAAATTTTATTTGAAGTTTTATTTCACAAATATTTCGGATGAGCTCATTGTCAGCAAAATTAGCGCTTGCATTATTTTCATTGATTATGGGAACATTCGGGAAAGTCAGTTTATGTGTGTGATAACTTTAGTTAACCGTTTATGTTTGTCACCAAACTTGATTCGAAAGTTTGTTACAATAAGATCTCGATGAGTTAGAAAATGAGCAAAATTGGTGCATGTGTTATTGACCTTGAAATTTAACCCAACATTAGGTTGCGTACGCAATCATTTTAGTAAACAGTTTCTGATTTTCATTTCACAAATTTGATTTGAAGGGTTGTTTCAATAGGATTCCAGAAGAGTTTGATAATGAGCAAATTCAGCGCAGGCGTTTGATAGCCCTTGATTAGGTTGAAATATTGGATTTCGGTTAGTGTTCGCAATAACTTTAGGTTCCACAAAAAATTGATTTCGATACTAGATCGTTTGTTTTGATAAGATCTCGGAATAGTATGACTATGATCAACTTACATTAGCATTCATACTCTTCAACTAGTAGGTAGTATATCCACGTCATTTATATACATATACATATCATATATAGTTTCAGATAGATTCTGTAAAATAAATTCATCACACCAAATGTAAGTACACGAAATAATTATACGAGAAATAAAGAGCACAGATTATTATTTATATTAAAGCTATTGTCAAAAGGGTGCTTACAAATAACAATGTGCGACTTGGACCATTACACAAGAACGTATGTATAATCGGTTATGTACCTATGGTATACTTCAGTTGAGAGCTTTCTTAAACCACAGGCTCCTTGACAATAGTGAGTATATGAAGGATTAGGCGTTCTTACTTTATTTCTGGAAATATTTGCTAACTGAACTTACATTTGTTTAATAAAGTTATTTACACAAACTATGTCAGGCTAAATGACCTTGACATTGTCAAACTAAATGACCTTGACATAATCTAAATAACCACGACACACATGTTTTCAGTTATATTTTATATTTGTTTTGTATTGAAATGCTTATACTTATTTTGGAACTGCGCAATGTATGTACATTTGCCTTTAAACAATTTACTTAGATTTAATCAGTATATAATTCATTGTTCAAAGTTTTTTGAATTATGAATCGATTTACATTTATTGAACTATTAAACCAATCGTTTCATAGTAGCCATCACACTGACATGATGGTATACATGTTCATAGAGTGAACCCATTATCTCATAGCAACTATACAATAATATGCATTCAGTCAGTCGCCGAGTTTTTATTATTTGCCGATGGAAACCGGCGAATATATTTGTGAGTGCACTGGAAGGAGAGGTTATTAATGGGAACAATTTTATTTTGTGAAGTACTATTGAAATACTATTTTTTTAACAAATATCCCGATATGGTATTGGCATTAAATGTTTCTTTAAACTTTATGTGCATGGATGAACTCTTTAGATAAAAGTTGTTTATGTACAGTGTGAATGCTTGTATATAAATAATGACTACTCTAAAATTAATGTTTAAAACACGGCGCGTTGTTTCACTGAATTTAATGGAGAGTGTATTTCCCGCGTTTTATTGTTTTAAGTACTCAGTAGGTTGTAATAGCTAATCAATACTTCAATGACCTAGCTATCTACTACCGGTGTAACAGTAGAAATCTGCCTGAAGCATTCTGTCCGTCATAAATCGTGGTTTGGGATATAAAAGAATAAATCGTGGTATGGGATATAAAAGAAAAAAGCACCCCATCAACGCATCAGATAATATTAAGTTTGATAGGATTATTTTTTTGTTCTTTTTATTTTACAAAATGAACATGTTTAATTAAGTTTTCCTCCTTTTCTGTTTAATGGTGGGTAACTGAACATTATCGAATTACACCTGTAGATGATATACACGGGTAGATGATATACACCAGTAGATGATATACACCTGTAGATGATATAGACCGGTAGTAGATATACGAAGGATAAATATCAGCAAGTGAGAGTAATGTACAGTTAAATATAACATAATGAAACAATTGAAACAATTGAAACAATTGAAGATGTTCTTTAAGAAATATATTGATATAGGTTTTCAATTCAATTCATTTCAGTGCAACATTTATTTTCACTACATACGGAGATTATTACAGAATGTCAATACAGCGTATACAATGCTAAAACACATATATACAGCATATCAGATAAGACAATGTAAATATGATTATTGATAGGCTCTTTTTTCCATATAAGCATTGTGCTTACTTCAGTAACACACAGGCCAACAACATACACCATTCAGCCGAACTACGGCTGGGAAGCCTAACTGTAATGCTTACTTCAGTAACACACAGCCCAGCACCATACACCATACAGCCGAACTACGGCGGACGCCTAGCTGTATTGCTTACTTCAGTAACACACAGCCCAACAACATACACCATCCAGCCGAACTACGGCTGGGACGCCTAGCTGTAATGCTTACTTCAGTAACACACAACCATCGACAGACACCATCCAGCCGAAATACAGCTGGGACGCCTAGCTGTAATGCTTACTTCAGTAACACACAGCCCACCGACATACACCTTCCAGCCGAACTACGGCTGGGACGCCTAGCTGTAATGCTTACTTCAGTAACACACAACCATCGACAGACACCATCCAGCCGAACTACGGCTGGGACGCCTAGCTGTAATGCTTACTTCAGTAACACACAACCATCGACAGACACCATCCAGCCGAACTACGGCTGGGATGCCTAGCTGTAATGCTTACTTCAGTAACACACAGCCATCGACAGACACCATCCAGCCGAACTACGGATGGGACGCCTAGCTGTAATGCTTACTTGAGTAACACACAGCCCGACAACATACACCATCCAGCCGCCACCCTGCATCTATTTCCTCATCCGCCTGTAGTCACAATACAAATAAACGCGCATACATACATAGTATACAATTATAGCTCAAATTATTTTAAGAATTCAACCACACACACGGTATATACAGACTAATTTACAAAAAACCTTTGGACCCTATCTTTTCTCGCAGAGTCCAACCGTTTTTTGTTCACGATGCTTTCGAGATGATTGTATTTTACTAATATTCTGCAAAATATCCAGCACAAAACCTTTTTGTTTATGTTGTTATTGATCTAAAGGGAATGTAGCGGCACAGCCAAACAAGCTCTGTTATTGAGAGTTCTGAAAAACTTTGAAAAAGGTGAAAGAATTATCGAAATCAGATAATAAACAAAAAAGATATGACCATTTAAAGGTTGTTCTAAAACGAATATGGAAGCTGCCATTTTTAGAACTATGACGTCATAGTTCCATATTACCATATATGGAATATTGATAAATATCATTTAAAACGAAAAAAATCACTGCAAATTAATGATTTTTTTACTGGTCATATAAAGCATTATTGCCATTAAGTATTACATATTATTCATACAGTTGCTGTCATTTTTCATAATAATAAGTTTCATATTTATAATATTCCATATATGGTCATTTAGAACCGTGATGTCATAGCTCTCAAAATGGCCGCTTCCATATCCATTTCAACAGAAACTTCAAATGATCATATCTTCCTCGTTTATCATCCGATTTTGAAAATTCTTTCACCCTTATTCAAGTATTTCAGAACTCTCAATAATGAAGATGGTTTGGCCGTGTCGCTACATTCCCTAAGCAAGAAAATATTCTTATAGGGGAAATTGTTTCTGCAAAAACATTAATTGCTGTTTCTCATTTACTGCAGATCATATATATCAATAAACATGTAGAGAGTCGGTATAGGCCAATCATATATATCAATAAACATGTAGAGAGTCGGTATAGGCCAAACATATATATCAATAAACATGTAGATAGTCGGTATAGGCCAAGCATATATATCAATAAACATGTAGAGTGTTGGTATAGGCCAAGCATATATATCAATAAACATGTAGAGAGTCAATACACATGTAGAGAGTCGGTATAGGCCAATAGAGAGTCGGTATAGGCCAGGCATATATATCAATAAACATGTAGGGAGTCGGTATATGCCGAGCATATATATCAATAGACATGTAGAGAGTCAATACACATGTAGAGAGTCGGTATAGGCCAATAGAGACTCGGTATAGGCCAAGCATGTATATCAATACACATGTAGAGAGTCGGTATAGGCCAATCATATATATCAATAAACATGTAGATAGTCGGTATTGGCCAAGCATATATATCAATAAACATGTAGAGAGTTGGTATAGGCCAAGCATATATATCAATAAACATGTAGAGAGTCAATACACATGTAGAGAGTCGGTATAGGCCAATAGAGAGTCGGTATAGGCCAGGCATATATATCAATAAACATGTAGGGAGTCGGTATATGCCAAGCATATATATCAATAGACATGTAGAGAGTCAATACACATGTAGAGAGTCGGTATAGGCCAATAGAGACTCGGTAAAGGCCAAGCATGTATATCAATAAACATGTAGAGAGTCGGTATAGGCCAAGCATATATATCAATAAACATGTAGAGAGTCAATACACATGTAGAGGGTCGGTATAGGCCAATAGAGAGTCGGTATAGGCCAGGCATATATATCAATAAACATGTAGAGAATCGGTATATGCCAAGCATATATATCAATAAACATGTAGAGAGTCGGTATAGGCCAATCATAGATATCAATAAACATGTAGAGAGTCGGTATAGGCCAATAAACATGTAGAGAGTCGGTATAGGCCACTCATTTAAATAAACATGTAGATAGTCGGTATAGGCCAATCATTTATATCAATAAACATGTAGAGAGTCGGTATAGGCCAATCATTTATATCAATAAACATGTAGATAGTCGGTATAGGCCAATCATTTATATCAATAAACATGTAGAGAGTCGGTATAGGCCAATAAACATGTAGAGAGTCGGTATAGGCCAATAAACATGTAGAGAGTCGGTATAGGCCACTCATTTAAATAAACATGTAGATAGTCGGTATAGGCCAATCATTTATATCAATAAACATGTAGAGAGTCGGTATAGGCCAATCATTTATATCAATAAACATGTAGATAGTCGGTATAGGCCAATCATTTATATCAATAAACATGTAGAGAGTCGGTATAGGCCAATAAACATGTAGAGAGTCGGTATAGGCCACTCATTTAAATAAACATGTAGATAGTCGGTATAGGCCAATCATTTATATCAATAAACATGTAGAGAGTCGGTACAGGCCAATCATTTATATCAATAAACATGTAGATAGTCGGTATAGGCCAATCATTTATATCAATAAACATGTAGAGAGTCGGTATAGGCCAATCATTTATATCAATAAACATGTAGAGAATACCATGCTAGTGCCTTTTACATGCTGCCACTTACTATCAAGTTTATTATGCGAGGATTAGAAAGCGAAGCACGGCCATGCTCTTTCGAGCTATTCTGTCTTATTGTGCTGTGCCGAATCAATTTGATAGTAAAATGCATTGCCATATTATTATATATTTATCAGGTAGATTATCCACATTTTCTATATGCATTTAACAGAATATTAGGCTTGACATGGATGTCGCCAATTACATTTTTTTTCTCACGACGTTTTATGACATTCGTTAGAGTTACAAACAATAAACCCTGAGGTAATCCGCCTGCTTTTGATTTATCAGTCACTGTCGAGTTAAGCAAAAGTTATAATGCCACGCCTTTATGAGGCCGTAAAGTACATATTTGCATGATAAAATACTGTATATACGAGAACTTACAGTTTCAGTTACACCTCATTGAGACAATATACGAGGGTGCTTCAAAAAGTTCTGTCACTAGGCATATATCCTTTGAACTGAGATAAAGTAGTGTATTTATAGTACTACTGGGTTCGCTCTCTTAAATTCCACAACAAAAATGAAAAAATTCCAGTTATTTATACCCATGAATTACCTCCCCCTACCACACCTGTTGGATACTGGCATCTCTGAAAATGTCCTTGTTACAAAACGTTATAAAAATTATTTGAATATTTCTATGCTTTTAAATTTTCTTGTACGCCATCTGTTGTTATTCGCCCATAATCCATGAAAATAATTGTCAAGAATTCGGAAAGGTCTTGCTGCAAACCAGATATGAGTGAATGCATATCCCTTAATTTTAGCAGAAATATCACTGATTTTCTTCATTTTGTTTACGGAAATTTATAATATCTTTTAAATGTCGTAATTATTCTCATAGTATTAATATGTTTTCATATATTTTTACAAATCCTAGTCCTTCAGTGTTTAAATTTTATATTCAACACATTATTGTAGAATTTTGTACAATGTTTAGTGAAAATATCGATCATCCAAAAACGCTGTTTAAGGAGACTGCCCTTCCATTTAATGTCCATTTATCATTAAATTAATTTTACACGTTAGCTTAAAGTGTTGATTTCTAAGACAATGCCTTTTCATCTACCATGCTTAAATTCTGAATCTTGTTATGCACAAATATAACTGGTAATGTATGAGAAATGTCAAAGGTCTTCGACAAATACTTAAAGAGAAACAGGCATTTAAAAAAGTAACAATTAACATACCTGAAAAAAACTCAGGACGAAAATGCCTCAGTATGTACAAGTGATGTGTATTAAATGTTCCATAACTTGCGTTACACAAAAGATACAGCATTAATTTTACCATCAATGGAATGGTATTGAAACCCTCTTTCATTTGGTATCAAACATCAACACTCACAACGAGCATATAATTGTTAAAACGCGTTAGTGACAGAACTTATTGAATGACCCTCGTATGTAAAAATACGGTAGCTTAGGTTCATAGAATCAATATATCCTGACCCTATTGTAAATAAAAAGCAATACACTGCCTTATTCATAGCATAACTACATGACATTTAAACACATAATGCTTTTATATTTAAATACAACACTTACTAAAACAATGCTTCAACGTAATATCGTAGGCAGAGCTGCTGATAAGGAATTTATACTTTTACAGTAGTATGAAATTGGAAATATCAAATGTGTTTACGTTTATTTATTTCACCATAATTCACATTGTCAAACAAAACAGTTTAAGGTTAACGTATCAATACTTATAAAATAATTACTAAAAAAACAACAAACAAACAGGAAATAATATCTGTTCTACCTATATTTTTAAGAATAATGGAAGCATTGTATAAGGTGTTATGTATTGAGCATTAATGCCAATGAAAAATACAATAATACAGACATTTTAACATCAAGGGTATTTTGAAGGTTACATTGTGTTTTCACTGATGGAGAGGGTGTAGATTTTAAACACAGAAAACCACAGAATCGATGTTTATTGGCGTCAACTTCACATATGTACCCGTCACTATTTTTTGACAGGACACTGTGTACTAGTCAAAACACTGAAACAAGGTGTAGTATTGCCACTATGTCAGAGTAGTTTTCGATCCTTTGACTCAATCAGAAAAAACACAGGGAGCATAGTTATTTGTTTTTAAGTTCAGACCGGATCACTTTCTAAATGATTTTAATTACTGTAAACATTTATCGAGTTACGATGTAAGCTATTCCCAACAGTGTGAAACAATGTTTGTATAACGAATGATTGATGAACTTCTGCTAATTGTATAACTGATGATTGGTGAACTTCTGCTAAGTGTATAACTGACGATTGATGAACTTACGCTTATTGTATGACTGATGAATGATGAACTTCTGCTAATTGTATAGCTGATGATTGATGAACTTCTGCTAATTATATGACTGATGATTGATGAACTTCTGCTAATTGTATGACTGATGATTGATGAACTTCTGCTGATTGTATAACTGATAATTAATGAATTTCTGCTAATTGTATGACTGATGATTGATAAACTTCTGCTAAGTGTATGACTAATGATTGATGAACTTCTGCTTATTGTATAAACGGATGATTGATGAACTTTTGCTAATTGTATAACTTATGATTGATTGATTGATTGATGAACTTCTTCTAATTGTTTAACTGTTGATGGATGAACTTCTGCTAGGTTCTGCTTAGTGGTACGTCAGATTTGACCGAGATTCTGATATATCTCTGTGTTCTTCGTTTCAGGTTCTTTAATATGGGTCAGTATGACGTCATGACAATATCTGTACTGCTCCTAGAATGGTATCAGCAATTTAACTAAACTTGGTATTATTATAGCTTTCATGCGTGTATACTTAACAACATCGTCTTAATTTCACATGTTAGAAATACTTTACGTTGGTGGCGCATTACAGACAGTAACACTTGCAGGAATGCGTATATGGATAGTAATAAGAAAATTCAACAAGTAGCGAGGCATAGTTAGTTAATTATATTTTGTACTTGCATGCGTATAAACACAAACTTATCTTGCTTAATATATAAATCGTTCTTATGACCCTTTTACCAATATTTAAAAAAACGTGCATAATCTCGAGATAATTCAGTATTGTCCTACACATATTGGTTTAATGTCTTACACAGTTTGAAATAATGTCTGACACAGACTGAAGGTATGTCTTACCAAGTTTTGAATTATATCCTTGTTTCGTTGTTTCATCGTCATCACCGACTCTACAATGTTTATTCGTCCTCCATCTTGCCGTATACGCTGTAGCACGTTCATCAGGACACAGACAATACCACTGCGTTTGACTCCGTTTCTGAGAAAGTAGGTATAAAAGTCGACCAGGAAATGTAGCATTCACAGAACAAAGTCAACAAAAGTTCAATACAGAAAGCAATTACAAGATAACTAAAGGGATGGCATATTGATTAAAAGGCAGAGGGACCGAAAACCATAGAACTGCACAAACACATACACATACACAAGAACTACACAAACACATACCCATACACAAGAATTACACAAACACATACACATGAACTACACAAACACATACACATACACGTACACAAGAACTACACAAACACATACACATACACATACACAAGAATTACACAAACACATACACATGAACTACACAAACACATACACATACACGTACACAAGAATTACACAAACACATACACATGAACTACACAAACACATACACATGAACTACACAAACACATACACATACACGTACACAAGAATTACACAAACACATACGCATACACAATAATTACACAAACACATACACATGAACTACACAAACACATACACATACACATAAACAAGAATTACACAAACACATACGCATACACAAGAATTACACAAACACATACACATGAACTACACAAACACATACACATACACATACACAAGAATTACACAAACACATACACATGAACTACACAAACAAATACACATACACGTACACAAGAATTACACAAACACATACGCATACACAAGAATTACACAAACACATACACATGAACTACACAAACACATACACATACACATACACAAGAATTACACAAACACATACACATACACATACACAATAACTACACAAACACATACACATACACGAGAACTACACAAACACATACACATACACTTACACAAGAATTACACAGACACATACACATACACAAGAACTACACAAACACATACACATACACATACACAAGAATTACACAAACACATACACATACACATACACAAGAACTACACAAACACATACACAAGAACTACACAAACACATACATATACACATACACAAGAACTACACAAACACATACACAAGAACTACACAAACACAAACACATACACAAGAACTACACAGACACAAACACAGAACTACACAAACACACACACACACACATACAATAAGTCACAGAACTCACTCACAGATTAATAAAAGCAAAGTACGTGGCACCACACACATTGTCATGTGTGAACGGCTTCTCTATAATGAAGTTAACAGTATGATTATTTTACTGTCGATTCAAATCATCAAAAGCATGTCATTATATACTATAGATGTCAAAAATGACTAGGGGCATTATGCACCGAACCAAAGTGAAACACAACTGGAAGAAATATCTCTATATTATACAATTTACATCGAGACAAATTGAAATTTAACGAATGTATGTGCTAATTAAGATACAGAAACATTCAACACATCACAACTGTATAATAGGACACTTAATGCATACTTTTCTTTATAGCACTATAAAATACAGCGCTGGAAAGCAAGACACAAGTCATTATTTTGTCAATCCACTATCACGTAGTTACTGTAAAGTGAAAGAACCTACCCACAATGTATAAGTATCGGTTGCGACTCCGTTGCAATAGACTGCCATTTGTGGACAGCTTCTAAAAACTCCAACATGGATTGGTTATCGCCTGGGATATTGTTTCCGTCACCCCAAGCTGTGTAACAGAACTGCTTGACCACTGGCAGAACTTTTCTGTTCTTCTGAAATTTAAAAGTAAGATATACACACATGCAAATAGATCAATGCTAAGTGCATTTTAGGAAGGTGTTTCCATAAACTTCGATAACAGTAATTTAAGAACTTTTCTATGGCAAAGACTATTCACAGCCTGACTTCTATTGTGACGTGATTTACAAACACCGTAAGATCCTTGGTTCATGGTCATTTTCATATGATCTTTATTAAACTTGTAAGAACGAGGTTATGTTATTTTACAGCACACTGCAAGTTTAGTGATTGACCCATTTACAGTTCGTCACTATGCTTTTCGTTTTGACTGTGATGACAAGATTGTGGACCCTATGATGACGGTTACCTAAATCCTGGAAAGTTTCTATCCTCCGAGCACGTTAAAGAATTATAGGAATCTATTCGATAATAAGAGTAGGGCAGGTTCCCGGATTCCTATGTATCCTTCCCCTCTCTCTGGGGCGGCTCTAAATAACCTATACTGTGTTGATGAGACGTTAAACAACATTCAATTCAATTCAATTCAATATTTCTTGTCGTGCCCTAAACGGTTTATTTTCTTGCTGCTCTGGCTTCTGCCAAGTCAGTGAATACTTGCTTTGTGGCTTTCCATGTGTTCATTTTCTATATTCATATAAACATGATCAGTTTTGTGTTATACTTATATTGCCTATTAATGCCACCTAATTTGTGAGAGGATATAGCCTGGCGCTGTTGTCTTTATTACACTGTCCCGTTTATCTGGGATGACAATAGGGAAAGAGTGAGGTTTGGTGCGTCCTAGATTCCGGGATTAACTCTCAGTGGCCTACTTGCCACGGACTGTTCCAACGCGGTACCCCTCCTGTCACGGACCGTTCCAAAGCGGTACCCGTCTTGTCAAGGACCGTTCCAAAGTGGTACCCCTATTGTCACGGACCGTTCCAAAGCGGTACCATTATTGTCAACTATTTCCTGCTTGTGGTGTAGCAGAATTTGCTATATTTATCCTTGTGAGTGTTAGTTTTGAATGCACGCTTCTGCTACGTACCTTTTTCAAGCAAATAAATGGAAATACATGGCTAAGTTTAATTTACGAAAGAGATTCACACTCCCGATTTATGTGTATGGACAACTATACAGTGTATGTAGTATTTTCAGGTACATGTATTTGTAATTAAGTGAAACAAATATGGTGTGTGTGTAAAAAAAATAATCCGATAAACACCGGTAAAACAGGACTTCCACTATTCTTCAAAAGTATTATTTCCAATACTCTGTTCAGACCAAAAATCCAATAATCAGTTTGGTACATGTATACTACACGACCGGTGTTAATAACGTTACTATTAGATGTTAAAGTTCCCCGGCCATGTTTTGTTTCATGAGCATGCTTATGTTTATTTAAATCGAAATCAGTACACAACAATAGATATTTACAATTCACACATTGCGATAACTCTGAAAAGCGAGAATAATATTTTATTTGATGACGTAGAAAACTGTCAACAGGTAAACTAATCCACAGGTAAATGTATTTATCAATTATCTGGCAATAGTTGTGCAGATTTACCTCATTTCCCCGTGCAGTCACGCAGTGGTAGAAGTAGCATCTTCGTCATGCAAATAATACTTATTTTACATACAACTTAGTAGCGGTTTTAAATAATGTTCATATGATGTTTAAGAGTTACATTTGTTAATTGATAATACTATAAAAAGGGTGGCCATTCATCTTTAAACATATTACCATTGTGTATTTGAATGAGCCAGAAATGTTACCAGTAAGTGGAAAAAGCCCCCGAAAAGGTTTTCTCCAAGTGTAACCTTGATTTTTAAGGTACGCACCTGAAGCTTGCACGTGGCACACTTTCCCATAGTGATTAACATGTGTGTGAAGTTCTTTCAAAGTTATGACTAAGACATGCCTTTTTCGGAAGGACGAACGAAGGGACAAACGGACCAGCGAACGAATGAACGGTCGGTGGATTAATATAATTATGCGGGGCATAAAAGCAAAAACGTATAAATCAAACTGTACAAGCATTTTTTCTGACCTGAAACACGATTTGCATTGAAGTACACTGATGCAGTCATCATGTATCAAGAAAGTTTTCTTTCTTCTTGCGTGCGTGATTAATATAGTACGTCTGCACGTTACAACATATTGATGACTAAATGTTAAGAGTGAAGTTCGTTTAATCTGGAGATTGTTTGTTCGAGATCTTTAAGACTACAGGTCTCAGTGTTAACGCCAATTGGATTAAACAAATAGAACACTTTCTCTATCTGAAGTAATTTCATTTTAAACCTCTCAGCACAGCATATGGTTTACTCGACTTACGACAAACCACATAAGAATACTATCTTATAAATTCCTGTTATAGGTATTAAGCGAGTGGAAACTGAATACCTAGAACACCTTGAATACCTAGAATATTGTGTAGTATACGATACCGTTTTCTTTGCAGTCAATTTGAACTCCCTCTCAGTAAAATATTTGGCAATTTCCTCCTCCGAAGTAACGACCTCACATGCAACGTGCATGAAATTTATGCCTACCCCAAGACAGCGACTTTCAAGACAGCAGCTTGTCTAGTGTAAAACAAAGGAGATACAATGAAATACAATTAACTGATTAAATTCATTTATAACATTAATCATTTGAATACTACATCCTGAACTTTAAGCTTTCTGAGATGGGATTTAAAAATTTAAATAATAGAGCAATACACTGTTTTTACATTTATCTATTGTGGCTAATACCTTGTACCGTCCTTGTGACATTTCCGCTGGTAACATTATGACCGTCTTCACGTTCTGTTCCACAATCAAAGACCAAAATTGGTCGACCGTTTCCTCAACAGGAGAGTTTGCTACAAGGAATGCATTCTGCTTTTTATAATCCTGAAACAATACATGAAGAAGTATTACCGCAATGTTTAAGTAAATACATTTATTTTCAACTTATATACACTACCAAAAAGATAGAATTAACCACGATTTCTCAAAAATAGGCAGTCTAAGCTGAGGACTGTGTACGTCAGAATTACAATGCAGTCGTCCCGTTTAAAACGTCCTTTTATGGAATTCCGAGTTCGCTGCTTTTTTCTTGAAATAGTTTTTAATTTCGTTTAAACATAATTTCGTAGGTTGGGGGTAAAAGTCGTACCGTTCCGAAAACATTACGGAAATAGCAGGTGCGTGGTACGTAGAATATCGAAAGTAGTAATGAATAGTTTAGTGTAACGAACTAATAGAGATCAAAATTAATATGATAATTGAAATAATATTATAATATTATTTAAAGGTATACTTATGCTATGGATATCTGTAGTTTATATAAATGAAAATGATAGTTTATACATATTTTATGCATCTATGATTGCATATATAATCATGTATGTCTATGCTATAGTTGAGCTGTGAAAAGTATTGTTTTCTGTCATCCCTCAAGATGTTACTTGAGGAAAATGGTAACAGAAAACTCCATTATTGGTATACATTTTGCAGATAATTCATGTACATTGTATACCTGACTGTCTGCTGTTTAAGATGTGTGAATCCCTGTTGAAATCTGCCTAAGTATTTATCACACCTTCAAGTAACAATGTAATGTGTAATTTAATTAACTTCTTGGCCATCTAATTGACGCCATGTCTATATTTATTTAAAAGTGTTGATTTGATATCATTACATCTTTATTTATGATAACTGCTACACGGGTGGTGTTCGCCCGTATTTACGGTACGGCACTGATTCTATTTATTATCTAATTACATCTGATGTATTTATTATCTATATACATGCTAATTGTTCTAATACACGATATAAATAAATGGATGAGCATTTTCTTTTGTCTTTATATATATATACTTATACTGGTAATTTCTTGTAGTTTTCTTATACTAATGTAAACTTTACAATTATTCTTTCCGTATTATCCGTACCACGCACCTGCTATTTCCGCTTTTACCCCCAACCTATTTTGTACTACAGGCATTATGTCATCTTGGCTACATCGGCAATTTTTATCTAATAATTTCCGACAAACTCTGGATCAGTTCGTGACTATTAATAGATCACAAAACCTGCGTAATTGTAATTTGGGCCACTGTTTTCACTAAAATGAGCTGTCTAACCCGTAAAATCGATTTTTAAAATGTAGAGAATATCAATTCATCGAAACCGTGTCTCGTCATGAAAATATTTTTTGTGTCCGATATAAAGTCCTATATTGTCCTGCTGGTGCAAAAAAAAAATCCAATAATGTGCAAACAGGTTCACTCTCATACTCTTTTAGATAATTGTTTCTATGTTGGCAATTTCTTAAAGAAACTAACTTTCCAAATAACAGCAAAATTACACTACAAAACCGTTCATCAAAACTAAAGCCAGGTGTTCAGGTCATATAATAATGCATATGTGGCGATTAAAAGTATATGTTTATTCAAGGGGTTTTAAAATACCCGTGATTGAATATACGTAAATTGAATTATGAGTTGGTAACTCTTAATTCGACGTTCCAAATGTTGGGTAAAGCAGCGTATAAAAACATTATGTTATCAGTATGAGTCCTTCTATACTATGCTATGACTTACCGGTAAAAACAATGCGTCTAAATGTTTTGTATACCCCGACTGTGTCGTCTTCCTGTGTGGACGGTATGCGTCAACTACAACACAATTTAGTAAAGTAAACGAGTAACTGTTTCGCGGTGCGATATTTGTAGTTGGAATTGTATTTGGGTTGCTAGTATTAATTTTTAAAGCATCATTTACTGAATTAAAGTGACATACAGTGTATATCTGTTAATTATAGGACGACTTCGTATTTTCTATTTGACATATAAAGACGCATGATGCAAGGCAGCGTGCGATACACGATTTAAATAGGCTAGACATATTATTAATCGTAAATAATAACATAAATGATCTTGTAAACACATTATCCACACTGTCCTGTAAATATGATGCATAAATCACACTGGGCTTTGGATTGTTTACGAACAAACAAGGAATGTGAGCTGGTATGTTCTGTATCAAAACTTTACGTAGTATATGGTTTGAATAATGCATGCATACTTTCTGCCGCTAAACTCGTCACATTAGTATATTCTGCCTCAGAGTCTTGGTGTATTTGGGGCTCCATCAAGCTGTCGTTGATAAGCTGCAAAAATAACAGGATCGAACTCCTTCAAGGACCAAAATAGAAAGTATTACGTAGGAAATCATATACACCTGCGCGTACAATGTATACTAACTTGTAATACAATATGGAAATGAGAACTAGTTTAAACAAAGCTGTCTTTAATTTATTTGTGATATGCCATTTGGCGTCTTTCTAACAAGGAACGATCTGAAAACCACTCTATGTCTCATAGCCACAGTGTTTATTTGGTGATGGTCTTCTATAGTGAATTTCAATGCAAGATAACGAGTGATCGTGAACCATATTCAACGTAAGTCGGCCTTTTGAAACTTACAAATTAGACCAAGACGGGTTTTATTTCAACGATAGTAAGATATTCATAATTTCTAATAAATACATCGATTGGTAGATAGTAATAGACGGCAAATAGATGGCAAATTACATGTAGATGATTTGGAGAACAAATCATTCCTTACCACTGTTGTCCTGCTTCTATCTGGATGGTTTTCTTAACAAAGGAGGAACTATATTTGATAGGTACGATGACATTCTGTCATTATTGAATTAATGAACGATATAAACGCTCGCTTCTCTATCTACCGAATATCCATATTACATCAACAATTATATTTATAGACGAGAAGCAAAAATAAACCAATTAAAATGAACTGCTTAATACAAATTTGTTTAAAACATTTCGCCGTCGTATTTTTTAAAATAACCAGTCACACATCATAGTTATACTACTTAGTATGTCAAAAAATACGTATTATAATTTGTAAAACGAGATAAATCCTCTATAACCCACTCAGTGGCATATTTTGATGTTCTCTTTTGAGCATGAATACATACACATTTGGCATTGGAAGAGAACGAACCACAATACCATGTATTGCAACATATAAACGATAAGAATGAACAATAAACATGAATATAATGAGTATTTGCGTACGTTATACTGTATTTCAAGTCTCGATAATGAAGAATTGGTTGAAGTTTCCGTCAAAAACTGGTACATGTCTGAATATTGACCCGACCAAACAAAATGTGTTCCAAATAACAGAGCTTCGGCTACTGCCTCATGTAGATATACATATTGTTCCTAGAATGTAAAAAGTGCAATACAATATAATACATGTATGCATGCAACTCTTAAAGATATACCTATACGTAAACAACATATTAAGACACACATAGACTGTATGTAGTGAGTTCAATAATGTTACCAGTATAGAACATAGATAAATTAATTGTAATTTTACTGTGAATAAATGTACCTGTTTGATAAATACTAAAGAGAGAAAGCCATGGAAGAAACAAACACAAAAATGAAGAAAGTAGCAAAAGCGGTTTCATGAAAAGTCATATAAGTTTCAACACCAACAGATTGAGCTTGATGATACCAAAAGACCAGTAAGAAATAACAAGTCTGATTTGTAGTACGGCGACAGTCGCCACACAGCACTAAACCAACGCTAGTGTGAATATCAATACACTCTGAAAAGGCATATGCTTACTCTCTTTTATCAACTGTATTTGAATCAGCAAGTCTCTTGATAGAAGTAAGGACAATTAAAGTGCATCTTTATAGATAGTGATAAATACGTAGATGTTTAATTTGTTCAGTGGACACAATACCTGTGTTTGGACCATGTTCACTCTCTGTCTCCGCAATGTCTCCACCATCTGTTGAGGCCGAACACAACCTTCAGCAACTGCCTGGTTGTAGATATTGTCCAAAGCAATAAACGTACCAGTTCGTCCTACTCCAGCACTTTACATAAGCGAAAACGTAAATTCAGATATTCGAGCACTGTCACTCTTTATCACGTGACGTTTTAATGGGTTCACGGAATATATTTATCAACAAAATGCTCGATTCAGGTAAGTTTTTGCGTCACAACTTTCTTTATACTAATATTTAAACGAATGTTGTTCATGCACTACTAAAGCGCACATATCTCTACACAGTGAGATAAGATACCTTCACAAAGATTTGGAAATGAAAGGAAACGTATGGCCGTGTACACTGTGATAATGTCTTGCCGTGAACCCTATTAAAATGTTACATGGTTATAATGTAATAATTATGACACCAGGACTATAAAACTGTTGCCAGATTACAATATTTATCATTAAATACGCTCTTAATAGTGTTAACACAAACACAACTCATTCGATTTAACATTAAAACGCAAATATACTTACTGCATCAAGAAAACTTTAACAACGAAGCTAGCATAAAGGTGGAGAATTATTAACCTGCAATGAACAACTATTGGTCCGGCATCCAGTGTGGATGAATTCTTCATGACAACTCTCCAGAAATTGACCAAACACCAAGCACTATCAGGTACGTCCTTGTCCGGCCATGCTCTCAAGTGATATTGTGTCACTGTTCGCGGGGTTTCGCTGTCCTAGTGATATATACATTAAAGCATATGTATTTTCATCCAACTTGTAAGAGTGATTATTTACTTGATATATAAGTATGTTTTAAAGACCCAGATTATGCCACATTTATATATAGTTATATGTTATGCAAATCCTAAAAAAACAACATGTTTTGCTGCCAATATACTTGGTTAAACACGTAAATGGTATAATTTAAGACATCCATCATAAGACTTACATTGTTTACTGGTAAATTAAAATATACATAATTCTAATACACCCGCTCTATATAGCCTAGTTTAAAATAATATCTCGTTATATTGAACGATATATCACTGTAATTTTTGCAACGTTAGGAGAATAAGCATTGTGCATTGTAACGTATGCAACGTTAGGAGAGTAAGCAAAGCAATGCGAACGATTTCAGATGTGTGCGTTATTTTCACATTTTAGGGGTATTAGAATAGAAATAGAACATAGTTTACGGTGAATTATCTATAATATATCACGGTTTGTCGTTCAATTGTAAACAATAATTTCACTCGCCCTTCAGGCTCGTGAAATGAAGAGCGAGTGACATTATTGAAGAGCGAGTGAAAATATTGTTTACGAAGAGCGAGGGAAATTATTGTTTACAATTGAACTCCAAACCGTGATATATTAAACGATAATTCACAGTAAACGATGTTCTATTTCTTAAATAAATGTATTGATATACCTGACGAACTTCAAGATGACGTAAAACGTAGTCCAAACATGTATCAACTTTTAGCAACTTCACTGTAATCTTCCCAAATTGTTTCCCTCCTTTATCCGGCCAATATTGTAAACATTTTTGCTGAATTTAAAAGTTAAACATGTAACCCTTACGATGAAGTCCAAATGAATCTTATCGAAACCGTTGCTGAAACATGGCACGTTAAATTAAAGTTAGATATTACAATATTACATATCCAGAATTTTAACATTTTCCATTACTAGTTGTAGATTTGGCATTTTAAATATTGAGTTCTGGTCAAACAGACGTTAGATGGCGTGAACGGTAGCAAACCTTTTTTCACTGTCATTCATGAACAGTCTCAAACTTTTCAACTTCAACTTCAACTTTATTTCACTTAGTTTCATATATATGAACAGCATAAGCAACATGTTACTAAATACATTTACATATGAATGAATGGCGACAAATCATCACATTGGAAACAACAAAAACATGTATACATCAGAAAACGACTATATATATGTACAAACTATCTAGCAATGAAGTGGGTAGATGTCTATTCAATGTATAAGTATACTACTTACAAATTGCAGTTAATAATAATAATAATAATAATAATAATAATACCAACGATAATACTAATACTAATATATTTGAAAACAATGGTATAGGTGGTGGCTGACATGATATGATATTCCTGTCTTTATATACTAATCTAACATGTTAAAGTCATTACTCAATATATATGTTATGTATGACATATACATATTATTTTCAGATTGTAACAAAAAGCTCTACATCAGCTAAATATGTATTCAATAAAGTAATATTAATTGTGCCGAAATAATTCAGTACTCGTTAAAAGTAAATAATAGTAATATAGATTTATCGACCAGTGGGCGGAACACAATGTCCGCAAATCCCGTGCATCGCGTTTTTCGTGGTATCTAACTTGAAAAGATTCATTATGTATCTTCGGACTATTACTTTATCATAATTGTGGATTTAAACACACGTGTGTAATTTCGTGAGTTGTTTTTATTTTACTGGATTGATTTTATTATTATTATTATTCATACAAATAACGGATTTTATAAGGATTACCTATATTCAGCCTTGAAAGGTGAGTTTATTTATTTTTCTATTTAACAATGGACGGGATTTGCGCACGTTTAAAAAAGAAAAATATCCACGTCGCTCGTCTATCATGCATATTATAAGGAAAATTACTGGTATTTAACAATTTATTTCATTTGTTCTACCAAGTGTTTATGCACACATTTTTTAAGTACAAACAACTATGCTCCAACCAGGACACACATACAAAACACGCATACACAGGCAAGCAAGCACACTCACGCTTGCGATACACAGATAAAGATATGCGGTTTAATAAATCAATACAGTTGTTTCTTAACGACTCATTAGACCATTTAAGGTTCCTTTCACCTGCCCAAAATGAAAAAAGTAAATTTAGTTTTATATGTGATTTTGTTGGAGTTTGTGCATCTTTTGCATATCGTTTTAAGCGTCTTCGAACGAAGATTTTGAAAATAATAATGTTTTTGCACAATTTTTTTTATTATTATTAATATTTTGTAAAAATGTAACCGTAATTTGGGCATCATACGACGGAATCTCAAATTCTTTTTATTTTACGGCTTTGGACAAAATAATTATGGAGAAGTCAATTTCAATGTCTACCTCAGGCAGTGCCTTTTGAATTTTGTCAAAATTTAATGTCACAATACCCATAATTTATAAAAATAAAACACCTATATTTTCAAATATATTTACAATTTGGGCCTATTTTTATGCCTATTTTTATATCTTCACGTGCATGCTTGCACGGGATATTATGGAGGTTTAACAGCTAGATGTGAGTACGGTTTTATGAATGTTTCATGCTGATCGGGAGGCGATCGCATAAGCAACCAACTTTAACTAGGTGAACCAATCATATAGCTACCTTGCTTTGTCAAATGCTGTAAATAAATCGTCCATATCCAGAAGAAAATTGCAATATTATCATCTTTTTCGCGATTTCGGAAGTGCCAAATAACGTACACCAGAAATTATAATTGAAAAAGTAGGTCCCACGTTGCAGGTGCACGTCGTAAATGTGTAAATATTAAAGGATGTAGTAACTGTGTAATATTTATACACAATTAGGATGGTATGATGTTAAATAAACACGGAAATAGAAAATTTTATTAAAATTGAGAAAAAATCCCCATCTTGCTCGATGAGTTTGAGAAGACTATTTCTGGCGTAAGAATACAATTTCGCCAAAACAGAGTGAAGCCAGAAATATAAATAAATAAATATAACAAGGATGATATATTGCATGTTCATCTTTTACTAGAAACCTCACTTAAACGCGTGTATTTGGTTAATATGCATCACCACTGTCTAGGGCAGAAAATGGCGTCATGCAGTTCAACACGAGGTCACTTTCGAGGTCAAAATACATAACGTTATATTAAGTAGCATGGGCTTTTCGGCTAGGCACAGCCTTCAGTATACCAAAACAGAATTATTTTCATTTATTTCTCATTTTGAAGTAAAAAGTATGAGAGTGGACCTTTGGAAACGGCCGAACACGACATATACGAAATATTGCAGTCTCGGTTTGATTGAGACTGTTCTTGAACGGTAGTGAAATATGCTAGCTACCGCTCACACCCTCTAGCCCCGGGTTGAGCAGAACTCAATATTCATAAAATCAATAGTACACAATTTTAACCATCCCGAAGATGGCATGGATATGGCGGTGGATATGGAGTATATTTCTTCCCCATGTCGTACGGCGTATGGTCCCAGTATATAATAAAATTAAATGCCCCGAAGAGCGAAATAAACATAATGGAATTTAGTTGGGAGCAGCTGTTATGAAGCCTGCGTATCACAAGTAACAGCCAAAAGACTAAATTAAAAAGCAGACAACATATCCTATGAGTGGAACTTGAGATTCCGTTATATGATGCCCAAATTACGGTTACATTTTTGCAAAATATTAATAATAATAAAAAAAATTGCGCAAAAACATTATTATTTTCAAAATCTTCGTTCGAAGCCGCTTAAAAACGATATGCAAAAGATGCACAAACTCCAACAAAATCACATATAAAACTAAATTTACATTTTTTTTCATTTTGGGCAGGTGAGAGGAACCTTAACTGGTTATTTAAAGCCGATTTGTAGTTGTTATCTTGACAAAACAACATACTCGTCTCTTTCTAGTGGTATTTTAAATGTCTGACCGAAAGAAGAGTATACGTTAACACATTTCCGATAATATACTCAGTTGCAAAAATAACTGGACACTTTGAACATTTTTACTTTGCGTCCTATCCTCTTTATCAAATGGCAACATGATATTGGCAATGGAATGATAAAAACGTTGGTACCAAACATGGCATAATTTGTCAATTTAATTCTATAAAAAACTTTATACAATTAAATCTAAACAAAACTCAGTGTCCACTTTCTTTTGCAACTGAGTATATTTTATTCTAGAAGAATTATGGTGGCCATAATGTGGTCTGCTTTAAAACATTCAAAACATAAACACCGTGGGATAAAACCTACTCGAACCGTTATCTTTTTACCGGGGATATATATCATGTATTTATATATATAGTTGTCGCAATAGGCATTGTTATTTGTGTCAACAACAAATACTAAACTCCACTAACTTTTTGAAACCTTATTTGCTCTGATTAAAATGAAGTTAACACACGTTATTGTTTTCCCATCCATCATCGAGGCTGTCAAAATTATTATAAAATACTAACTTCAAAGACTGTTTCTTACTCAGGTAGGATTTTATGTTTATTGAAATGTGTACGAAACAAATTCAACTAATGGTTGATGCTCATCACTCATTGAACAAGTAAAATATATTTATATCAATTTTAAATTCGATTACCTTTCCAAGTTCTATCAAATTGGTCAGCATAACAATTTTGTTGGACCGCTGCTGCCACACCATTCTCCAGAAGTCATCAACCATGTTCTTTGTTGGACCTTTGGTATGAACAATATGTGGTTAATACATAAAACTGTATGGTTATATATATATATAACTGAGTGAATATGCATATGGTAACATTATTTTTTTTCTAGAATTTAGCAGAAGGGAGTCATAATCACAGTTTCCCTAACGATTGGCATGCATTTATTATCTTGAAAAATAAACATATAATGATTATAACAACAAATTGACAGGTATAAATTACATTTAAAATGTTCACATGTTAGCATAGATAATCCAATGGCAATGAACATCGAAACAATATAATCTAAAAAAGCAAATGTCATTTACTGTCGGTTTAAAATGTGAATTTATTTGCAAATACAGGGTTTCTGATCGGTTTAAAATGTGAATTTATTTGCAAAGAATCCAAATTAACTGTATAATATAATAAAGAATATATAAATGAACCATCCTTCATATATTAATAAGTAAGTTTAATATTACTTTCTGCATCTGACTGATTCATTCTGTTTAGATTTGTTGAATTATCTGTCATTTTATGCAGCTGCATTGGCTGATTAAAATGAGTTGCTATACTGTTTTACTGATATTTATGTTTATAGCTAATGTTAATAACGTTGTTCTTAAATTGTTTCCTTAACTGTTATATGTCAAATGATTGCTCCATTAGTTATGTGGTTATGATTATTCCATACAGTTATGTGGTTATGATTGCTCCATACAGTTATGTGGTTTATGATTGCTCCATACAGTTATGTGGTTATGATTGCTCCATACAGTTATGTGGTTATGATTGCTCCATACAGTTATGTCGTTATGTTTGCTCCATACAGTTATGTCGTTGTGTTTGCTCCATACAGTTATGTGGTTATGATTTCTCCATACAGTTATGTGGTTATGTTTGCTCCATACAGTTATGTGGTTATGATTGCTCCATACAGTTATGTGGTTTATGATTGCTCCATACAGTTATGTGGTTATGATTTCTCCATACAGTTATGTGGTTATGATTGCTCCATACAGTTATGTGGTTTATGATTGCTCCATACAGTTATGTGGTTATGATTGCTCCATACAGTTATGTGGTTATGATTGCTCCATACAGTTATGTGGTTATGTTTGCTCCATACAGTTATGTGGTTATGATTGCTCCATACAGTTATGTGGTTTATGATTGCTCCATAAAGTTATGTGGTTATGATTGCTCAATACAGTTGTGTGGTTATGATTGCTCCATACAGTTATGTGGTTATGATTGCTCCATACAGTTATGTGGTTATGATTGCTCCATACAGTTATGTGGTTTATGATTGCTCCATACAGTTATGTCGTTATGTTTGCTTCATACAGTTATGTGGTTTATGATTGCTCCATACAGTTATGTCGTTATGTTTGCGTCATACAGTTATGTGGTTATGATTGCTCCATACAGTTATGTGGTTTATGATTGCTCCATACAGTTATATCGTTATGTTTGCTCCATACAGTTATGTGGTTATGTTTGCTCCATACAGTTATGTGGTTTATGATTGCTCCATACAGTTATGTGGTTATGATTGCTCCATACAGTTATGTGGTTATGATTGCTCCATACAGTTATGTGGTTATGATTGCTCCATACAGTTATGTGGTTTATTATTGCTCCATACAGTTATGTGGTTATGATTGCTCCATACAGTTATGTGGTTATGATTGCTCCATACAGTTATGTGGTTTATGATTGCTCCATACAGTTATGTGGTTATGATTGCTCCATACAGTTATGTGGTTATGATTGCTCCATACAGTTATGTGGTTATGATTGCTCCATACAGTTATGTGGTTCATGATTGCTCCATACAGTTATGTGGTTTTACCTTGTGAAGCTATAAACTTGGATACTTTTTCAAAGCCCTGTAAGAATAAAAAGCAAAAAATATTCAATGTGCTAGAATTTGAATATTAATGTCTTATATTAATCAGCCTGAATACTGTTCGAACTATTTAAATATGAAGAAATACATATTTAATAAACTTTAAGGTAGTTGCAAACGTCGAGTCAAAAACATAGGAACGTGTACTATCAATAAAGAATATATGTCTGTCTAATTAGTATAAACCTAAAATGTAACCGAATGATACCTCTCTTTATTCTCAAATGGGAAGTGACAGTTGGTGGGTATTGACCCGAGCATCGTTTATGCACATTGTCTCTAGTTGGTTCTGACTCTTTAATAGTTTATTTATTATTAATAATCCATCCATAGCTGTATTATGGTCTGTATAGGTCTTTATTCTTGCTTCGTAAATTGATGTAAACATAAGCACAAAGCTTACACAATCTTATTTTATTATATGCACTAACTAAAGTTTATGAAAACAAAAACATACGTGTTGTAACTTACGTCAATAAAACATGCGTTTATATAATCTGTCCCATCAGGGCTTGTTGTTATCAACTGTACTCTTGAATGGTCATCTGAAATATGTACATCAACACTGCAAGAAACCCTCATCAAACGGTTAAATAAATGCACTCAGCGAATGAGGACACACGTTACCAAACTTCTGCTTATGATCCAAGTCATATATAGGGTGTTTATTTTGAAATCAAAACGAAATCCAGACTCATACCTAAGTATTCACGATTTGTTCGGCTTTGTTCTCGAACTATTTATGTTAAGGCTGATTAAATGAATTCGTAGTTCAACAAATTAGTACACTGGCATGCGTCTTATAATCTGTATCTTATCGTGGCCTTAACGGTTTGTTCTATTGTTGCTCTGGCTTCTGCCAAATCATTGAGTACTTACTTTGTGACTTTCTAGGCTTCTGTTTTTTTATATTATATATACACGATCATTTATGTGTTTTACTTATATTGCCTATTAATGCTGCCTTGTTCGTTAGAGATTATAACCTGTCGGGGATATCTTTATTTACATTGTCCTGTTTATTGGGATGACAATAGGGTAAGAGTGTCGAGGTTTGGTGCACCCTGGAACCTGGTTTAAACCCCCAGCTGTCTTTTTTTGCCACTGGCCGTTCCAAGACGGTAGCCCTATTGTCAACCCTTGTGTGTTTGTGATGCCTTATTTTGCCTTTTATTCGCTGCCGGAACGGCAGCGACTCTTATATTGTTTTAGTAATTGCGCATGGTAAGGTAGTAATGAATAGTTTCTTTGAGCTTTTTCACTTTGATAACGCAATCTTATAATTACACATGGTAGCAATGAACAGCGACTCTTATATTGTTTTAGTAATTGCACATGGTAAGGTAGTAATGAATAGTTTCTTTGATTTTTTTACACTTTGATAATGCAATCTTATAATTACACATGGTAGCAATGAACAGTTTATCTGTGTTGTAATGCACGCTAACGCAAACGCATTCCATACATGTGAGTAATTGTATTTCTGTGCTGATGTGTACTTTAGCACGTCGTGCTACAAAGGTATGTAATCAATTTGTAAGGCATGTCAAGGATTCACCAACCTTGATTCAAAATGTTTGGTAGCACAAATTGGGAAGAAAGTATCTGGTAAAAAAAACGGTCATGGCGTGTTTACGTCTCCGTGACAACTCTTTTTCTGAATATTGTTTTAACACCCGTGACTTGGTCTGTTATTATGTTAAACGTTGTTCCCAGTTGCTACCCAGAAATAATGCTATTTTCTCTCGGCAGCTATTTTACGCTTGCGTAAAACCTTGCTTGTTCATCTTTATATATAGTTGTTCTTTGTTTCCTTGTGTGTTTGTGGTTGACTGTCGCCCTTGAATGCTACTTTTTTTTATGCAGCGGTATGTATAGTGTTTAATGTCGCTGTTTTGGTGAAAACCGTTTTCAGCCGTATGCTATCGCTCATAGACCGGATACATCGTTTTAGCGCAACACGCGGATGTTACCATATTTTTCAAGACCAGACCTATTTTACTAAACGCAGTATCTCAGTCCGACGATTTGTCTAGATTTTTGCGAAGCTTGTAATGTTTGTACTTGAAACAAGCGTCGCAGATGATCAAGACTTTTGCTCAGTAGGCGAGCTGGACTTGGACCGGGAACCAGGGGGTCAAAATGGTAGTTGCCGAAAGTAGTCCTATATACAGTTGACAGTAGTGTTATTTGAGATGCTGTGTGAATGAAAGTGCACTCCACAGTTAGTGTATATTAATATTTTTGTGTAGAGAGTAGATTCCCAGATATTTTGCTGCAAGAATCAGGTTAATCAGAGCTGAGACAAGTGAATGGCACTACTTTTTGTGAGGTAAGATTTGTTTGTGTTCTTCGTCAGATTTGACCTGAAGACGTCAGAATCGATACCTACTTCACTTTGAGCAAAATTCTAAGTTGAAAGCCGAAATGGAGCTTGATTTTTTGCTATGTCTGTGTTGTGCTGGCTTTGAAGATGGTTTACTGACAGTTTCAAGTATGACGGAGTATGATGGCATGTGTGACACCATATTAGGCTATAATGTAAGTCTATGGGAAATTAATAGTGGTCCAGTTCCAGCTGCTAAATAACACCGGGAACGCGCACCTGTTTTGGATGGTTTAATTTGCGGGACGCGGTACGGTTTTTGACGTGATTTGCGTCGGGATCCTAACAATCTAAAAGACAATAATATTGTTTTTGTTATGTGTCGCAATTAATAAATAGAAGAAAAATAAAGGAAAATAGAACATTACTGTTTGATTCACATTATGTATTATTAATTAATTAAATAAATACATTAATAAAACAAAGTAAAAAGGCGAAATATTCAATGTCAGAAACTATAAGTAATATTGCTTTGAAACCTTTACTAAAATGACTGACATGACATGTAGTTGGTTTTACACAAAATTCATTTTGATTCGATGTCAAACATGGCCACCAGATGCCATCTTCGTTTACATAGAGTTATATAGGAAACACTTGTGGCGATTACTCTGAAAATACTTGATGGATTTTCATGACACTTTACATGCATGTTGCTCTTGATGTCATGTTTGACATCGAATCTAATTTTGGTTAGGACCAACTACATGACATGCCGGTCATTTTGGTTTAAGGTTCAATATCAATAACACTTATGGTTTTTGAGAAGTGGCTGGCAAGAAATTGTACTTGTAAAATGTATTTTTAGCCGTGGCGGCCGTCTTGAATTTCCGGCTGACATGTATAACTAGACATCAAGAGCAACATTTCTGTGAAGTTTCATGAAACATCTGTCAAGCTGTTTCAGAGGAGTAGTCGTCACAACAGTGCTCCAAGAAAATTAAAATTGGGGAATAGCCCAGGGCAAGTATATTTCAAAAGTTCACTTGCCAATAGCCCAGGGCAAGTATATTTCAAAAGTCCACTTGTCCTATCTGAAAAGTCACTTGCCCTGATTTTTTTTCAACTTGCCTCGAAATTGTTATTACCAATGAATATTTGCCAATACATCATTTTTGTCGATATTGAATATGTCGCATTTTTACTTTGTTTTATTTATTATTAATTAATAATACACATGTGATTAAGGTTATATTTTCCTTTATTGCCCTTTTATTTATCCATTGCATCATATTAGAAAAGCAATATTATTTTCTTTTACATTTTTAGGATCGCACCGCAAGTCACGTCAAAAAACGTACTGGGTCCCGCAAATTAAACCATCCAAAACAGGTGTGCGTTCCCGGTGTTACTTCGCAGCTAGCCTACTGAGCAATAGTATTGATCATCTGCGACGCTTGTTTCAAATACAAACATTATAAGCTTCGCAAAAATCTAGACAAATCGTCGGACTGAGATACTGCGTTCAGTAAAATAGGTATGGTCTTGAAAAATATGGTAACATCCGCGTGTTGCGCTAAACCGATGTATCCGGTCTATGAGCGATAGCATACATGGCTGAAAATGGTAATACCGTTTACGCCAAAAAAGCACATTCTTGTGAGGTTGACAGTGGATTTAGCCAACCTGAAATAATATTTTCAAACGGGATTCCTCCGCCTCGGTCGACTTTGTTTTCGAAGGGTGATACATTGACACCCTCACAGGAATGTACTATTTGTTTTATTATACGAAAGATATATTCGGAAAAAAAATTGGTTCTGCTAAGTATTTTTTTGCAAATATTATGACATCTCTCTTTTCAAAATCACTATGGTCAGCACCTAGAGATTACATTTTTGCGGATGGTTTTTGCCTGCTTTCCTTACGTGATTATTATTTCCAAATCATTTTCAGAAAGCTATGCAAACTGTTGTTAGTCCGACATTTTAATAAGTGTTCATTGATTTATAACTGTTCATACGCTGTTGATCATAGTAAAAACAGCAAGGAAAAACAATACCAATGCATAAACTTGATGTGACGTCGGCTTTTATCATTGAAATATATTGATGCCGAGAAAATCGATTTGCCGATTTGATAGTGCAAAATATTAAATAGCAGTCTACGGCAATTTGAAATAGGGACTGTCATGATGTTTACATTATTTAAACTCGTTTAGAATATACGCGCGTTGAATATTTGTAATTAAATATCGGCTCATTTGATCAAATTATTATAAGCTAACGTTAATACTTACAAGCAACCGTATCGTTGTATCTGTTTCTCGGTTTATTCTTCGCCTTTAATGCAACAGTGTGTTTATGCACAAGTCCACGTTTTAAAACCTGACAAATCAAGACACAATTAATGTTTCCCATAATATGATATTCACTGCTTACAACATTGTTTTCTGATTAAGTATTGCTTAAAATAGGACAATTATGTATGTGTCTGTGTGTGTATTAATGTATGCATTTATTGATATATACTGAGCATCTCTTCTAACTAGACTACGTATATAATCGGCTCTATAATCTTTATTAGTAAGTGAAATTATCTGAAATTGTACAGACAACAACATTAACATGTTTCACATTTTATTCCGTAATTTCAACAAAATGTATTGAAATTTAAAATCACAATTTCATTTTTTCCAAATCGAGCGGGCAATTCGAAAGTCACAAACAGTACGTAAAAGTAAGTCAAATAATTACAATACCTGATAGTGAGACATCCCAGCTTGGACCATGCCTATTTCTCGCGCTCGTTCTTCCATATTTAGTCTTCGCATTTTTAAAATATTGTGTTTTTATTGTGTGGATATCGTTTGGCTATAACAGTTCGATTATAAAAATAAAAAATTAGCACGAGACAATTCAAAAAAACTAATTTTTACAAAACGCACGTGCATTTCGTGTGAGGTAATATGACAGCTATCGACCCGGTTTTTCTTTACACATATACAGAGTGAATTGTAAAATGTATGAGTAATACATTTTAACTGTGTACGACTTAAAATAAAAAAAACATTGCAAATTAAAAATAGTCTAGTTAGAAGAGTTGCTCAGTATATGTGTGCATGTGTGCGTTGGTGTATGCGTGCGTGCGTGCGTGCGTGCGTGCGTGCGCGTATATGTGTGTATGTGTACATGCACGCAGTGCATGCATGCATGTATATATATATATGGATGTAATGAGTGTGTGTGTGTGCGTGTGTGCGTGTGAGCGTCCGTGCGTGCGGATATGTATGTATATATGTATGTAGGTATGTTTTTATGTATGCATGGAGTTTAATGTTGCTTGCTTTTAACAATCTTTGAGAAATATTTTCTTGTAGCAGTAAGATCATGCTCAATTTTATAGTGATGCCACTAAATAATAAATATAAAGCCGTATACAGATGGCATGATCCCCAATTTTAAGAGCTGAAAAAGGAAAGCAGCGAACACAAACAATACAGCACAAAGGCAGACTCTGTTTTATTGTCTCACATTATACTAACAAAGTATTCCGAGCTCTGCCATTTATGTACTGAACGTTAAATAAGGGAGCTACTAGATACCTCCCACATGCGAGGCGGAAGCCCTACTACTAAACGTAGGTATAACAGGTGAACAAGAAATGAAGCTTTCACAGAACAGTCAACCAAAGACATGCATTAAAGAAGCAACACTTATATGGTAATAAGAAGCAATGAATGTGACACAACAAACACAAACGGGTGACAGAAAGTAGAGATTTCGCCTTGGAACGGTCAGTGGCAATCCTCACTCTTATTCTATTGTCATCACAATAAACGGAACAGTGTAAATAAAGAAATTCCCGACAGGCTATATTCTCTTACAAACAAGGCAGCATTAATAGGCAATATAGCACATAGATGGTCATGTATATATGCATATAAAAAAACAAAAGTCTGGAAAGCCACAAAGCAAATGCTTAATGACTTGGCAGAAGCCAGAGCAACTAGAGAACAAGCCTTTAATTAAGGGTACGGCAAGACAAAATTTAAGACCAACTTATAACGCTACCGTCCATGGAGGATTTATGTTTACGTGTCACTAGAACAATTATACAATTATAGAATTGAACAGTTTTGGTTTTGATCACATTTCGTACGTGTATACACGGTATTGTGTGAAAAACAAGTACAAGGTATTGTTTGAAATTGTTCATTACATACATGCACGCTGTAAAACATATGATAATGTATTACTATACCTTAAATTGGCTATAAAATGAGCCGCAATCATTTTTCATATTCTGCTGTATATAGTCCCACAACTGATGCACTTTAATGTCATTTTTGCGTGGTAAGAAGGTGTAGTATTCGTTATCTACTGAAACAATGTGTTATGAATGATTGTCTTTGACTGCATTTAATGAAAAAATAACACAATAACTGCAGACCGTTTTCCAAAGATTCAATTCAATTCTTTATTAGTGATAATGGCCACCGGCCCATACACATATAAACATATAATACATAATCAATATAATACATCATTTGGTTAACGGACATCAAAAACATGTTTTCTTTTCTCGAATGCATAATATATAAACATTGTTATATTATTAATGACATTTCTTTTTATCGAAGACATAAGTAAATAAAATGTGTGTAGATTAGGCTTAGGTTGTTCATAATATTTTCTTTGCAAATACAATAATCTTAAGTCATTATACAATGAACATCGCAAAAGAAAATTGTATAAGGTTTCAATATCATCTTTGCAATATATACAAATACGCTGCTCTCTATGCAATTTCATATGCCTTCCTTTTTCAATAAATAAACAATGTGATGGTGTTCGTAAAGACAATACGCAGCTCTAAACTTTATGTATGTTAGAACATTTAGTTTTCGAATTTAAAATCATTCTGAAAATGGTTATAATAAAACAGTTTTGTATTGCCTTCTACCATCTGAGACCACTTTTGTAAATATTGATCTTTTAGTCTTGTTTCATATCGGCTTATAAACAACTGTTCATTTTCCACATGTTGCCTCTCCCAAATATATCCAAAACCGTTTGAATATAGATTCATTTTCAGCTTTGTAGCCCAATTGCTATAACCATAACTATCTAAGTTTCTAAGCATATTGTAACATTTTTTTTACATATCTATCATCTGGCATGTTTAATATTTTAATCCAATACTTGATGATCTTATTATGAGCTGTTATATACATGGGATACCTTTCACAATCACCTACAACTACAGACTTACACGTTTTTAATGAAGCCGACATAAGTCGTTTGTAGGCATAAATATGCATTCGTTCAATTGATTCTATATAATTCAGTCTCCATATCTCTGCACCATATAATAGTATTGTTGTTATTTTTGTTTTTAACAATTTAAAATACACATGCTGAGGTATTAGACATAAACTTCGTAGCGAAGACAATGAAGAAATTAAAACTCGTTTTGCTTTTATCGCGAGATTTTCGGCCATTTGAAACATAGACAATCGGCATGAAAAATGTAATCCAATATAGCTAAATCCATTTACAGTGTCAATCTGTTTACCTTATAATACCATTCAAGTTTCAGCTCTTGCCAGATAACCACCATTTTTATCTTCACTTCCTTCAACTTCAACTTTCACTTCGAACAATAATCATATAGTACATCAAGTTGTTTTTGCAAACCACGTATTTTGTCAGAAATTAAAGCGAATTCGTCGGCAAAAAGTAACAGGAACATTTCTGTTTAAAATTGATGTACTTAATTCATTAATGAATAATGAGAAAAGTATTGGGATAAGCACAACACAGCCTTGACGAAGTCCTATTGGACAGTCAAACGAATTCGTAAGCTTATTATCACTTACTCGAACACTTGCTACATGTTTGTATTTACTTTGTATAGATTTGTATAGATGCCCTTTAAGACATTGTCTTTGTAGCAACGTAAACAATTTATTTCTCACAACGGAGTCAAATGCTTTCATAAAATCTACAAAAGCTACATATATTGTTTTTCCGTTCTTACATAAATATTTGCTAATGAGAGCATATAATATAAAGCCATTGTCAATAGTCGAATACCCGGAACGAAATCCAACCTGTGCCTCCGCTATTTTGTCAAAAATCAATGCGTAAAATGTCACTCGTTTAGCTAGGATACTAATATAAACTTTGCTAAAAGAGTCTAACAAGGCTATACCCCGGTAGTTGTCCGGATTATTAATTGGCCCTTTCTTGTGCAAAGGTATCAGAATAGATTCTGCCCAACTGTTTGGGATTTCACCTGATACAAACAACCTGTTGAATAGCTTAAGCAGATACGGCATTATACTATCTATACTGTATATAAAATGTTCAGAAATTAGAATACCAGCAGAAGCTTTATTCTTCTTCAAAGACTTTTATCGAGAACGTTTCGTAACAACTAAAAGACATCCCCTTATACTAGAATGAGTTTTTGAAACGTGAACAACGTGAAACATTATACTAGCATGATTTTCAAAACGTGAACAACAATTACCTTTCTTTTCTTCTCCAAAGCCAGTTTCTTAAATTAAGAATCCTAAATACTATATTCGTGTGAGTATTTCGATATTTCTTTTGCAGTACCTTTATCATTGGGATTGCTTGTTGCTGGTTTTGCTTCAGCAGACTTCTCTACTGGTTGGTCTTCGAAAGAAGTTAACTCGTGTTGTGTAGACTTCAAGATTGTTTTTGGAAAAATAAATCTGTAAACAGAAAAGTAACATTATATCTACTCTCTTATTTAGTAGTTTAATTTTACTACCGATCAGCATTACGACAAACATAGTAACACTATAATTAAACCAGAGGCCCAAGACGGCCTGTGTATGGTCTACTGGCTAAAACAGCTCTTATATTAAGGGTTGTCGTCATAACATTCCTATTGTTGAAACATTGCAAAAACTTAAAAAACAACAACAAAAAAAAACACAACAAAAACACTCACAGCATTAACTTATACCCTTGACCCATGCTAACAATTTAAACAAGAGGCCTTAGTTTTAATTTGGTATGGTTATTTAGGGACTGAGGAACAACACTTGTATAAAATAGGTTTTTACCACATGTAGAGGGGCCCCTTTATGTAGGCGGTCAAAAAACATTTTATATAATTGTTGTGCCTCGAGTCCATAAATAACAATACTAAATTAGAACTGGCGTTAATTTAAGTAAAAACAGATGTCTCCCCTACAGGAGAAAGGGCAATCGCCAAAAATCATTCAACTGGAACACTACGAAGATATGTCCAACTAGGCTTGGTAATGGTCATCCCTACCAAGGAAATCCAGACAGGGGATCAGAAGTCTTCGGGACAAAGCTTATGTATTAAAACCTTGCAAGGGCCATATCTCCACCAAAAATCATTCAACTGGAACAAGACAATGATTTAAGCAGCCAAGTTTCGTTGAACGCTGAATGGTGGTTGAGGAGAACTAGTTTGGACAAAGTTTTAAAGAATCATAACTCCACCAAATATCATTCAACCGGAACACGCCAAGAAAAAATTGAAGAGACACATTAAACGTTATCATCCCTTTCAATATTAAGGTACACGTTATCCTACGGTGCACAATCTGAAAAATTATAAAACGTCAGATTTCAGTCAGTTGTTCATCCTCTAATTCAGTTCTCCTTAGCATACAAAAGTCAGCCCATAAATCATATCACTCAACTATATGAACTACTTTTGTGGTAGTTTAGTTATCAAAGCCCGATGGTCTTTTTTAATCTACCCAAATATTTTTCACACTCCAAGGAAAGAAAAAATATAAATTTCAATCCTTATATTTAAATGTTTGATTTTTACGACGCACTGGCGAAATCAATCAGGTAAAATTATATACAAGTGACCATTCTGAATTGCTATTGGAACGTCTGAATCACTCTCCTCTTTTTTACAGCAACTAAAAGCACGCTGCGTATGAGTGTCACGACGGCGACGTCATTAACACAATAATGCTTAACCAATAAAGGTTTGTCTAGTTCATAAGAGCAACGTCTAAGTAACTTTATTTTTCACCGAGAAATGATGTAAAACAAGGTATATTAGGTTCATTTATTTAGTACAAATGCAGCTGAAAGGTAAGATATTTAAGGTATATCGGTGAATACATAATTGGACCATGCTGAGTATGCTTAGTAGAAACAGGTATTTTAAACTCATTAACAATATCAGAAGAGTAGCTAGTTAAATTACGAACTTGGAAATAATTAAATATAGTTCGGACGCTCTCATGGGAGGTATACGTGGTGTGTATGGTAGGTACATGCTAAACTTGTGGTGGAAATTGGTGGTGCGCCCCATAATTGAGCAAATACATACTACAAAAAATAAATAACACTAGTTTACAGTTAAGTAAATTCACCCCACAAGTCACAATGGTTGATACACTAGTACATATTCGACTTTTTGGGGAGTTCACATTTACATTTGCTACTCTATTTTTTTTAATACAATCAATGTCAAAATCTGCACAAATATCTCCTAATATGTCTGTCCGTTCATCTTATTTCTTTCTTTGACATTCGTAGACACTTGTTTTAAAATATTCTTTATAAAAGGGGATTTGGCTATTCGTAATCTATCATGTTTTAACGACATTAACGACCTTTTTAAATCACAGACATCAAATGATCAAGACATATATTATATGCATTTAATGTTGAGATATTATACTACACGTACTGGATATACGCCGTAATTATCAGATGTAATGCAGGTACAGTTAATGGATCGGTAATATCGACTTGTGCAGTTATGAATGATTATGAAAATAAACTTAAATTTAATAATAAAGTAAGTAACCTTGAAAACTTTTTTTTAAAATGCTAAAAAAATCACAATAAATTCGTATATAAAACGTATATAAATGTAGACACACATACCCTCTACGTATGAGAAACACTGTAATTGCAGCAAGGATGACGAAGACAATACCTGCTACAGCACTTCCTATAACTATTCCCGTTTGTGACCCGTCATCAGTGTCCTTGTTTTTGTCCGATCCTTTGAAATATCAAAACATGTAACCAGTTGTTTAGATATCGTTATCAACTTAGTTTGAAGTTGTTGATCTGAACTGTTAAACTCGAACATAGGACAACATTTGAATGCGAAGTTTTATTTGGAAATGTTTGACTATGTTTAGGGAATGTGTAACTGATTTACTTTGAGAGTACATTTACTGAAACGATATATTAAAATTATATAATTGTTTAGTAATACTATCGTTTATAGCGTTTTACATGTTTAAACAAATGTCGTTAATAACAAACAGTACATTATATATGTACTTATTCTAAATGAACAGTTGCCGTTGATAGAATCACAGGCTTTATTGACACATAACGTGCACTCTTGCAAACAGTTTGTCCCATAAGTGCCGTCGATACATGCTGTAAGAGAGATGCATACAACGAAGATTAAGCTTCAATCTAACGTGGTTTATTAAAATACCCAATGTTGATTGGTTATTGGGTTGGTCTGAAAAAGCAATATAAACCTCTGACGTCGGTACTGTACGTCAATCGTTAAGACGCAATTTTAAACGCCAGAAAATACGTTAACCTTTGAGACGTCATTTTAAACATCAGATGCAAAACAACAACGCAATGAAATGCGTTATTTTAAGCGACGCTACGTTCAAACAACACATTTATATAGGATGAAGCTGTACATGTATTCTTCTCGTTTGATGTTGAGAGATAGGTATAAATGTAAGTTGTGAGAATTTGTTTCTATTTTGTGTAATCTCCTGACAAAATGTGTTTCATGATACATAAAACTCCACGTTAAATAAGAAATAAACTATTTCCAGCGGGTTTATATTGTGCGAGATCAAAACCTGGTGTTTGGGACTTGAAACACATCGAAAACGCGGCCCGCGGCCCTTGGTATCGATGAACTGCAAGTCCAGTCCACCAGTGACAATATAAACCCGCTGAAAATATTTTAATATTTCTTAAACAATACATTGTAGATGGTCTGTTGTTTTGCTGACCACCCCGTTTATAGTCTGTTGTTTTGCTGACCACCCCCTTAAAGTATAAGAGACTCCAGTGTAATGTGTAAGTGATGATGCTACGTTGGAAATTTTAAAATAGAACCATACAATTAAGAGGTATATCTTATTTTGTTATTGTTGCCTTCTACGCATGCTATCGAAGTCGTATTTCGATTTATCGTAATATGCAAGCTTTATAAAAAAAGAATTTAAACCCCTAAAATGAGAAAAAATTATAAAATCAAGCAGTCCAAGTCCTGTTTTTAATAGTAGTTTTTGAAAAAAAGAAAAAAGATAATGGCTATATAATTTTAATTACAGATGATACATGACTTACAATATAAATACATTTATCATGCAGATGTGCACTTTTCTGCCTAATAAAGGGGTGAACTATTAAATTTTGCTTTATTAGGCACTGACCAATAGAGCAAATCAATGCGGAATCCCTCGGCGTTTATTGTACGTAACGTTATCTGACGTCATGCACGTGACGTTGCCTGACGTTATAAAACAAACAAAAAACAACAACATGGCGGCGTCCTCGATAAGCGTAACATTCTGAGAAATAGGTAATAATAGTAATTCATATAAAAAATGTGGATAATCTACATGATAAATAGAATATTATGTCAGTGCCTTTTACTATCAAGTTTATTAGGCTCGGCACGAAAACGAAAATGCTTCGTTTTCTAAGCCTCGCCTAATAAATGTGATAGTAAAAGGCACTGACATAATATTCTCTATTTACTGTCATCAAGCAATCGTTAAACTGCAGCAATATGATAAGCCATCTCTAAAGCTTCACGTAGTCATGATGAATGCTTTGCGTAGTAATTAATATTGATAACGATATTATCATATTATAAACAAAATCATAATGAATACATATTCACGCTGTAAAATAATGCTTACAGTAAACATACATACTCCTTACATAATAAATAAAGCAATTCAGAAAGAATCACACTCTAATGTGTATCAATTTGTGTATCAATTTAGTCAATGAAATTTTAACCTACGTTGGTTACACTGCGTTCCATTATAACCTGCGGCACATTGGCCAGGACACGACCCAGATTCTTTGTCGCAGACATCATGTCCATAACAAAAGCATCCCGCTGTACAATTTCCATATGTTCCGTCAGCACATTCTTAAATCAAATGGGCACGCTTTTAAGATTTTCTTTTTTTTTGTTATAGGAAAGAAGGACAATGAGGTAAATAAATAAAGGCAAATAAGTGTCATTTAAAAGTATTAAAATTATACTATAAACCTAGATTCGACAATAATACAACTATTTATTTTATTTAAATGAAATATTTATTAGTGTTTGCAAGATAAAGAAACATCAAAATATTAATGCTCTGCTTTGCTTTCCAGACTAATTTGTCTTGTTAAATTAAAGAAAAACAAACTATCAGTCTTAAATACCACTTAGAATGTTAATAAAACGATACGTCCACTACAATCCGTTCCTTTAACAAAATGCTACTGAAAACCAGAGTAGTTTATCAACAAAAGAGCTGTTACAATCATAGACAAGCAAAACCGGCAGTCTTATGAAAAAGCATATAAAGTTACCCTCATCACACGCCACCCCGTGCCATCCAAGTTTACAACGGGGTGACTGACACGCGCCACTAATTTCGTCGCATGGTTTACCATCTACACAATGACAATTTGCCGAACACGCGTCTCCAAATGTTCCAATACGGCACTCTGTGGAAATAAGCGGGTTCTTATTTTGCATTTTAAAAGGCGTTTGTGTTTTAGAATTAAAACATCTTCAAATAAAACAAGAGGCCCTAGAGGGCTAGTGGACGCCCTACTGGTTAAAACGGCTGTTATATCAAGGGTTGTCGTCATAAAATTAACATCAGTACTTATTTTAAAACATTGAAAAACCTCCCACAAAACAACAATACTCACAACAGAAACTTAAACCCTTGACCCATGCTAACAATTTAAACAAGCAGCCCTAGTTCTACTTTGGTATCGTTATCGTTATTTGGTTCAAACTTGACCGGGCTTTCATCAATTTCAACAATCTGGCAAAGTTTATTAAAGATATGATGCAAATTGGAGGCGCTAGAGTGTTGACAAGACAAACTATAGCAATTTTGGTTAATTCAAGGGCAATAACTCCAGGGGTTACTTGTCCGATCGGGCTGAATTTTGAACTCGTCCGATCTTTTATAGATACTAAAAATCTGGTAAAATTTGAATGAAAAATGAAGGTGCTCGAGTGTTGACATCACAAAGTTTTCAATAATTTAAGGGCCATAACTTCGGTGTTACTCGTCCAATCTGACTGGTTTTAGAACTTGACCGAGCTTTCATCAATATGGTAAAGGTAGGATGCAAAATGGAGGCGCTAGAGTGTCCACAAGACAAACTATTGCAAATTTCGTTAATTCAAGGGCAATAACTCCGGTGTTTACTGTCCGATCTGGCTGGTGTTCTAACTCATCCGAGCTTTTATTGATATTAATAATCTGGTAAAGTCTTGTAAATATCGGATGAAAAATGGTGGCGCTAGAGCGTTGACAAGTCAACATATAGCAATTTTCGTTAATTCAAGGGCAATAACTTCGGTATTACTGGTCGATCTGGCTGGTTTTCGAACACGTCCGAGCTTTGAATCTGGTAAAGTTTGGTAAAGACCGGATGAAAAATGGAGGCGCTAGATTGTTTCAGTATCATAATAGTCAAGTACGCATCGTTTCTCTGTGCTCTGTTGTTACAGGTCTATGAGGTTATAATAATACAATTGTATTGTATATGCAACGTAGGAGTTCCAAGAACTTTGTCTTATTATATCCATGTATTTATATATAGACTATCCCATTATAGAAAATTGACCTTTCTAATTAAATATATATGTTAAAGGCATAATGCTTTTGACATATTTTGGATAACATTAATAACGAGGAACTCGAAATATAAAAAGATGCGATCAAACTTCTTATTGAAATTTTACATAATTTAGGACAGTTTTCGGGATAACAAATATTTCAAGAAGGAACTGGGATCTAACTGATATAAATATTAAAAAAGTAATCGGTATCCTATTGATATAACAAATCGAACAAAGTTTGGTTAACATATCTAACAACAAAATAACAATATGCATCTAAACCTAAACAACCGTCCGTACGTACACCCGTCCGTTTAGTTATGTGCTCACCATCTTCAATACTCAAACCATACACGGTATTTTATAAACCTTCATACGGAAACTGAGTCATGCGTGTGCATGTCTTATAATTTATAGAATATCTTAAAACACTAACCCCCAAACACATACACATAAATTATGCTTGATATATGCTTGATTGAACATTTGATTGACATATGAGTTCCCAAAGAAAATGAGTGTATGTTACGTCATGCAAAGTATGGATTTTATACAGTAGTTTCGTATATAGCACGGTTAAGTTTGTTATTAATAGTCAAATCTTTTCAGGTAAACCTAAAGTGAATTGAAGCAAGATACGATAATTTGATCTCCGCCATCTAGAGACGTCACGTGTTCGATCATGAAAACTTAATATTTAAGTTATGAATGTTATTAACCGGCTATCGTTAAACGGCAACAGTCTTGTATTTTATGAATGTTATGCCATGCGGAGTAACACTTATAATTGACACACTAGATACAAACATCAGCAAGGATATACAGATCACGCTAGGTTACATTGACAGCAATAAGAACAATAGTGATATAGAAACCACAGCACCCAAACACAATGGCACCGTTGGACCGCACTGTACCACAAACTAAATCAAATGAGCAAATTAATTAGTCGATAAACAGGAAAATATACAACATAAATAGTTGTGAAGACTTGGATCTGTCATTTGGCAATACGGTATACATGTTAGCTTAAATTGATTTTATGTTTACACAGCCCCTATCCTCTGTCGCAGACATCGTGTCCATAACAAAAGTATTCCATCGAACAGTTTTCAAAAGTTCCGTTAGCACATTACTAAATCAACTAGACTGTTTAGCATTTTTATATTTCACTCATATTGAAACAAATGAAGATGACATGAGCAATAAAGGTAAATAAATTATTTAAAATGCATCCGAATTCAAGGAACATTAAGTTACCGCGTTAAGTTAAGATAGCAAAATAGTTACAACTGAAATGCAATACATGTTTGAACCTAGATTCAGTTTGTCCGCGACACTCAATAGCTATAGTTTAAAGGTCCAACTAATAACACAACTATTTAATTTATTTAAATTATTAGTGTTTGTAAGATAAAGGAAACATCAAAATAATAAATGTATCTTCATACGTAATATGCATTGCTTTTCAGGCTCATTTTTCTTGTTAAAACTAATCATAACAGTCAGTATTAGTCCTTGCAAGATAAAGAAAAAACAAAACAATGATATATGTTTCCTGCATGATCTGCTTTGCTTTTCAGATTAGGTTTTCTTGTTAAATTAAAGAAAAAAACAATCAGAGTCTTAAATACCATGTAGAATGTTAATAAAACAATACATATGCATGCCTATTTTGATACGTCCACTGCAATCAGTTCATTTAACAAAATACTACTGAAAACCAGAGTTTATCAACCGAACAGCTGTTACAATCAAAGACAAGCAAAACCAGCAGTTTTATGGAAAAGCATATAAAGTTACCCTCATCACACGCCACCCCTTGCCATCCAGGTGAACACCCGGGTGACTGACACGCGCCACTAATTCCATCGCATAGTCTATCATCAACGCAATGACAATTTGCCGAACACTCGTCTCCAAATGTTCCAGTAGGACACACTGTGTGAATAGTTATTGATAACTATTGGACTCAAAATAGAGTACTTACGAAAGCGTGTAAGAAGAAATTGCATTCTAAGTATTAAGAAGGCATTAAACGTTCATAAATACATTCACTTAAAGTCTTTAAAATAGGCAAAACAGTCAAAACATCTTGTAAAGACATACTATTGCATGTAACGGTATTTTCCACAACGATAAAAGCACATACTATTAGCACTTCGTCATATCTACTAGCATTATGTTTCTGTTGTGCTGATTAAATTATTGTTATTTCTGAATAACATAGCCAATATTCTGTTTTCAAATAATACATACACAAAACATAATTTGATGTTGTTTGAAGTTTCTATATAACATAGCACGACACGCTACAGACGTGTTATCGTTTACAACCAAAAGAAAGAAACGTTTGTTTACTTCACATCTGCTTATACTTAAACAGTAGAAATTGCAGTAGGTGTTAAACAGTGGGGACATTTACATTGTATATATGTGTAAAAAGGTATACATACATTACATAATTAAACTATGTTCTTTTGAAGTTAATATACTTAAATATTCTATTTAGTTTCTCTTTGTTGAATAGAAAATTAAAGCAAGACAACTAGCTGTAAACAACTAGCTGTAAACGTACCTCCTTCTAAAATTTTTATTTCACACACGACAAGAGAATTGTTTTTCTTGATGATAATGTACTGAGATAATGTATCATATACGGGTATTTCAAATACATAACCCGGCTCTGAAGCATTGTTTGTGTAGACTGGTTCCTGTGTTGTCGACGTGGAGTTGCTGAGATACAGCTGGAATCCCTTAAACTGATCAAATTTTTCCTCTGAAAAATAGTTATACTCACCGTATAAACTTAAACAATAATATATTAACTCAAACTTAATGACAATATGGTAAGAGTGAAGTTTGGTGCACCCTAGAACCTGGTTTCAATCTCGATTCGATGGTATACGTTTTTTCGTTTGTGTCGTACATGACGTTAATTTTTATTCGCTCTTCAATCTGCAACTGCTAACGTAAATGAGTTAAATACAAGTAAGTAACTAGTATTCGAAAGGTATATGTATTATACTATTTATTGGTTTATATGACTAATATTATCATATTGATTAATATTACTTATTATATCTTCGAATGGCTTAGAACTTGTTTTTGCCAATATTAATCGTAACACCAATATTAACAAGTTAAATTAGACTCGTGAATTACACTTCGTGGAGTGAGTGGTCCAGTGGTAAAGCGTCGGACTTCAGTTTGAAAGGCTGTGAGTTCGATCCTCGCCGTGGCCATGCTATTTATCCTTGAACAAGATAATTAAACCCCATTGCTTAGTTCTGGTTCTACCAAGAACTTGTTTCGCAATCGATAAATATGTTTCAACTAATCAGATTCGTGTGTTTGTGGGTTTGTAAGAATATAAGAGTATGTATGGATGCTTTTATGGAAAAATAATAAAATTTTACAGAAAATACTTCATTATCAGTCTTATACAAGAATCGTTAATTTTCACGGTAACAAATAAAAAATGGTACCTTCACTTCTACCGTAAAACTGAATGAACTTTATTGGGTACATCTGTCCCAAATTCAGCGTCCACCAAGAAATTGGTATTAAAGTTGCACTACAACAATGACACTCATTCGCATTTTTAGTGACACCGTCTACTGCTTTGTCTGACGTCCAGTCGTCAGTCCACGGAGTTGTCATTGATGTGCTCACATTGCCCTTTATGTGCGGCAGAAGATTCAAATCTAGAAATGTCAAAAAGGAGTTAAGTCGTATGTGTCATAAAGCTAAAGAGCAATAGCACTACATGTATTATACAGTATTCAGAATATTGAGTATATCGCATGTTTTTTTCTTCATATTGTCAACTTGAGATCACTAAAGATCAGCTAGAGCTAGTACAGGGTCTTCTAAAAATCGTTATGTATTACTTGTGTTTATCGTAATTTGTCTTTGTTTTAAATATAAAAGAAAGCAATTTGCAATACAAACTTTAAAATATATATTTTTTTCCAAAAATGTAAATAAAATACTACTACAACACAAACATTTTATTGAAAAAGAGAGAGTTTCATTTTTTTTAACATTTTTTATTTGTTCTCAGTGTGTGAGGTGTGATATTGGCTTTGGTGCGATATATGTTTCGCAAATGATTGATATACGTTTGGTGAAGCTCTAATATTTTCAGTTCATAAGTTAACCAACCAGGTGCTTGATATTGTTAGTTATTAAACAGTAATCCTGGTCCATAAAAAATAACAACACTGTATTACTTACTCTAAAGTCACAATAAAACCGAGTCTGCTACTTTTCCCTCTTGTCTGTGTTTGTTGCTTCCAAGAGATCACCTTTTCAGTATTTATTACTAGTATATGATAAAACAATTTATCAAGTATAATTGTGTAAGACCTGTCGCAAAAGAGAACGGTTTCTTTTTTCTTTTAATAATTTATTTCACTAGATATTTACATTTGCAAGTTATATTTTTAACAACTAATCAAAACATATACAACATTTCTGACTTTGATATCTGAAGTGTAGAGTAAGCGTGTCAAGTTTTGTATCAACGCATTATACTACTTCTTAAATGAGTGTATTAAGTTTCTCCATTTCTGCGTATTTCTCTCCAACTTGTCTTTTTGATGGTCTAGGTGCTTTCAATTTCAATTCTTAGTGTGCACATAAAATCGATTCAAGCTAACTAGTGGGCTTTATTGCCTACTGACCGTTGCAAGTCGGTAACTCTGTATTCACCACCCTTTCTGTTGTATGTTGTCTTTTTCATTGTATAATTAATTAAATATTGCTACTTGTTTGTAGTACAGTGTGGACGCTGTGGTTTATATAGGACCCTATATCTCATTTTTATATAAATAACCTTTAAAGCAAATATTTTTTTTTTACAAATAAAATACTTTCCATTTATAATCAAATGATCTTTACTGCTCTTGTTAGAATAAGTTATGCCAACTCATACGATTGCAATACTAAAATATACTAAACCAAATTGCTGCTCTGATTGCATGAACATATTTTAAAACTTTTAAGTTTTCTTAGAAAAAGGTTATAACACTTATACAACTGAGTATATAGGATTTTATTAAGTACTTCGAATTAGTGAAGCTTTCGATGTTCCTAATTCTAAAATATGTCAGTTAGAATTATTTTGCCATCATGTTTTACTAGCATTACCACTACAAATGCGTTTGCAAAAGAAATTTTCGAAATATTTAATGTTAACGCTGAATTACAGTTACTTGAATTTCAAACAATTTTCAATTTAAAGGGAGGTAATTTAAGATTAACCATATTTCATATTTTTATAGACGGAGAATCTGCGATAAATGGGTCAATTTTTTATGTTTTTTTCTATTATTTCATACCAATTTTAAGAATGTTATATCTTTAAGCAATCTTTGACTCATGTTATGTGTTTTATCAGTACATTTCATGTTTTCATATAAAGGGAGGATGGCGGCTAGTTCAACCTTTATAACAGTTCAAACTTGAGCAAATACTATTGTAAGTGAGGCCTGTTTTTCAACGGTTATGCTATTTTTACTCAAAACTTCGCATCTGTCAAACTTCTTGCATCGAATATAGTTTTGTTATCATTTATAGTTTTGTAGTCGGTCATAGGCAGCATAATTTTAATCATAACGAATATTGCTTAGTTTCGCAGTGCTAACGTGCAGAACAGATTTCTACCAGCGAGTACATTAATATGTTCCTACAAGAGATGTTCAATTTGTAATGTAACACTTTCATTTTGTAACTGAATCAAATATCTTGACATTCTCGCCGAATGTGTTCATTGAAGTTTTAATCATTAAAATCATCAAGTTTCTGCATCCGTGTTTTTGAAAAAAAGGGTAGAGAATTGGATTTGAAGCAAATATCTTCAATTATAAAAATAACTGAAATATAATTTGAGAACGAAAACAGCTTGTACGTTGTTGTTTAAGATTATAGTAGTCCGATATGTCCATGTGTGATCGTAAAAAAGGGGAATATGCATTTTTTTGTGCTTTTTGCTATTTGTCGTTTTTCACGATTTCAGCGAAAATTTAGCAAGAAATTCAAATTGAAAATATAAAACATCTAGTTCGAAACATCGGCTTCAGGCATTGTTATGATTTCCTCTTCTATAAAAATAAGTTTCAATACTTTCTTTAAGTTATAAGCAAACACATGAAAAATATATAACTTAAGGTTTGTGGGCAAAACACACACATGATGAAAACACATACATTTTGAATAAAGTTATCTTTATAAGGTAGGTGATATACACCAACGATAACTATTCATCTTTCTGTCTTACGATATATGAATAAAATGCTTATTTGGGTTAATTTATGAATGCCTTATAAAATTGTCGCCTAAAATACGAGTAAACTGTCTTATTATCTGTCAAGTTTCTTAATAATACGATAAAATATACACTCTTAATTCAATATTTATATTTTTGTTTTAAAACGAAACATACGATCATATTTAAATTGCACAGTTTTAAACATTTATGATATGCATTTAGTGGCATTACATGGTTTGGTTAATGGTAAAACTTTACATCAGTATAGGTTTAAAATTCGAAAATAGCATGCAACTAATTCAAACTGTTATTTAAAGCAAACCGCGTGAAATTGGAAATAGTTTTTAAATGTATACGTTCTAAATCATGGCAGTTTCCCATAATTTAATCACGTATTTTTTATGATCGAAAAATAAAACCTAAACAATAACATGTATACGTTATATGTTGAACACCTCTTGTATTGTCTGTATAATATTTGTGGCATTTGCTTTATATGCTTTATATGTTTTCTGTTATTTTAAATAGAATTACGATGTTTTGTTGATTTTAAAAGGGACTGTTATTAAAATATTGCAAAAACATCGTGAAGTGAATTTGAAATTAAAACGAGTATAATTTTATAGTCTTTGTTAATATCCAATAATAGTTCAGTTATATTTATCGTATACTCACGAGAATATTTAATTCCACATTTTATCTTGTTTAATTACATGTATGTCTTGAACAAACCTTTGCTACAATTTCTACCACTGTAGAAAAGTGAACAATAGCCATCTGGACATTCTCCTGTGGCGATATTACATGGTTTATTTCCTTCACAATGGCATTCGTGGATACAGTTTTCACCGAACGTGTTACCTGTACATTCTGAAATACATGTATAACATAAACAGATTATATGAGATACTTTGTATACGCAGTAAAAACCGATCATCCACGGAATACTCCATGCATGTGTATGCTTCATATAACAGTGATGCATCATCTAGTTTCAAGGTCCAATTGGTCTATTTATGGCATATATATGTATGGTCGTTGTACTGAAGTGATATTGTAATAACAGTGTCCATGTCGTCACCGGGAATCACACTGTATACAGCAACATAACATGGGCCACAACTTGAAAAATATTTGTCTAATAGTCATGATAAATACAGTTTGTTCCTTATGTACCAGTCGCACAATTATTTCAATGTTTACTTAGTTGTGCTCATTACCTCCAATCTTACCTGGGTATTTTCTTGCAAAGTATAATTGAAATATTGTCATGAACCTTCAAACAGTTTTTATTTTACTTAAACCATCGATTTGAAAGATTCCTTAACCCGGGATTTAATTGTTATATATGTTTTCCCAATTCCACAACACACAAACCTGCAACCTAGCATGTGTCACAACTTCCAAAGTAGTTGACATATACGTTTTATACATGTGTATCACTTGTTCAATATAGTCGCACACACACACACCAGCAAACAAACCTATATCATAACGTCCAAAGTGTCATAAAACTGTATAAAGCATGCTTTGAATGTTTACACAGTTATGACCGTTTCATACAGAAAAAAATAAACATGTAATAAGATGTATTTGGACTATTGTCAAACAAACATTTAACAATAAAGCCGGTCAGATTTATTATTTTAAAAGCACGTATTTACAATTATTCTCTACATTATTTTATCTTACAATTCAACAGGCGATACAAATATTTGGCGGAACACTGTTTTAGTTTGTTTATAAACACGGATACGTGAATAAATCACAATTTAAGTAAATAACTTGTATGACCCCTCACTTTGTTGACAGTTCGGTCTCATGTACCCAGCAGCACATCCAAGCTCGCAGGTTCCATTTCCTCGGTTGCACGTTTCATTGTTCTTACAGTTACCACACGAGCCATTGCAGTTGTAGCCATAGAAACCAGAAGAACAGGCTGCAATTTAGGATAATGATTCAGCTAAATTATACAGATACAAAACAAAACATGTCATATTAAATGTGCATATTAAACTGTCTACTGTTGCATCTTTAAAACATGGTTACACAATGAACTAATTAATGTGCATGCTTTATTCAAAACAGTTGAATTGTATACGTGTTCTTCATTTGTTCAAATTAATTACTGAAGTAGTTGTGTATACATATAACTGCAAACGTTTACATTGTACGTTATGCAATAGGACTTGCATGTTGTTGTCCTTGAATACTACATTTCCTGTCCGACTTTTATATCTATACTTTTTTTTGCCGTTTGAATTACAAACTTACACTAAAAACCGTCTCTAAAGGTCGATACGTGGTTCTACGGACCTGATCAATTGTAATTTAACAATATTACATTGACTCAGGTCCGTGAACAGAATGTATCATAGGTACATAGTTTTATGATTTTAGATAATATTATTTAACTCGAATGATCAAGAATACAGCTATCATTCACTTTACTTAATATAATAATTTGTTAATAAGAAATGTTAATAAAAAAATTTGCTCAGTCATCATTTACTATTTAATGTGTTTAACGGAGATTTATTAAAAAAACTGTTTGCACATTTTAATTTTTAGTTTTTCATAAGTATCATTTGTTACATGTCTGCATTTAGGTGAAGCTGCCGGTACACAGGAACTTGTAATACAACGTGTCGTCTTTTTATTTCATCGATTTAAAACAACAACAACAGCGGAGCAGTGAAATTATGAAATAGTTAATAAATCCTTAAGCTCGTGTTACACATTTTATCGTTTTTCAAATTAATCTTTAAAAAAATACGTATCGTTGCACTAATATTATTGATACATGTAACGGGATGATTTAACATGTATATATTTTCTTTAAATAAAGCGTATCTGTAAAAAATCATTATGCACAAACAATGAATCATATTCAGGCATATAAACATGTTTAAGTGCGATAACATATTATTGCGTGTTTGCATAAATGCCCAGTAAATGACTTAAGCGACGTGTTCCGACATTATGTGGCGGGCCATTTATAAAATTCTGCAACAACAGCGTGAATATGTTTCAGCATAGTTTTCCTAAACATTACAAATTGAACTAGCTTAACATGATACAAGTGTTCGTGCCCTCAATGGTTTATTCTCTTGTTGCTCTGGCTTCTCCCAAGTCACTGAGTACCTTCTTTGTGGCTTTCTAGGCTATTGCATACACGAGCATCTTTGTGTTTTACTTATAATGCCTATTAATGCTGCATTGTTGGTTAGAGAATAGTTCATGGCGGGGATTTCTTTATTTAAACTTGGATGAAGTAGGGTAAGTGTGAGGTTTGGTGCACCCTAGAACTTGGCTTAAACCCCCATCGGCCTTTTTTTACCACTGACCGTTCCAAGGCGGTAGCGCTATTGTCAACCCTTTTTGTGTTTGTGACGTCATATGCCTTCATTCCTTGTTTACATTGCCATTCATGATTGTCCTTTTGCGTGTTTTGGGGTTTACTGTCTTTTGTGAAAGCTGCATTTCCTGTTCGGCTTTTATACTTATTTTTATACTTATATTTAAATACGTAGCTGGGGAAAACAGACTTCGTATTTTGGAAATGTTTTATTGTTGTTGTTTTTATGGCAAACAGGTCATGTTGATGGTGACAAACTGTATATTGTTGTTTTTTAGCATCTAAGCAAATATACTTAATTTCAAATGCTCTATATCAAATACTAGTACTCACTGATATTGCAAAACTCGCCCTCATAACCGAGATTGCATCCTCCCACACAATGACCGTTTGTCTTGTTACATGCCAAGTTGTCTCTACAACTTCCACATTCATTGAGACAGTCTGACCCGAAACTTCCATCGGAGCATACTGAATAAAACACACAAAATACAAATAATGTTGTATATACGGTTTTGTATTAGAGATGTCAACATCGACCATGCAAAAGTAAAGTACGAAACAGACCGTTACTGTGTTATACGTTTTTCTCAATATATGCTATATTTGTCATAACGAGATTGTCTTTAATAAATCATTGCTATATGACATTATCTACCGCGACATAGTTCTGAACAATTGATCCTGCCATGACGTTGTGTCACTTTAGACACAGTTACATGCAACTAAATAAATGGAAATGGTCTAACTAAGAATATCAGCCATAGGTTTGGAAAACCCTGTCAATTTCTTTAGGAATTGTTTTCATTTAGAGATGTTGCGTAAACAGGTTTGTTACTATGAACATGTCAGTGTCAAACCAGTGTTATCGTTCAAAGCAACTTAAATATACAGTTAGATGCATCCTCTCTTCATTTTGTATGACTCATTACTATACATTTCCCCGTTATGAAGTCGTCCACGATTTATCTTTTTCTTTCAATTCATTAGAGGGAATATTACTTATCCGATATACATACCAAAGACTATGACTTCAACTTCGCAAATGATCAAATACAATTTGAGATCACTATTTTCACGCTTAAATTGAATTATTCTTGTGAGGTCAACAACATCTGGTTTCACCGTCAGGTGATTTGTAGAAATGTTGTATGCCGTTGGCACACGCGAGTCATCGAAGTAAGCAGTGACACTTCCGTCGAGCTTTCGAGTATCTGTATATTGAAACATACGAGTATAAAGAAAATGACTGAATAAAATAACAATGACAAATGTAACATATGCTTGTGTTCAGTCACTTTTAAAGGCGTCCCATGTAAGTGTACTAACATCTCGATTATCATGTGCAGTGGAGAACCACTACACGATTACACAATCAATATCAAGTCATATCACAATAAATGAAATGAACTGTACAAACATGATATTTACCAAGTTTATTCGGAACTAGAAACATTAGAAAAAGCTAATATATTATTTCATACAAACACGGTTACCATGACCTAATAATTTAAACATACTTTTAGTATACAATATATAATTACAATTAAAATCCAGTTCTTGAAGAACAAAATACATGTATTGTAACGTGTACCGAGCGGTCTTGTACAATTGAGCCGCAAATGCAATGCGATTGTTCCAAATTACAGATTGAGCTACTTGCTCGAAAAAAATGATTATTAAGAAACAACGAATCAGCCAATATAATTAACAGAATGAGCAACTATGATTATAAAATGATTGCATTAATTGATGTATATAAAACAATATGGTAAATAGCCTAACTAGTATTTACTGCTGAGATTTTGGGGCTCGCTCTATTCGGGCTACCTCCCAAGGCCATCCACAGTATTAACTAATAGGTTCTTACCAAGTGCTTGTAATTAGCTACCTTGAAATCTGTAAGCTTCTGGATGCTTCAGCGTCAGAATATCAACGAACCTGTATAGTTAGTTTTTAGTTTTTATTTTTGCTCGCCCTATGGCACTAGGCCTTTTGGCGAGCTTTTCAGTAGGTGGTTAACATTGTTTGGAGGGGATATTGGAGGGGAATAGTTGTTTCAATAATGGCAAGAACCAGGTAGACAACTGTGTCAGTTTTATAGGATTGGCCGTGAAATTCAGAAGGCGATTAGATTAAAAATAACATAGTATATTAACTGCCCTTAGATGTTTATATTTAGCTCTGGTTGGTCTATTTATTATTTTAAATTTAAATTGAGGATATATTATATTCCAACGCCAGCGCGTCACCATTTATTTATTATTTTAAAAATTATTCTATCTTAATATTTACATATATACATACTCCATGTTTTATCTGCCTCGTGCTCCCTTCCAGAAGGAATGGACATCATTAGATGAAAGCATATATTTTTGAAACACAATAAAACAAAATAAAATAACCCAGTGTTGTTTGTAGGACATCACTCCAGATCTCTCAATAAAAAACAAAGCCAACAGAGGCGTGCGCTATGAGAGTAAGCACGTCAAGTGGAGTGTGTCCCTCCGCCAAAGCCACGCGGAGGCCACACTGGGGAGGGCACGGGGCAGAAGTATACATAGGATTTACATGTTAATAATATTACCACCCTATCCCGTTGTGTGCATCAGACAAGATTAAAAATGTTTTCTTCCCCGCTGTCGTCATAAAACTAAGCATATATACAAATAAATCGGACAGCCAGGAATTTCTATTATCTTATCATATAAAAACCGATAATTATTAAAATCACACAGCGGGACCGGTGGGGACTTACAATATATTGTTACTATATAGACAGAAAAGTCGAGCAGCTGTCGTTAATCAAGTATGGGTTCGTAAGGAACGATTTACCATACTAAAATCCAACATAAGATAATATGATTAAAACCTGTTACATTGTAAATAGGGCAGGACGGACGTTAGTCCGTTACAAAATGCCGATGTTTAAAGTTAATTAAAAGATAAAGTATCCCGTGGATCCAATGGGACTCCTTAGTCTCAAGTATCCATTAGGAACAGATTAACTGCCGATGCTCGTCTTCACAGAAGAAAAAAAATATGTTAAAAATGAAGTCTATTCCAATTGGAGGTAGTAAACTGTCTGTATTTTTAATACAGAGTTTGTACCCACTGATGAGTCTAAGTACTTCCCCATCAGTGATAGATTATTAATTAAATATGGACAGAATATATATCAGTCCAAATTCTAAAACATAAGGGAGTGGGAAAGGTCAGGCGAAATGTGAATTACATTTAATTGATGATTTTACTGTAGGTGTTAATATAATAGATTAAGGCAAAAAGGTGTATATAGAGAAATGAACATATTACTCTCATTAAATATATGGGGGAATACGTGACTGATCCTGGACCGCTGTGCCTGCGTTGTCATCAGACTCAAAAATCGCCCCAGCGCGTCCACCGGATCAGTCCAATATTGTAGCTATACAATTAATAAATTGTTTTGCTGAAGATGATTATACTGTATAATACTAACCGGAATATAAGGGAACATAAGACTCATGAATAGGTATTGCTGTTAAATATATGGGGGAATACGTGACTGATCCTGGACCGCTGTGCCTGCGTTGTCATCAGACTCAAAAATCGCCCCAGCGCGACAACCGGATCAGTCCAATATTGTAGCTATACAATTAATAAATTGTTTTTCTGGTAGTGTGTAGATGATTATACTGTATAATACTAACCGGAATATAAGGGAACATAAGACTCATGAATAGGTATTGCTGTTATACACATAATCCGTATATATGATATATCTAGCTAAGACATAAGAAGTTATATCTTCTTTTGGAAATGTGAATCCTTAATGAAGTCACTAAGCGCACTAAAATCTATTTGTCTATATCGTTTTTCAGGATCTAGAATATTTGTAAGATTAAATGAAATAGATAATTGTTGAAGTTTAAATTTTAAATTATCTCGGGTTGCAACTAGCTGATCACAATCGAGAAGGAAATGTTCAGTGGTGAATGGGACAGAACAAGAGGGGCAATCTTTATGTAGATCTTTTATTATATGGCTTCCCATGCTTGCTGGTAGTAGATTGTATCCCATTCTCAATCTCGTGATATCTTTATTTATTAATTTATTAGTTGAAAAAAGATCATGATTTCTAAAGTTATTGCTAAGCCTTGTAATAGTATTATATTTATTTGTTTGTTCAGTTAGATAATTATTTAATTTCATGTTAATTATTTTATGGATGATGGAGTATATTTCTGAAGGGGCTAATGGGACAGGTTGATCAATTAATATATTATTTAGGCCTGCCTTACAAGCAAGGTCTGCCTTTTCATTTCCAGGTATTTGAACATGCGCCGGACACCACTCCAATGTAACTGAAAGGTTTGAGAGGTTGCAATAATTAATCTGAATTAAAATATCTGAAATTAGGTCCGGCCTTGATTTACTAGTTCTATCCCTTATTGCTGTTAGACTGGATAGAGAGTCCGAAAATATAACTGAATATGGGGGTTTGTTTTTGTATATCCATTTGAGGGAATTTTTTATCGCAATAAGCTCAGCAGTAAATATTGATAATCCATCTTTAATTCTTTTTATTTTTGTAATATTTAAAGTTGGAATGACAAAAGCAGAAGCTACTCTACCGGTATTTGGGTCTTTTGATCCATCTGTATAAATGCTAATATGGGAATTATATTTATTATCTATATGTTCGTTGAAGGCCAATTTAATATCTTGTTGGTTGTCTTGTTTACTAATCATATTCGAAAGGTTTATATCCACTATTGGAGTAAGTAAAGTCCATGGTGGAATATCTTTTTTACTAGAGTCTGAAATGTTTATATCTTTTAAGTTGCATTCTTCAACAAGATTAAATGTGACTGAACCAAAGGGTTTGGGCCTATCTTTGAACTTATTTTTACAATAAGTAGGTTTAATAATGTCATTGACAGGATGAGTTATTTTATTAGTCTGGGATCTAGACCAGTATCTCAGCATCTGCTCTTCTCTATGTAAATAGAGGGGGAGAACTCCCGCCTCATGTTCTAAAATATGTTTTGGGGTAAACAAGAGGCCCTAGAGGGCTTGTTTCGCTCTACTATCTGTACACATTTGACACTAGCGTCACAAATTGATTTGAATTGAATTTTATAGTCGCACCAACAGCTAAGGTCATATGGCGACTTTCCAGCTTCCATTGGTGGAGGATGACCCCAGGTGGCCCTCCGGGCAATTTTCGTGCACGGGCGGGCACCTGGGTGGAACCACCGACAAGCCAGTTGGATAGCTTCCTCACATAAAGATTCCTAGATATTAAACCTTAAGTTTGATACTTGTAGTTTCAGAGAAGATTTTTCCTATCTAAGTCTATGTAAAGTATGTGACTGTATACAAAATGAATGCATATGTATGTTGGCATATTTCTGCCACTAGATACCTAGATAATTATCACGATTATTTCGAGATAGTAGCATGAATCTTTCGAGATAATAATGAATTTTCACGAAAATATTTTAAAATTTGTTAAATAAAAGTATCTAAATGTCATTAACTTATGATGTTAAATGCCAAGATAATGCCCACTTCTGACACCATGATAGTTTCTTATCACAAATAGTTCGATACCCGTATGCGGTTGGGGGTAAAAGCCGTACCGTACAGTCCGTACTATTACGAAAACTATCGGAAATAGCAGGTGCTCTGGTATGAAGATTATATGGCTAGTAGTGTCTATTAAAGTGATCAATGATATGTATAAGATTGTTTATATAATTTATGATAAAACTGATGTAATTATATTTAATTCTAATACACCCGCACTATATAGCCTAGTTTAAAATATCTCGTTATATTGAACGATATATCACTGTAATGTTTGCAACGTTAGGAGAATAAGCATTGCGCATTGCGCATTACGCATTGTAACGTATGCAACGTTAGGAGATTAAGCAAAGCAATGCGAAAATTTTCAGATGTGTCCGTTATTTTCACATTTTAGGGGTATTAGAATAGAAATAGAACATCGTTTACGGTGAATTATCTATAATATATCACGGTTTGTCGTTCAGTTGTAAACAATAATTTCACTCGCCCTTCGGGCTCATGAAATTAGTGTTTACAATTGAACTCCAAACCGTGTTATATTAAACGATAATTCACAGTAAACGATGTTCTATTTCTTAAATATAAATAATAATTTATTGTTAAATAAATGTTTTTATGTTACTTACAATACTAATCATTTGTTTAAAGTTGTTTTGCTTTAACTATTCTAATGCTTTTATAGAACATATGAGTGGTTTCTACGCTGTTGTAGATATAACGCATCACCTTTGATCGAGGTCATAATAGCGTAAATGAGTCTCCATTGCCCTTCCATAGTAAAGTTAGAATGTTGACAACCTGTTAAAAACTCAAACCTCGTTAGAATTCTGGGAAACGTACTTTGTCATGCAAATAAACATGTCTGCTATTAAACATCAACAAGGAAATAGGGGGTTTAATACCTTCTAAGAAACATTTCTTCAGTTGTGTACTAACACCGGGTCAAAGGTCAACACTTTTTTTACCCCTTGCAATTTCATACCCTGTCTACTTTCACTTCTCAAATTTATATCAAAAACATGATGAGCTGCATTTTCAAATATCAACAACATGTCCAGAATACAGCTACAGCCAAAAAGTAACAGGAAACTGCACTAAAAAAAGTTTTTAAAGCAAAAAAGATTAGCACTCTTTAATACAGAACTACTTTCGACTGCACCAGGCGAGCACATCCTGTTGATTTAGTGTAATTAGACCTATAAGGGATTATTTTGCGTCATGTTTTTTTAATTAAACTGGTCGATTCAACCCAACAACTTAATAAAAGAAAATTTTGACTTGTTTCGCAATGCCGAATGACTTCATCTTGAAATTATTGCGATTTACCTGCGCTTGACCATGCACTAAATCGAGTCGATTTTGTTGCGCAATTAAGAAATAATAAAAAAAGCAATATCTCAGCAATCGTTCAACATTTTCTCATCAAATAAACTCTGGTGGCTTTGCTTTGCATCCCTGAGTATGTATACCACACATTTTGCCATATATCTTTCACAAAAATTCCAAAAAAATTGAAAATATCACATTTTTAGAGAAAGTCAGAAAAATTGACGAAAAGTTGCCAAAAACACTCTAAAATAGTCTAAAAGTCTGAAAATGATATTTTTTTCTCTGTTTCTAAGTTCAACTCACATATTCAAACAAAATAAATGCCTAGAAAATCATTTTTTATGCAATTCTGAAAAATACATGATTTCTCCTTATAGGTTATAATAGCGTAAATGAGTCTCCATTGCCCTTCCATAGTAAAGTTAGAATGTTGACAACCTGTTAAAAACTCAAACCTCGTTAGAATTCTGGGAAACGTATTTTATCATGCAAATAAACATGTCTGCTATTAAACATCAACACGGAAATAGGGGGTTTAATACCTTCTAAGAAACATTTCTTCAGTTGTATACTAACACCGGGTCAAAGGTCAACACTATTTTTACCCCTTGCAATTTCATACTCTGTCTACTTTCACTTCTCAAATTTATATGAAAAACTGTCAAAAACATGATGAGCTGCATTTTCAAATATCAACAACATGTCCAGAATACAGCTACAGCCAAAAAATAACAGGAAACTGCACTAAAAATAGTTTTTAAATAAAAAAAAGATTAGCACTCTTTAATACAGAACTACTTTCGACAGCACCAGGCGAGCACATCATGTTGATTTAGTGTAATTAGACCTCGAGATGGAAAGTAAACAAAGAAAGGAAAGGCATCGTGTTAACGAAGTTTATTCTTTATGAATAGTATCGTTCACGGTAATAATCGTGTCCTTATGATCAGGTAATACGTCTTGCCGTATATTATCTTTGTTCCTCTCGGTTACGGGGCGTCCGTGGCCGAGTGGTTAACGTCTCTGACTTGAAATCACTTGCCCCTCACCGCTGTAGCTTCGATCCCTCAGGGGCCTAGGAATCTTTATGTGAGGAAGCTATCCAGCTGGCTTGCGGAACGTCGGTGGTTCTACCCAGGTGCCCGCCCGTGCACAAAAATTTTGCCCGGAGGGGCACCTGGGGTCTTCCTCCACCAATGGAAGCTGGAAAGTCGCCATATGACCTTAGCTGTTGGTGCGACTATAAAATCCAATTCAATTCAATTCCTCTCGGTTACTGTGTATTAAGGTGATAAACACTTTTATTGTTTCGCCACATGTGTCATCGTACTCATTATGTTACGTTGTGTGGACGGTAAATAGTAACCTTTTGAAAATTCCTGTGTTATCCTGTTTTTATCATCGGAAGCTCCCATATAAACAGATTGGTGGGAATGATTTAAAGCTACCTAGTTTAAATATGGACAAGATGTTTTAAACTAAGCACAGTTTATATAATATTATAATTGCCCAGCTGCTTCCAGGGGAAAGAACTTACCACGTGACATTAGAGATGTACAACCAGTTTGTTTGATGCAAACCGATTACTAAAAGAAGAACTTAAATGTGATCCATCAATTTGTTATTGGTGTTTGACAGCCTTGAAGGATCCAGCTCACAGCGTTTTCATCAACGTGTGCACCTAAACAGTATTGGAATCGGAAACTATTTCAAAAACTTTCGAAGAGCAGTTCTCCGTTGTTTAAAACCGTAACATGGATAAATCTCTTTTTACAATGGTATTTATTGACATTTTTAAAATTGAAAATATTTGTTTTCGATTATAAGCTACAGAAATAGAAATGAATGTTACGTTTTTCAATTCTGTTCCTATTATTATTAATTATTGTATTAATCATTTTCATAATACTACTGATCCAAAAGATGTTGTTTTCCTTTTCAGTCTAATATTTTTTGTTAGATACATGCCTTTAAGTATGTTAAGTTTACACTTTAAACAATTTTTAGGATTTAAACATCTTCAAAAATATAATGCTTACTCCCAGGATATGTTTTATGTTGGTTGTTATTTAATGAATAATTGTTCTGTAAATGTAAATGATACATTTGTATATATGTATATTGATGTAGTCTATTTACCCAGATCTATGTTATTTCCCAGACTATTAGCCACTTGACTGTCCTGTTACGAAGAAACTGTTTGACTGCTGTAAGTCTGTTTCCAGAACATTAATGCTGTGATTTTTACTTTAAGTGCAAGACTCTTCACAGTTACAGTAAATATATACATCTTTCTATAACAGGAAAACGTTCACAGCATAAATAATACTGTGGATCCATGGTATCTTAACATTTAGCAGTACATTAAACCAATTAGTGACCGCTTAAGAAATTATTTTCTTACTTATCTCAATTCGGGGTAAACTTGCGCGGTCCGTTGGTGTTTTATCTACTTTTGTAGTTAACATTCTTGACATCCTACTTGTTGCATGCCTAAACGTGTGTATTGAAGTAGGTGTCACTCGTCTTTATCATAATTATTTGATAATCATGTAATATTCAAGTAGATATGACTGCTTAGAACATTTTTATCATGTTATGAAGACAATGCGACCCTTTATAATCACAATAAAGGTTACGTTTTACTTAGTTATCACATAATTGTATATACATGTGTGTGGTTCCATGTTATGTATTAAACACAGTTTTATAAACCATACAGTAAAAATAAAGGATATGTTATCCTTAGTTCTCACATAATTGTAACATCAAGTTTAACAAATATAGTATGAAAGTGATCATGACCAAGAATCTTACGAAGTTTATAAATCACATCACCATAGAAGTCAGGTTGTGATAGTCCTTGTCGCAGAAGAGTCCTTAACTTACTTTTATATTTGACAAGAAGATCAGGGTTACGATAATAACATTTTGCAAAGGTTTTACGAAGTTTATGGTAACGGTAACCCTGATTGAGTAATTTTTTAGTTATACAAAGATTACGAATATTAAAGTCCTCAACTCGAGTACAAGCTCTATAAAAATGAATAAGTTGAGACACATACACCCCATAAGAAGTTGCTCGAGGAACATCCCCATCCAAGCGAGGATAATTAACAATGTCAAAATCAAAATCATCTCTCTTGTCATAGATTTTGCTAATTATTTTACCATTTTCAATCGAGAGATCTAAATCAAGTAAAGAAGCGTTATTATCATATATATTAGCTTTGTTAAGCTGAAGTTCTTTAGGATAAATACAATTAACCATAGTTGGAAAGAAAGGGTTGTCAATGTTCAATATGTCATCCAGATACCGAGAGGTGTCATTAAAGGCTTCAATAACATCTGCCTGGGCATCTGGTGAAAGACTCAACATAAAATCCCTTTCATAGCAAAATAAGAACAAATCTGCGACAGTGGTGCTCAGTTGGTACCCATAGGGATACCAACAATTCCCTATGGTTCAATGTTATGTATTAAACACAGTTTGTGTTTACGTTTTATACATTTTGAACCATACAGTTAAAATAAGGGATATGTTATCCTTAGTTCTGACATAATTGTATATACAGAGGTGTGGTTCAATGTTATGTATTAAACACAGTTTGTGTTTACGTTTTATACATTTTGAACCATACAGTTAAAATAAAGGATATGTTATCCTTAGTTCTCACATAAATGTATATACATGAGTGTGCTTCAATGTTATCTATTAACTGCAGTTTGTGTTTACGTTTTATACATGTTTAACCCTACAGTAAAAATAAAGGATATGTTATCCTTAGTTATCACATAATTATTTTTACATGGGTGCGGTTCAATGTTATGTATTAAACACAGTTTGGGTTTACGTTTTATACATTTTGAACCATGCAGTTAAAATAAAGGATATGTTATCCTTAGTTATCACATATTTGTACATGCATGTGTTTGGTTCAATGTTTTGTATTAAACATAGTTTGTGTTTACGTTTTATGCATTTTGAACCATACAGTTAAAATAAAGGATATGTTATCCTTACTTATCACATATTTGTATATACCTTTGTGTGATGTTCAATATGTTTGTATTAAACACAGTTTGTGTCTACGTTTTATACATTTTGAACCATAAGTTAAAATAAAGGATATTTTATCCTTAGTTATCACATCTTTGTAAATACATGTGTGTGCTTCAACGTTTCGTGTTTACGTTTTATTCATTTTGAACCATACAGTTAAAATAAAGGATATATTTTCCTTAGTTATCAAATAATTGTAATTACATGGGTGTGGTTCAGTGTTATGTATTACACACAGTTTATGTTTATGTTTTATACATTTTTAACCATACAGTAAAATTAAAGGATATGTTGTCCTTACTTATCACATAATTGTATATACCTTTGTGTGATGTTCAATATATTTGTATTAAACACAGTTTGTGTTTTAATACGTTTTATACATTTTGAACCATACAGTTAAAATAAAGGATATGTTATCCTTAGTTATCACATATTTGTAAATACATGTGTGTGATTCCATATTATGTATTAAGCACAGTTTGTGTTTACGTTTTATAAATTTTGAACCATACAGTAAAAATAAAGGATATGTTATAATTAGTTATCACATAATTGTATAAACATGTGTGTTGTTCAATGTTATGTATTAAACACAGTTTGTGTGTATTAAACACAGTTTGTGTTAACGTTTAATACATTTGTACTCATACAGTTAAAAATAAAGGATATGTTATCCTTATTTATCACATGTTGTCAAACCATGTTTGATTGAATGTTACGTATATTTAATTTTATGTATTAACCACAATTAGTGTCTACGTGTTTATACATTTGGAACCATTAAACATTTATATATTAGGATATGTTATCCTTTACTATCCTGCTATTGTTGAACATGGTTGTAAATCGATGCTTTTAGCGCCTGGTGTTAGTAACTGCTGAGCAGGATTAATGCAAACTTCAAGGCACTAATAGTTTAATTTAAGTATACAATGCAAGTGAATGTTTAACATTTCAAGATGAAGGAGTGTTCCGATTAGGTGACAATTTTAAATCTGCCAGAGACAATATTGATATATTAAAACAATAGATCCAAATTGAGCTTGGTGCAGGTAGGGTTGCTGGCCCTTTTGAGGAACTATTTTTTCCCTGTTTTCAAGTTTCGCCACTGGGTTTAGTACCTAAAGTGTCTCCTGGTGAATTCCGTGTCATTCACCATTTATCCTATCCAGAAGGTAAACTTGATAAACGAGGGCATACCTCCAGAACTATGTTTTGTACAATTTCACAATGTTGACCAGGCAGTTAATCTCATTAAATAATTCGGAAACGGTCCATCAATAGCAATATCTGATATTGAAAATGCATTTAGACTGGTTCCCTTTTCTCCAAATGATTATGAATTGCTAGGTTTTTGTATAGAGGACACATTTTTATTACGACTAAACTCTGCCTATGGGCCTTAGTTTATCATGTAAAGAGTGTTTAAAGAGTTGAGTAATGCACTACAATGGATAGCTGAACATAAAATGGTTTCTGGCTGCGCAAACATATTGGCTGACTTTTTGTTTGTTGTTCCGCCAAGAAAATACCAACTGTTCTCTTGATCCAGATCATTTTTGAATCCGGCATTAAATTCAAACATTCCAATTAAAGCCGAAAAAAATCCATTTCAAACATGCACCACATTACCATTTGTTGGTATTGAATTGGGTTCTTAAGAACTAAACCATATGTACGCCTTACACTTTTAAATCTTCATTCGGCAACCTCGTTTCATGTTCCTTCTAATAATATTACTAGGATTTTTAATAATGGCTCAAAAGTTTCCGTAACTCCTCTAGGATCACCTGTTTTGAGAAAATACCATATAAAGTCTCCTTTCAGAAATCATTTAGTTCATTCAAGACGCAGGGTGTTTCCCTCTATTTATAAGTGCAATGCTAAGAGGTGCAGTTGTTGCAATTATTTATCGCGCAAGTCCACCATTAAATCAGCTGTTAATGGTAGATTGTTTAATGTATGTCTAGCTTCAAATGTTGATTGACGTACTACTCACGTCATTTATGTTCTGACTTGAAATGCACCACTTTGCGGTATACAATATGTTGGACAAACAGGTCGATCCTTAAAAGTTCGATTTCGTGAACACAAATATAATACAAGTAATCCTAAAAAGTTAAAAAATTACTTGTACCAACACTTTCGTCAGTCAGGTCATAATTTTAATTACGTAACTGTTCAACCGGTTGAATATTTATTTTTTGATAATGATGCTACTAAAAGCTTCAAAATAAAAGCTAGACATATTGCAGAACTTAAGTGGATGAAAAACTTACAGACACCTTATCCACTCGGCCTTAATGACAATATTTATCAAGAAGGAAATATTTCTAAAGATCCTAATATTGACATTTTTTGTATATTTTCTATTCGAAAGCGTAAATCTAGGTCTCATGGTCTTAGGCGTAATGGTAACATCAAACGTAAATCGCGTGTAATTATTTCTGTCGCTGATTAACATACTATTTTTAAACAGTCTGGAAAGCACTCTATGCTTTCACGGCTTACCTCTTTGTCTATTTCTTCACTAAAGTTGATCGACGAGGAAGCCGACAAAATTTTCATTCGTACAGATCCCTTGTATAACACTGCTTCCATAGTTCAAAGCTACACACAACATGTTCTCCGACCCCATATTGAAAAGGAGTCTGATCACGTCAGGCATTTTCTAAAACTACTATATATTAATAAAGATATTGATTTCATTGACATGCCTAGTATTTTTCGGGATACTCATGTAGTTGATTCTATCCCAAAATATTTCAAAAATTCCGAAAGTTCTGTAATTTGTTATAAGTATAAAAAGCCTATTAGAAATATTATTTTCAACTACAACAAAATAGTTTCTGACCTTGATATAGTACATAATACTCCTAAGAAATGTGAATGCAACACATCAAGATTTTGCTATGCTCCAGCAGGTCATGTCATCACTGGTAATTTAGATATTGTTGATAAACGTATTCGGCATTTATTTTCGAAAGGTCCTAAATATAGATTACCTTCAACTATTGATTTTAATGCCTGTCGTGCCCAGATCGCCCACTCCATTGAAAATTTTAGTATAAAATGGTGTCGCAGAGAACATGCAGATCCAAACTCGCTTTCTACTTGGAAAAAGTATATTCTTAAAATTATAGATACACGTATTAACTTCTATAATGCTAACCCCTCTTTACTACCTCCGAGTCCTAGGTTTTCCTTTCGTAATCTAAAATCGGGAATTCAGGAATTTCATAATAAATTTGTTTTAGTTCCTGCAGATAAAGCAGCTAATAATGTAATTATTGTTTGACGCCTACATTACGTCAATGTTTTATCTCTGGAACTCGGCAGCACCAATTCGTATACTCCAGTTAATTCTACTGAGGATGATGTTGTTTCCGCACATATCACTCGGTGCACTACTTTCAAGGCTGGTGAAAACGATAAGCAAAATAAACTGCCTACCATGTACTGGATTCCTAAATTACATAAAAATCCGTATAAGGCTCGCTTTATTTCTATTTCTAGTGCCTGCACCACAACAAACATCTCCAAACTTTTAACTTCTTGTCTTACTGCCGTTAAAGATCACGTTAAACTTTATTGTGATAAAACTTATGAAAACTCTGGGATTAATTTATTTTGGTCTATAAAAAATTCAGGAGACGTTCTGGATAAAATTTTCAATAAAGGTCAAGTTTCATCAATAAGCACTTATGACTTCTCTACACTATATACAACCTTACCTCATCATCTTATTAAAGACAAGCTAATTTCCCTTATTCAAAAAACATTCGCTAGAGAAAATACTACATTTTTGGCATGTAATAATATTAAAGCGTTTTTTACTAACGGCTGTTTAGACAATTATACTATGTGGACTTGTTCTGAAGTTTGTGAAGCACTCATCTTCCCCGAGCAACTTCTTATGGGGTGTATCTGTCTCAACTTATTCGTTTTTCTAGAGCTTGTACTCGAGTTGAGGACTTTAATATTCGTAATCTTTGTATAACTAAGAGTTACTAAATCAGGGTTACCGTTATCATAAACTTCGTAAAACCTTTACAAAATTTTATTATCGTAACCCTGATCTTCTTTGCAAATATAAATGTAATTTAAGGACTCTTCTGCGACAAGGACTATCACAACCTGACTTCTATGGTGATGTGATTTATAAACTTCGTAAGATTCTTGGTCATGATCACTTTCATACTATCTTTGTTAAACTTGTTAAAAAGTTTATCAAAAGAGGTTATGACCCTATCATTTTGCAACGTACTGCATGCTTGGTGGTGGACCCTTTTACAGTTCGCCACTATGCTTTCCTCTTTAATTGTACGATGACCGGACAGGCTGTGGACCCTATGATGACGCCTACCTAAAGCCCATTGGGACGGTGGCGTTTGATGTTTGTCCATGATCTTTCTTGTCGTGTCCTTAATGGTGTATTCTCTTACTGCGCTGGCTTCTGCCAAGTCATTGAGTACCTTCATTGTGGCTTTCTAGGATATTGTTTTTTGTATTATATTTACACGAGCATACTTGTGTTTTACTTATATTGCCTATTGATGCTGCCTTGTTGGTTAGAGATTAGATCATGGCGGGGATTTCTTTATTTACACTGTCCTGTTTTAATGGGATGACAGTAGGGTAAGTGTGAGGTTTGGTGCACCCTAGAACCGGTTTAAACCCCCAGTGGCCTACTTTGTCACTGACCGTTCCAAGGCGGTAGCCCTATTGTCAACCCTTTTGTGTTTGTGATGTCGTTTGCATGTTTTTAGTACTTTTGCCTTTTCGTTTGTCTGTTTGCGTGTTTGTTTTTGTGTTTTGTGGTTGACTGTCGTCATTGAATGCAGCTTTCCCTGTCCGATATTTTTAGCCTTGTTTATTTCAATATTGTTATATGCACATTTGTTAGGTTTATGGAGGCAAATAAAGTTTCTTCTTCTTTTTCTTCGATGTTCGTGTATATGGAAAATAAATGGGCGAACAAACACACACAAAAAAAATAGCCTAAAAAAAGAATTGCATGAATATCATGTATTTGTTATCAATAAATTGAAGACATTTTTAAACGATTTTGATAATTAAACTCAAACTCACAAAATGGATAGGGTATGGTCAAATGAAATTTTCAACCAAATGCATACTTTAGGCATGAGCAATGTCAACCATAAAGTACATGACAGTAATTCAATATTATTTACGTGAACATAATATCAGAAACAATACGTATATGGATGAGATTGTGCCCTTTATATCCGAAAAGTATGACGCAATTTTATTCAAATTTGTGTTGTTGTTTTTTAATGTCAAATAAATAGTTCCATTTATCCAGCGGGAGCAGACGAGACATCATTTCTAAATAGAATAAGCCATGCTATTACATCATCCAAATTTCAAAGTGTACCGTTGTAAAAAGGCAAAGATATTCTTTCAATGACATGTGGTTTCGAAATAATCTCAATGTTAACATTGCCAAACAAAACCATTTGATCCTTAGCAAGTCCATATTCGAACAAAAATGGTCCAAACCAAACATCAAATCTAATAAACTGTTCATCCGAACGTTTCACCATACCACATGTTTCAGTTTGAAATGTAAGTGCACGCTTGTCATGTGTATCATTTGTGTATTGAAGGCACACGGAATATAAAGAATATTTTTTTTTTTAACAGTGCTATACATGTTTTCAGTGTGAATGTGAATTTAACAATAGTATATAATTCAATGATGGAATCAAGGGCTGATAATCACATAGGTTTTTCCATATGCGAAATAAATAACTAGAACACTTTTGTAGGCTGTCATGTGCTTATTTAACGTTATGAACTAGGTCAGGTTGCAGATAAAGATTTAATGGAAAGGGGCATAACTTTGCCGAAATGAAAAACAAAGTTATTAGACATGTGTGACGACTTTCCTTGGGGTGAGTTGAAGATGTTCATGAAGTTTCATGAACATAGGTGAAATACTTTTTAAGTTATGACCAAGTTCAGGTTGCAGGTTAATGCGTGACGGACAGACGGACGAAGACGACGAATGAAGACATATTACGGACAAAGCGATCCCTACCTGTCTGCCATGCTACGAAGGTGACGCAAAGACAAATAAAATGGAACTTTGAATTGTAACATTTCTGTGAATCATTTTTTAATGTTAGCACATTTTTTTTAATTAAAAACTTAATAGTGTACTTTATTATGTCCCTTTATAGCAACACCTTTTCTACAGAGAGTTCACACGTTTATATTATTTCGTATTGTTTCGTATACATGTATATAGAATCTAAAAAACTATATTTACATGTAATTTGCTTAAAAAGTATAAATCTATTCTAATTTGTTTGGTTATCTTTACCTTCTTTCGATAGAATGTGCGTTTAATGATTACAAAGGTTAAATGTTTGCTTCCATATGTTTTTTATACGTTTTTAAGGGTTGAACTATTGAACTGTTATACGTTTACAGACTTGTATTACCATTTTGAATGCAATCAAATACACAAAACAAATTTGGTGGAGTAAATCCATGCCACACATCCATTTTAATATCAATTTAGAACATTTTCTTAAAAATTATCTCGCTTTATAAAAGAATAGTTTTACACACTTAAGCTACCGAAATAAAAAATACTATCCTGGCTTAAAAGAAGCGTAAGACATTGACCTATCCAAAAATGCATATTAGAATTTGCCAGCATGAGTGGTACCAATATGTCAAAATTTGGGTAGCAGCACACGGCCTATACAAGTTCTTAAATGGATGGCGTGTTCAGTCAGGTACACGTGCAGTGGCTGTATAACTTGGTGTGAACATAAATGATAAGACCTCGTCACAGAATCGTAAACAACTATCTGGGGTAGTAGTGACCAGTACAGTTGCGGCAGTCAGTAAGACAATATTTATTTTATTTGTTGTAAATTATTGTCATATTTAAATTGTTGTTCGGATGTAAATATTTTCCGGTGAAAACAATAGATAGTTTGGCAGGATATTGGCTTTATTTCTAGTACGTTTTTAAACGCCAGGATATATTAACAAAGTAGTGTGTGATTGCGCTAACAAGGCAAACAGGCAAGGACGACGACGGACGACGACGACGACGGACGACATACAACTCGCCATCCCATAAGCTCTGCCGGCCTTTGGTCAATAGAGCTAAAAACAGTAACCAGAATTGTATTTATGTAGATGTAACTAAATATGAAATTTGAAGAGTGCAGAGCTATGGGATACTTAGAAACGGAACTAATAAGGCGGTATCTGTAATAGTCATGTATATGTATATGTGTATACCTTTTTAAGGGCTATCGATAACTTAGAAACGGAGGTGATGGAAAACGTTAAGTTTGGTAAGTCAATCATCGTAATTTGGTTTTATTCGGACCGTACACAATTCATATATCCGTATGTGACTTAGATACAAAGGCAAAGCAAACACTTAAACAGAATCAATGAAATAAAAAAAGTAATTCCAAATTCATTAATGTTGACCACATTTTGGTAGAAAAGAGTAGTAAGTAATAGTTATAGAATGTCCAACGAGGTGTTACGGGGATATATCATGGACTGGGGCGAAATCAAAGGGTCTGCCGGTCGAACATTTTCGAGGCGGAACCCCGTAGGATGCCTCATAAAATAATGAATAATCTACTGCCACATAATCTGGGCTCAGCGACGTGAATTGCTATGTGTTGCCCCCGGACGAATTGACCAATCAAACCAATATGATACATGACGTCAATCAATCGAATTTAAGCGCGTGCTCTTTTTAGCGCCTTGCCATTCTTTTTGTTTTAAATTTCTTTTTTGTGCGCTCAGTGAAATACAGGGAAAACAGAAAATGGACGACATAATTTTGTCTCAATTCATGGACGAAGTTGATGGATTCTTGAACAAGGACGAGGATATATTTTGTTTTATCTCAGGCTTTGGACAGCATAGAACATCCAAGCCTGCTTGCATCTACAGTTACAGATTCTCAGGTGCGGAATATTATTAGCGAATCGAGTGACGACTTGCTTACTTGCAAAACTTTATTAAAATTGCTTACTACAGTTTGTTTTCTAGACAAAAACCATAGTGTATACATATATTTGTCTAATTAAAGCAGAGTCCCAATGATCAGTACATAAAAAATGCTTATTAATAAATGCAGAAAATTCTCAAGTTTTTGCGTCTGTGTGATCAAGATCGATTCAGGACGAATCGGCACCTAGACGTTTCGGCATCAAACCATTTCGGCATCTATTTTAATTTTTACCCTAGACGTTTCGGCACCCATTTATATTTGAGTATTATAATGAAGTAAAGAAGTAAAGAAATTAAATATTTTCTATAAGATCACTAGTAATTCATTTAAAATGCAAAGTTGATTGCCTTAACGGAAACTCCGAAGCTGTTTTGAGCCTGAATACAACTAAAACATGAACATAAATAGTGCCCATAATTATGATAATCACTTGTAAAATTTAAGTAAATATGACTTTTATATTGTATTGTAGCATGGTCACTGAAATTCTCTTTGTAACAGCTCAGGTGTAAATCGTTTAATTGAAAATACTTGAATATGTTCCCTTTAAGGACATATTTCGAGCCTATTGTATTTGGTGGGAGTGGCGGGGGTGGGCGAGGGGGTGGGGGACACCTCAACCCGGGGCTGAGGGCGTGAGCGGTAGCTAGCATATTTCACTACCGCTCATGAACAGTCTCAATCAAACCGAGACTGTAATATTTCTTATGTGTCGTTTTCGGCCGTTTCCAAAGGTCCATTATCATACTCTTTTCTATAGGTAACTGTAAATCACTGTTAGCCATACAATTTCATGAGCAAAGTGTGATATTCAATTTTTCTTCAGATTATGAGGCCCACCCAATAAAGCATTTGTGACCAGTACACATAATAACACATTAAAGAATGTTGTATATTTATTGTGTTGTGCTCTGATTTTTGGTCTAAAAACAATTAAGAATTGAATACAATACCAGATAAGTTTTGTATTCAAAATCTAAATTATGAACATAATTATATTTATTCATTAAAGTAAATTACAAAGTGTTGTTAAGCTATTCTTACCCTCAATATAGCAATGCTATACAAATACAAAACTAAGAGCGGTCCTCAATTTACATACCTGAGTTGATCATCCATGAAGCGTGCTGGCTGTAAATATTCAAGCTTCCCATGCTTTTTCAATGACCAAGTAGCGTTGGGAAATGTGTCCTTAAGGACATATTTCGAGCCTATTGTATTTGAGGGGGAGATAATTTCTATAGGTAACTATAAATCACTGTTCATGAGCAAAGTGTGATATTCAATTTTTCTTCAGATTATGAGGCCCACCAAATAAGCATTTGTGACCAGTACACATAATAACACTCAAAGAATGTTGTATATGTATTGTGTTGTGCTCTGAATTTTGGTCTAAAACCAACTACGAAATACCAGATAAGTTTTGTATTCAAAAGCTAAATTATGAACATATATTTCTTGATTAAAGTAAATTACAACGTGTTGTTAAGCTATTCTTACCCTCAATATAGCAATGCAATACAAATAAAAAACTAAGAGCGGGCCTCAATTTATATACCTGAGTTGATCAGTCAGAAGCGTGCTGGCTGTAAATATTCAAGCTTCCCATGCTTTTTCAATGACCAAGTAGCCTTGGGAAATGTGTCCTTAACATGTACACTAATGTATACCCAAGACCGAATAAAAACTTATCTGTATTCATACAGTATCTTTTAATTTTTCACTTTACATTTATCGACGACAACAGGTATGTGACTTAAACAAAGCCTCCAAAAACTAACCCATTATTAAAAATCGTCTACATATAACGCATGCGTTATAATTTTCTTGTTCTATAGTTTTGTTTCACAAGAAACAGATTCTTGAAAGATATTGTGATCACTTTCCATATCGTCGCCATATTTTTTTGTGTGCTATTATACGAAATATCAGTACACTTTCGTGTTCCTGTGTTGAATATATCATACGACTTTGGACAATATAAAGTACTCTCAGACATGCGATAATCAGATATACAGTGTATGTATTTATGTATAACTTTAAGAGATTTTGGGCTATCGGTGACGTAGAAAATGACACAATGGGAAACCTTAACCGGAGTCACAGAAGTGTAAAATGGTCAGTGTGACCTACACTTGGTCATAGCGTGTAGTACTCCTATGCATATTTGTATTGGACCTAACGAGAAACATATCTGAAAGAAGTAAAGCGAAGTAGAGCAAATCTTATGCAACTGTGTATCGCCATATGTTAACCTTTGGGACAAATAGTCTTGATAGTAGGAACGCCAGCCCAATGGCGGATGAATATCTATCAAACACGGTCACGTGATAAAATCGATAACAAACTGACATTTTCGGCGAAATAGACACTGGATCAGATCTATACACCTCATATATATAAACTCCGATTGTGACAAAACCCAAACATGGATCGCTGGCCAATTATTAATATTCACAAACTGCATTGATCGGACATAATTGTTACAAACGTTATGTTATTCCTGTTAATAGCTAAAGGATTTTTTAAGCAGCACGAATTCAATTGGTTTTTATGTTCTAGTTGTTGAAAACCAAATGTACACGTAGATAAATTTCTCGTTTATATGCATGTATTTTCTTTTTTAAAAATCGGAGAAAATCACTTTTTTTTTCACCAACATCACTATCCGTCCCAACGACGACGAATTGCCTGTACATTTAGAAACGCGACCAGGTACACAAAAACTGCAATAATTTTATGCAATGAAAACACATATCAAAATTGTTTGTGTCAGTTTTGTTGGTGTCAGTGCATTTCAGAATAAATTTCGGATCTCAACATGGTCTGGATTTATGCCGAGGAGTCCAATTTATTTTGTGACGTTAAAAAGGATAATAGTAGGTCGGGAATAGAAATCAACAAAGCGCAAATGTGCGTTGCAAAATAAAATGTCTCTGTCAGTAAAAATGTGTTTGTTTCTTTCTAACAAATAGAGTTAAAAACTGACTTCATGAACATGTTCAATGACATGTCTCCTATTTAAAAAACAAATTGTATGTGAATCGGAAAAAATCACCTTCTTTTGTTCACCAAATTAACTTAACAAATTAATTTAACTAAAATATGCCTGATATGCGTTCCAATTTTAAGTTTACACGGGAAGGTGTATTAAAATTAAAATTGTGGAAATATGAAATAAGGGATGAGAAAAAAATCAGTTCAGTATTGTTCAGTATTTGTTATAATATCAAAGTACATGTAGTATTTTCATAGCATTTAAGTCTTTTCCTCACCACCTTTCCCCTCCCCGTCCACATAAAGTTGTTTACGGTGCGGAAAAAGTACTTATTAAAGAAACTGTATTTATTGCGGCAATTTAAAAGAGAGAATAAAGGCAATGACAGTACCATGTAGATGCGAGTCTCCTGTATGGATATTTACAATTTCAATAAAGTCGGTGAGATGAACTCTTTGTTTCACAAATTAACTAACATGAACGTCCAACTAAAAAACGGCAACATTCAATTACATTAAGGTTCCTCTCAACTGCCCAAAATAAAAAAAAACGTAAATTGAGTTTTATATGTGATTTTGTTGGAGTTTGTGCATGTTTTGCATATCATTTTAAGCGTCTTCGAACCAAGATTTTGAAAATAATAATGTTTTTGCACAATTTTTTTTATTATTATTAATATTTTGTAAAAATGTAACCGTAATTTGGGCATCATACGACGAAATCTCAAGTTACTTCAAAATGAGAAATAAATGAAAATTCATAATGAAAATAATTCTGTTTTGATATACTGAAGGCTGTGCCAAGCCGAAAATCCCATGCCAACTAATATAACGTTACGTATTTTGACCTCGAAAGTGACCTCGTGTTGAACTGCATGTCGCCATTTTTTGCCCTAGACAGTGGTGATGCATATTAACCAAATACACTTGTTTAAGTAAAGTTTCTAGTAAAAGATGAACTTGCAATATATCATCCTTGTTACATTAACCATACCGTCAATACTGTTCTTTGGACATAAGATGTCGCTTTATTTATAGGTTCGCCGACGTTTATTTACATTTTCTGGCTTCACTCTGTTTTGGAGAAATTGTATTCTTACGCCAGAAATAGTCTTCTCAAACTCATCGAGTAAGATGGGAAGTTTTTTTCAAATTTAATAAAGTTTTCTATTTCCGTGTTTATTTTAGATCATACGCATCGTAAGTTTGTATAAATATTACACAGTTACTACATCCTTTAATATTTTCACATTTACGACGTGCACCTGCAACGTGGGAACTTCTTTTTCGGTTATAATTTCCGGTTATGTTTTTTGGCACTTCCAAAATCGCGAAAAAGCTGATAATATTGCAATTTCCTTCTGGATATGGACGATTTTTATACAGCATTTGACGAAACAAGGTAGCTATATGACTGTTTCACCCAGTTAAAGTTGGTTGCTTATGCGATCGCCTCCCGAACGTGAAGATATAAATGACAATGGTAAAAATAGGCCCAAATTGTAAATATATTTGAAAATATAGGTGTTTCATTTTTATAAATTATGGGTATTGTGACATTCAATTTTGACAAAATTCAAATGGCACTGCCTGAGGTAGATATTGAAGTTCACTTCTTCATAATTATTTTTTTCAAAGCCCTAAAATAAAAAGAACTTGAGATTCCGTAGTATGCTGCCCAAATTACGGTTAAATGTTTACAAAATATTAATAATAATAACAAAAATTGTGCAAAAACATCATTATTTTCAAAATCTTGGTTCGAAGACGCTTAAAATGATATGCAAAACTTGCACAAACTTCAACAAAATCACATATAAAACTAAATTTACTTTTTTTTCATTTTGGGCAGTTGAGAGGAACCTTAAAGAAATGCAAATGGTACACAAGAAATGAAATAATTTGATTATTTAACTATTTAACGTGTACACTATACCAAATTGCTAAGTACCATCAGCATACGACACTGATATATATAAAGGCAGCTACATTAATAAGTGACTGTTTGGAGTTTTGTTTTCAATAGAATCTCGTTAAGCTAACCAAATTGCTAAGTACCAACCTAAGAATATGTCAATAATATTCTCATTGTTTTGTGTATTTTAAGCTTGATTAGAGATACGGTTAAACTGCAAAATAACGAGTGTAAATCGTCTGCTCTGATTGCATGAACATATTTTAAAACTTTTAAGTCAATGTGTTTTCTTAGAAAAAAGTTATAATACTTATGCAACTGGGTATATAGGATTTTATTAAATACTTCGAATTAGTGAAGCTTTCGATGTTCCTAATTCTAAAATATGCCAGTTAAAATTATTTTGACATCATGTTTCACTAGCATTTCCACTACAAATGCGTTTTCAAAAGAAATTTAATGTTAACGCTGAATTACAGTTACTTGAATTTCAAACAATATTCAATTTAAAGGGAGGTAATTTAAGATTATCCATATTTCATTTTTTTATAGACGAAAAATCTGCGATAAATGGGTCAACTTTTTATGTTTTTTTTCTATTATTTCATATCAATTTTAAGAATTTTATATCTTTAAGCGATCTTTGACTCATGTTATGTGTTTTATCAGTACATTTCATGTTTTCATATAAAGGGAGGGTAACTCTCAAAAGATGTAACAATTTAAACAAAAAATAAATGTTTTACAAACTATTGGTCAAAACAAAATACTTATCTTACATCTATTCCAAAATATATTTAAAATAATAAAATTAGTAAAGATACAAAAGTTGATACTTAGAAATTGTAACCGAGCACTTCAAACTAATTTTGTTTATCCAATTATGTTCTGGGTTGATGTTAGAGTGTCCAGAATCCTGTGTAATAAACAAAATAGCAAAGGTACGTTGGTAAATTAAACCATAATGGCGGCAATATACGTTGCAGAGTTAATTTTCTGAATACGAAAAAATAGCAAAAAAAAAATAATTCAATTTTAACAGCGAGAATACATTTTTGTTCCTAAAAGTGTTCATTGAAAAAGTCTATCATAAAGAAATACGTTTTTTTCCCACCAAATTTACTAAAACACCATACTCGCTGAAATTTGCCGGATCTGCATTTAAAATTAATGTTCACAAGGGAATGTGTATTAATATTAAACATGTGGAATTACGAAATTATTTATGAGATATAGACCTATTTGAAAATTGTTCAGTATTTGTTCATGTTTTGAAGTAATATGTTAACAGAATTTCTGAGGGAAACCATTACGCTAATTTATCACATAACTTACGGTGTGGGAGTGGAATAACATCATTATATATTTTCGATATGCCACTAGTTATATAAGTATGCAAATAAGCCTAGTATGCACTGTCAAAAAAAATAGTAACTGTGATCGAATTCAAACGGTTTATGTCGGTTTCGCGTGTTAAGCGACAGGCAAAATGCAATAAATGTTGATATGTGAGTTATGTGATAAATAGAATCTAACATTCGTTCTCATTAATTATTGAATTTATTAAAGGGAATGTAGCGTTACAGCCGGACATCTTTATTATTGAGAGTTCTGAAAAACTTGAATAAGGGTGAAAGAATAAACAAAATCGGATAATAAACAAAGAAGATATGATCATTTGAAGTTTCAGTTGAAACGGATATGGAAGCGGCCATTTTGAGAGCTATGACATCACAGTTCTAAATTACCATATATGGAATATTTATAAATATGAAAATTTACTGATTTATAGGGGAAAAATGACCACAACTGTATGTAAAATATGTAATAATTAATGACAATAATGCTTTATATGACCAGTAAAAAAATGCATTCATTTGCAGTGATTTTCTTCGTTTTAAATGATATGTATCAATATTCCATATATGGTAATATAGAACTATGACGTCATAGTTCTAAAAATGGCGGCTCCCATATTCGTTTTAGAACAATCTTTAAATGGTCATATTTTTTTTTTTATCATCCGATTTTGATAATTCTTTCACCTTTTTCCATTTTTTTTCAGAACTCTCAATAATATAGCTTGTTTGGCAGTGTCGCTACATCCCCTTTAAACTCCTTAGTAAAAATGATATAATGATCGGCAAGAGCCTCGAATTATATCATTTTGTCAACTTGTTTAATAAATTCAATAATGAATGAGTACTCATGTAAGATCCTCTATATAAACCACCCCAACCACCCCACCCACCCTTACCGCCTGACACAAATATCTTTCTGAAAACGCATGTATTTTTTTTGGCAAATTAAACAATTGTATGTACATGTAGATACATTTATCATGTATCGATATAAACAAATTCAAGAAAACCGGAGAAAAGTACTTATGTTTCGCCAAATTAAGGACTATCGGTCAGCCATCTTTGATCCAAAAAATCCAAAATCGACTTCGAATTTTGGATAATGTGATAACATGGCTTATTTTATTCAGAAATGATGTCTCGTCTGCATTCGCTGGATAAATGGTCTATTTTATGGACCAGTTTATTTCACATAAAAAACAAAATAACCTGGGTGTTGAATTACTGTCATGTACTATATGGTTGACATTGCTCGTGCCTAAATTGCGTACATCGTTGAAAAATTCACTTGACCATATCTCATCGATTTTAGATTTTTTGGATCAAAGATGGCTGACCGATAGTCCTTAACTAACCAGCATCACCGTCAGTCCCAAAGACGGCACACATCCATATACAATCGAAATGCGACGAACATGAGAACTCATATAACTACATGTATATATATATGATTAAAATGTATTTGCCAGTGTATTCCAGACTATATATAATCTTAGCATGGACTGCAATAATGTCAGAATGTCTTATTTTCAGACACTGAATAATTTAAAATGGAGTAATACGCTTTGCGGAGTTTATTTACTCAGTCAGAAAATGTTTTTAAATGTTCATTAAAAGTAACAGGGACGTTAAAACTAACAGGACGCTATGTGTTTTAAAGAAAGCAGGATTGATGTGCGGCCGTTTAACCAAGTAAATCTACGACTGACAAGTAACAGACATGCTACTGTCAGTATCAAACACAATATAGCTGTCAGTAACAAACACAATATAGTGTATTATGTGAAGCAGTGTACGCGTGAATACAAAATGTTTGAATCTGTAATCGTCATTTAAATGTTGAAATGTTTGTAATCATAATTATAGGGCATGGCATATACAGTTAACAATACTTATGTTTCAATCGATTTTGTTTGTTTTGTTTTTCTATATGGTTGCCTATCTGACACAAAACACACAGTCATGCTATATTAACAGTACTACTGAATATGCATGTGCGTCGAACATCACCGTCAGTGCCAATCTAAAAATATGTTGCACCCAACACCCTCTAATCTCAAATTCTGTATTCGCCTCTGACATTATGTCTAGCGTTTAGGCCGACCATTACAAAATGGTGGCTTTCCGTTTTCCATTTTACCTGAAAGCGGGCACTAACAGAATGGAAGGAACCAATCAAATGTTATTCCGTACTTGTTTCGCATAATTTGAAATATGTTAACTTACATGCAATAACGTTTATAAAACATATATGGGTCTTGAATCAGCAGGTCAGTAGGCAAATAGGAGAAAATGATCTAACCAACCGCACACCAACTGCGCCAAAGACAATAGGTAGTTCGTAGTACATATTTAACAAATGCTATGATCTGCAATCTGATTGGCTCCCATCATTCTGCATGTGGGGGATCTTCTGACTAAAAAAGCGTGTTTTTTTGTGTGACACTTAATGGCTGAAACACACCAAAGCAACAAACCACAGGGGTCAGTGTCGGGTTTGGAAACGATTAAAAAAACACACAAAAAATGCTAACACTAAAAAATAAATTTAAAAAAATAAACATTATATTTGTTGGAAAAGATATCTTCATGAAGAAAAAAAAAGTCATAGCACATTCTAGAATATGCTTTTATAATGTGGATTTTTTTTCTTCAGGAAAAGCGTAATGCAGAACTACATTCCGGCAATTACTTCTTCAGGGGAAAACATAAATGTTTGTTTTCTAGTTGAATATAACTCCCAGGAAAATTTAAATGTCAGTTTTCATCAAATAACATACTTCATTGTTTTAAAACATGTTTTGCGGTAATTTATTAATTTAAAATAAAATGGATGATCGGAATATATTTCTTGCACACTGCTGAATCCAGTAAAACATGTGGATTGGTTCAGAGGCGGCAATATCGATGAACCAAACCACTGGTTTTACTGGATTCAACATTGCGCAAGAAATACTCAACTAGAGTGTTTTGTAAAGAAAAACAGGTGTCTTCCCTCACGGAACAATCTTGTTAAAATGTGTTTGATAGTGGATAGGGAACGTTTTTGTCAGCAAAGACCTTGACTTTTGACCTATAAATCTAAAGGGTCATCCTCTTTCCACTGGCAGTCCGCCAATGAAGTTTCATATTTGCTCTAGTGGAAGAGTAATAATGGTGTTGGCAAGACTTTACTTTTCCTGTCATGATGACCTTGAGCCTTGATCTACTGACTTCAAAAACATATATGCACAACTAGGCATTATAATGATGCTTCGTACAAAGTTTCGTCAAAATCCAACAAGTAGCGCGGACGGACGGACGGGCGGACAAACAGACGGAAATACCAACAAAAATCAGTCTCACCTACCACTTTGTGGTGGAAGACATAATAATAAAGACAATATTTTAGTTCATATTTATACTTTATTAATTAAACAATTGAAAACATAAACTTCAGCATTGATTCTGGTCAGTGGTGTACTTGGGAGTCTTCTTCCACGTTGACTTGCATTCTGAAAAATGTTAAATTACATTAAATACCCAGAATATACATCGGGCAAAGTATGCACTCTGATCCACTCTGATCCAGGTGATGGGAGAGGAGAGGGACAGGTTAAGGGAACGGATTTTTTTTATAAAAAATCAATTGTTGTTTTACAGCTTATCAACACATTGTTTGGTTATTTCGAGCCGCTCCAGATAGAGGGAAAGAATACATAGGATTCCAGGAACCCTGCCTTAATCTTACTATCGATTCGATTCTTATGGTTCTTTAACGTGAGGACACAGGACCACCAGGATTACGTCCCCATCCGACGGACGACGCTTGGGTTGCCTCAGTACACATCGAAGTAATCCAATGGGGCCAGTGAGACTCGAATCCGTGTTTACTAGATTCAAAGCCGAGCGGGCTATCCACTGGACCTCCACGTCCCATGGCAAAACTTGAGTAAATGGCAACATCAAAGAATGAGTCAATACATATTATATTTGTATTCATACGCGTATATAACTGATCTGACAATGACATGCTTACAAACTCAAAGACGCACACAAACAAACGTAACGTATGTTCATCCAAGAGTAAAAAGCAAGAATCTATTCATGCTGTACTATTTTTTAAGCAATTTATTTAGTATGTTTATTTAACAGTAAAGCAAGAATCTATTCATGGCATTATAAGGAAAGTTTAATATGACAGAGGCTGTACTATTTTATAAGCAATTTATTTAATAAATACGAAATAATACGAATACGAAAACAACTCTTGGCAAAAATCTAAAATCGTTACATTTTACATGTTTTGTTCTAAATGTTAATGTAATGACTAAATAATGTCATTTTATTTTGAGCGAAAATTGGAAATTCGTTCTGTACCCCTTTAATAAAAGTACACGATCACAAAGATACTAGATTTCAAAATGAGCACATATTGTTGAGGTACCAGCATGTTAAAGGTACACGACAACCCTGAAGTATTTATCAAGCATTAACATCAGCATCTCAATTATAAACCATCATGTTCACTTTAAAATTGTTTGCATATAATTAAATAAAAGTGTGAGTTTTCATTTTCCTTCGTTATTCTACCAACATTGAACCATATTATTGTTGGACTATTATCAACATTATAGTAATGTGTAAAAACAATTTCCTTTGAACTATTCTAATAATTTATATTAATGATTGCACAAATGCAAATTATGTAGAAAAACTAACGGGACGCTGCGAGTTTTAAACAAATCAAGACTGCCATGTGTCCCTTTAATACACATTTTCTACATGAGCTCATAGATTACAATCACTCTTCATTATCATTGGAAGCATTTTTCCATCATTGGAAGCATTTGTTACTCTATCTTTGAACAGCATTGTGCAAGCATAACAACTATATATACCAAAAGTGCGGTGGCAGAATTGTGCACAAACAATTACTATATAGATTCTCACCTCCACATGGTTCAATGGCATTAAAGACGGCTGATTGGCTGATACATTTATTTACAAGCAAATTTTAATAACAAAACAAATACCTTGAAAATGGACCTCTAGCAGCAGATACAGCAATCCCATATCCAATTTGTGTCAATTTATGTCACGGTGACCTGTCAAACAACACACTGCAGTTGTGTTACACATAACGTGAACGATATCTGTCCCGAAGTGAAATTCACGTTTACATATTTCACGTTATGGACACTGTACGCGTGCTTAAGACTAGCTGTGCCCGTAGATCTCGCCGACATAGCGCGCCAAACTCTGAATCATTTGTTTTGAGTGGAAACAAATAGCGTCTGTTTTAATTGAAAAATCGTAAAATAGTCCGTTAAATACAAAGAAATAGTCCCTGTTAGCGGAAGAAAAAGAAAAGTGCATATGTTATAGGTCCTAGGCGTTCCTTCTGTGAGTACTAACATACAATACAATCTTGATTTGAACAAAAACAACAACAGCGGACTAAAAATAATCGAAAACTTTGCGTTTTTAAATATAGAGAGAATATAATATATATATGTGTATGAATACTGAAGCGTGTATGTCTATCGGTGACGTGGACACCGATTTATTATATATATACCTATCAATAATAATATACATAGTACATTCATTTTTCTGCAATGCAATACAAAACCCTGTATCAAATCTAGAGGTTTTTTGAATCCATATTCACTATACTTCTAAAATAGATTTGGGAACTTCCCATACACATATGTCAGATTGGAATGTAGGGATTGCCCAGCTAGTAATCCATTAAGAACAATGAATGTTTCAACATGAAATGTGAACTGTCAGTTTGTGCATTGTGGGTTAATTAATTAATTCAACATTATGTCAGTTGGTAAATTCATCAGAATTTGAATTGTTTAGCCATGTGTAATGAACATATGAGTAGTTGTTGCAATATAATGTACATGTTTTCAATGGCGTGTAATGTAGATGTGTTTTCATGTCTTTCCTGTAGGTGGTTTTCAGTTAATTTGACTTAATACACTTTTGTTTTAATTTGTTGTTTTGATACATGTATTATATTTTAATGATATGTAAAGAGGTATATAATAAAATGATCGTTACTACAGTAATTTGTTCTGGAAGTTTTATCACCTCTCGTAGGTAAATGCCAAATGTTTCTGATCTGGCATTTACCTACGAGAGGTGATACAAACTTCCAGAACAAGTTACTATTGTAATAACTCTATTTTAACGATATTTATGATCTATACTATTGAATGACAACTTGATGTTCTTACACAATTAACAAAACATACACGGATGCATTTATGTAACAGCAAGAACTTGATAGAAATCGAATATTTAGTCACTATCTAATCGTACTCTTTATTAGTCTCGACCTACAAGACCGTATCATGCATATTTTTATGGATAAGAAAATACTTCTACTTCTGAAATAACGTTAAGAATAGTTACACGGTCCATCTGGTGATAACGAGACTTGACGCGGGGTTGGTCAACTGTATGTTTTACAATAGCCACATTGGTAAGGATGTTATTAGAAGCAGAGCGCTTGAAACAATATAGTTTTGCTGTAGGCAACAGAATGTATTCAAAGGTATATTGTTACCATCAGTGATGTCCGTTCTTCCATAGACGACAATTCTTCTTATTGGATATTGACCAATTAAATCAATCGTTAGTGTCGGATGTGGGTCGTCCAACCTGCTGTGGGTGCAGCATAAGCATTTAACTATATCTGTGTCGTAGTTACCATCGATTGCATTTGTACCGTTGTACACATTTCTTCCATCTGGCATATGTTGTGTTGATAAATTCACATGGGCTGTATATGTCATGTTTAAAACTGAAAACATAATTAGAGGTGCTTCAAAATACTTACATGGCCGCTCACTACTAGAGAACATAATGAAAGTGTTGTGTACAATTATAGTAATTAAGCTTTATTGCCGAATGTTTCTGCAGCAAATATACATTTTAGTGGACAACAAAGGCTAAACATAGTAAATAGAGGATCTGACATGAGTTGTCATTTCATACAATATTTTATTAAACGAGTTCAGGAATTTGTTATTAAGCGAGCCTCTGGCGAGCTTAATAACAAATTCCTGGACGAGTTTAATAAACTTTTGTATGAAATGACAACGAGTGTCAGATCCTTTTTATCACATGAATTTTGAAAATTCCAACTTTAATTCAGCGTTAACATTAAATATTTCGACAATTTCTTTTGCAAACGCATTTGTAGTGGTAATGCTAGTAAAACATGATGTCAAAATAATTTTAACTGGCATATTTTAGAATTAGGAACATCGAAAGCTTCACTAATTCGAAGTACTTAATAAAATCGTATAAGTGTTATAACTTATTTATAACAAGTTATAACAAAACACATTGACTTAAAAGTTTTAAAATATGTGCATGCAATCAGAGCAGACGATTTACACTCGTTATTTTGCAGTTTAACCGTATCTCTAATCAAGCTTAAAATACACAAAACAATGAGAATATTATTGACATATTCTTAGGTTGGTACTTAGCAGTTTGGTTAGCTTAACGAGATTCTATTGGAAACAAAACTCCAAACAGTCACTTATTAATGTAGCTGCCTTTATATATATCAGTGTCGTATGCTGATGTCGTAAGTCCGTGTACCTATAAACTTTAATATTATGTCCCCATTACATTTATATCTTTACACAGAACGATCCCATATCCTATAAGTATATCCTTATGTAGTATGTCCCCGTACCCTCTATATCGTATGTTCCCGTTTACCCTATACATTACATACATATACCCTCTATATCCTTACATATTATGTCCTCGCAACCTATATATCCTTGCACTGTATGTCCCCATAACATCTATATCCTTACATATTATGTCCCCGTTGTCACAACATAAGCTCGAGTAGAGCGTATTGGTCGTACATAGCTCTTGTAAGCACTTGGCGACATATGTCAGTCACATGCTAATCCATTGTTCAGTTGAAACAAATTCACCAGTTGCATGATATATTCATGTCCCACGGAAAAGCGAGCAATATTATAGCGCCGGTAGAAGGAGTACGACAGGGCCGTTCAATAAGTTTATATGTGCGTTAATGCATGTAAAAGTATAGGTATTTTACAATGTATATATGCTGTGTATAACTCATTAATTGTAATACAAGATTAAATTTATAACGTTGTATATTAGGTGCATTGGTTAACGGTGGTAAACGGTGAGGTGCTATACTTGCATATATGCCGATGAGTATACATAGTATTGTAGAATACGTATACATTGCTGCACATCATAATTAGAGAGTGGCTCACATATATTTACTAGATAATGATTTGTTTGTTTACTGATAATTGTATAAGATTATTGTGTTAATGAACCGACATCTAAAAGTATGCATTATTACAGCCTAAGCCTCCGGGTGTGGAGCTAAGCCTTTAGGGTGTGTAGCCCCTCTAGGTGATTCAACAGGAATCAACGCATAACGTAACGAGCGGTGAAGACGGTCCCCGTACCTGGACAGGTTCTCATAGGAGCAACAACCCCCGCGACACGTGGTGGGCTCGTCATCAGACCTGGAGGAACGTTACCCCACAACCTCGGTGGAGGTTAATCATCGCGTCATCATATTCATTGAGTCATCAACCCTTATAGAAGGCTTTTGATGAACATCACCGATCATCGGAGTCGCGCATCATATTCATGAGCTCTCGTGCATCATTCTTTGTAACGTTTGTGATCATCAACAATTTTGTAACTGCAACAACACTTTAGTGTCATATATAGTCAGTCGACATATTCAGTATTTGTGATAATACTACGAACGTCTTAAACGTTTATGAGAACAGTCTTTTCCATATTTCATCTGTGTGTTTGCTTGTTTTTCTTGATAATTGTATATATTTAACATATTTTAAAAGTCGCATTAAATTTATGTAAATGCAGTCACCGTCATTGATTCTCTTCTGAGTTAGTTCCAACCACTAGGGTCATCTTGCGACGCCCGTATCCTCTAAATACTTACATGTTATATTTACTCTCCCTATATATCCTTACCTTTTATGTCCTCGCGACCTATATATCTTTACATTGTATTTCCCCAAAACCTCTATATATATCCTTACATGTTATGACCCTGTACCCTCTAAATACTTACATATTACGTCATCATATCCGCTAAATACTTACATATTACGTCATCATACCCTGTATATTCTTACATATTATGTCCTCGCGACCTATATATCCTTACATTGTATGTCCCCATAACCTCTATATATCCTTACATGTTATGTCCCGTACCCGTACATATTACGTCATCATACCCTCTAAATACTTACATATTACGTCATCATATCCTGTATATACTTATATATTACGTCATCATACCCTGTATATCCTTACATATTATGGTATCATACCTTGTGTATCTTTATATCTCCACTACACTCTATAAACTTACATAGTATGTCCCCATTACATTTTTAGTGCACCTCGCACAAAATCCTAGGAATTTCATTGGATTAGAGCGGTCACATGGTGAGTAGATTTCATAGAGGGTCACTAAAACAAAGAACTACAAATCCGATTCAGAGTTTAAATTATTTGCAAATAGTCCTTTAAGGCTTTAGTAACAAACATAATAAGTAAATTAATAATGTTTTTAAACTGTACCGGTTTTGACGTCAACGTTATGACGCCAAACTGCGCGAACGTCTCAGTGACGTTGACGCTCCATTAAAATGGGTTAAATATCGGGTTTTGCCTTAAAAAAGGTGCTCGGTGCAATAAATCAGTTATTGTGTTTGTTACTGACCCCCTACAGAAATATGTGGGGTCAGTCAGATATAGGGGGACTCGGCTATTGCCTCGCCCCCAATAAATCTTACTGACACACACATGTCTGTAGGGGGTCAGTAACAAACCCAATAACTAATAATATTCTCACACCGTATGTTCCCATACCCTATAATTATGTCCTTACATAATATATCCCAGTATACCTTCTATATCCTATATATACATACGCGCTATTCCCGTAATCTCTGCATGCTTACATATTATATCCCAATATATATCATCATATAATATGTCCCCGTACTATCTCTATCCTCATATATATTTACTTCTTTATATACCCGTTTTCGGGCATTTGTTGATTTACATATATAGTTTATATTACTAGCATATCATCCCTTACTTGTAAATAGTTATATCTTTATATATTTAAATTATTTTTTAATTAATCCTTCATTTCATCATCATTGATCAGTTTATGCGCACAATATGACATATTTATGTGTCGACGTGTCATTCATTCTATCCTTACATACTATGTCCCCATGCGCTCTATACCCGTACATGATATGTCCCCGTACTAGTACTGTATATACTTATATAGTGTATCCTCACACCCTATATAACCTTACATATTATATCCCCATTTCCTCTAAATCCGTATATAATATGTTTCCGCACTATTTATATACTTATATATATTATATCCCCATACCCTATTTATCCTTGCATATTATATCCTCATTCCCTATATATCATTACATATTATATCCACATACCCTCTATATCCTTCATACCCGCTATTTACTTACATATTATATTCCCATACCCTCTATATTCCTTACATAAGATGTCCCCATACCCTCTATATCCTTACATATTATATCCCCATACTCTCTATATTCTTACATAGTATATCCCCATACCCACTATATCCTTACATATTATACCCAATACCCCCTATATCCTTACATACTATATACCCATACCATCTATATTCCTTGCATATTATATCCCCATACACTCTATATCCTTACATATTATAATCAATACCCTCTATATCCTTATATATTATATCCCCAGACCTTCTATCTACTTACATATTATCTCCCAATACCCTCTATATCCTTACATATTATGTCCCCATACCCTCTATATTCCATACATATTATATCCCCATACCCTATATATCCTCACATATTATATCCCCATACCCTCTATATCCTTACCTAGTATATCCCCATACCCTCTATATACTTACATTATATCCCAATACCCTCTATATGCTTACATATTATATCCCCATACCCTCCATATCCTTACATATTATATTCCCATACCCTCTATATCCATACATATTATATCCCAATACCCTTTATATCCTCACATAGTATATCCCCATACTCTCTATACCCCATGCTCTATATATTCTTATATAATATGTCCCAATAAACCTCTATATATTTGATATTTATAAAGTGATATAGGATATAGGGATACAAAGTGTAAGGATAGGATGTGGGGATATAATATATAAGTATATAGAGTGTACGTTGACATATAAGTATACAATACGTTGACATATAAGGATATATGGTCTTACATATTATATCCACATACCCTTTATATCATTACAAATTATATCCTCATACACTCTATATCCTTTCATATTATATCACCATACCCTCTATATCCTTACATAGTATATCCCCATACCCTCTATATCCTTACATATCATATCCCCATACCCTCTATATTCCTTACATAACATATCCCCATACCCTCTCTATCTTATATAGTATATCACCATACCCTCTATATCCTTACATATTATATCACCATATCCTCTATATCCTTACATTATATATCCCCATACCTCTATATCCTTATATATTATATCACCATACCCTCTATATCCTTACATAATATATCTCCATACCCTCAATATTTCTTACATATTATATCCCCATACCCGCTATATCCTTACATAGTATATCCACATACACTCTATATCCTTCATACCCTCTGTATACTTGCATAATATATCCACATACCCTCTTTACCCTTACATAGTACATCCCATACCCTGTATATCCTTACATATTATATTCCCATACTTTTATATCCTTACATATTATATCCCATTACCCTCTTTATCTTTACATAATATATCCCATACCCAATATATCCTTACACAATATATCCCTATACACTCTATACTCTTACATATTATATCCTCATACACACTATAGCTTTACATAATATGTCCCCATGTCCTCTAGATCCTTACATATTATGTCCGCATGCACTCTATATCCTTACATAATATATCCCCATACTCTATATATCCTTACATATTATATCCCCATACCCTCTATATCCATACGTAATATATTCCCATTACCTCTATATCCTTACATAATATGTACCATACTCCCTATATTCCCTACATAATATGTCCCAATACTCTCTATATCCTTACGTATTATATCATCATACCCTCTATATCCTTACATATTATATCCCCATACCCTCTATATCCTTATATATTATATCCCCATACCCTCTATATCCTTACATATTATATCCCCATACCCTCTATATTCTTACATGGTATATTCACATACCCTCTATATTCTTCATACCCTATATAACCTTACATATTATATCCCTTACCCTCTATATCCTTACATAGTATATCCCATGCCCTCTATATTGCTTACATATTATATCCCCAATCATCTATATCCTTACATATTATATCCCATAACCTCTATATTCACATAGTATGTCCCCCCCATACCCTATTTAAGGATATAAAAGGTATGGGGACATAATATATATCTGTATATGGTATGGGTATATAATATGTAGGTATAAAAAAGTTATGGGGACATAATATATAACTGTATATGGTATGAGTATAAAATATGTAAATATATAGAGGTTATCACATAACGTCCCTTGTTAGCAGTGTCGAACCCATTTAATATTATATTGTATAACACACGTGTAATACAACCTGGAACGATTTTGACTGTTTGAGTTAAACCTGTAACACTACGCAAGTTTATTAACTGAAACTATTTTATTTATTACAAATTCCCAGATCAGAGTCATAAACTTATTATTTGTGACAGCTTATAAAAATAATGCACGTCAAATTAAAATAATTCATAACTCGTTTCATAAATCTTATATGAAATGGGAACTCGTTTAAGATCCTCTATGTATATGATATGAGTATACAATATGTAAGTATATAGAGGTTATGGGGACATAACATATAACTGTATATGGTATGAGTATAAAAATATGTAAGCATATAGAGTGTATGGGGACATAATATGTAAGGACATATATAAGGTATTGCGACATAATATCTAAGAATATATGAGGTAAGGGGACAAAATATGCAAAGATAAATGGGACATAATATTGTTACGAATTACGAAACGAAAAGTTCGTAAAGTTAGAAATAATACTTAAATATTATTTCCACACAAATAAATGTTCCTTGTAGATGATGTATATAAGGACGTAGTAAATATAAATAAGTCTTTCACAAAGTTGATGACTTTTATTAAACGTTTCTAATAGTTATCAAGCACGGTTCCAAATAATATGTCAGAGAAAATAATCCAAATATCAAAGTTCTTTTAAGTAAGAATAATTGCTAAAATCTCTTATAGTTACACTTTAAAAGTCTCTCTCTCTGTCCAACTCTGCTAATTCTAAAGAAATGTACTTCGCAATAATTCCGACTGAAAACGCTGACCAAGAACCCCGAACTGAAGAATATTAGCCCTATATATACTCTAACATAAGCCAGCTAAGCCAACCAAGCCAACCAATGAACTAAATGACCGCTTTCAAGCCAGCAAGTAGGTCGCACACCCATCATCCTAACACTTAAATGACATGAGCTTGCTGCATGGACAGCCAACAAGTAGATCGCACATCAGCCAATACACCAAATGACATCAACTAGCCAGCAAGTAGGTCGCACACCCAAGCAAACGCACCGGATGACATCAAACTTGCTGCGTGAACAGCCATTCATAACATAATGCTAATCTAGCAGGACAATCAAAATACCTACATTATCTACCTTCACTAAAATATATGCTTTACAGCCTCTACAAGGGATTAAATGAAGTCAGATAAGTATGTGGTTATATATATATGTGATCAAACTAAACTACTAATTAAACCATATACGTTTATATTTAAAACATGTGAGGTAATATAGGATTATCTAAAATCGTAACACTCTCCCCCACTAGGACTTTGCTTTCTCCTGGAAGCAAGCAAAACAACCTTTGTAAATAGCCTTTACAAATGAAGTAAATTCATCTTCAAATCTCTCATACAAAATAAAAAAAATCTAATACTAGTAATACTATTAAAATGGATAAATATGGTTCAAATAAGCACAGTACATGATCTCTTCTAAATGTTGAATACAAAACAATTCTAATTCATTTGTATTGTCCATGAGATAATGTTCCCTTAATTAACCCACAAACATGAATGATCAACATAGTAAATGAATGAAATTCCATTTGGCACAAGTCTGATATAGTCCTTTCAGTCCTTTCAGGTGATGAAATTTGATCACACCATATCTCTGATAAGGTGAGTGTGTTTCTAATTTGTGTCCATGGCACACATGGATATGGTGGTGAACTGTCATCATTTAATTGCTTTGAGTTGGTTTACTATATAAACAAACACACATTTTGTCTAATAAGAAGCAAGCTATTCTGTACAAAGTTAATCGGTAGACATGTTGTTGTTTGCTTTTCCTATTAATGTCTATGCATTTAGGAATGTTCATAATTTAAAGGCAATATATCTTTTCCACCAAACATCTTGGACAATAGGACCAACATCTCTGGGTAACATCAGCATAGTGGTGTCTGGGAAACATCAAACACCCTTGCCATCCTCTTCTTTAGCCATCCAATGGTAGGACCAACATATTTGGGTTACATCAGCCATAAGTGGTTGGTGTCTGGGAAACATCAGACACCTTTACTGTTCGCTTCTTACTGGGTCAAACAGGAGGACCTATTTTGTTAATTGGTGATAGGATGAGACTGGAGTGCTTCATTTTAGATTAATAATAAATCTAAAGGTATAATTATAGCACAAAATCTTAACTGCAAGATACTTAATTTCATAATTCCACAACACAAGTGAAATGCTTTTATAGCTATTATAATGCTAAAAACACACTGAATACATATGTTCATATACATGTTTGTATGCAGGAGAATCGAAATTATTCCAAAATATTGAAATATATCCACGCAAGGAATAGTACAATACACATTAATCCAGGGAACAATTAATCCAGGAATAGTACAATACACATTAATCCAGGGAACAATTAATCCAGGAATAGTACAATACACATTAATCCAGGGAACAATTAATCCAGGAATAGTACAATACACATTAATCCAGGGAACAATTAATCCAGGAATAGTACAATACACAGTTATATCCAAATGAGAATTCACACAGGTTAATCCAGGAAAACAGAATTTATATTCCAAGAAAACACAACAAAAAAATAGGTGAAATTAACTTGAATACATCCAGAAAAATCAAAATTAATTCCAGTAAAAATTGGTCCTATGAACAGATCACTGCCATATTACTGGACTTTTGAAGTTTTAGGCGCTCTCCCAAGGCATAATGAAAAGACGAAAAATCACGAAATGCACCACTATTGGCCTTCCAGCAAAACACTATATTGTCCATACAATACAATAAAAACAACTAAATGAACTCTGTTAAACATAATCTGTACATTGTCACTATACATGTACTTCAAATGACAAAAAGAAATAATACAAAGTCATAAATGGGTATTATCAATACGCTTTCATTGACAATCCTGTATCCAAAAGGTAACCATCAGATGCAATGGCAATTAGGGTTCCAATTATTTTGGCAATGGTAAGTCATACTCAGGAATAATCAGCATCTATGTGATTCAGTCCTTGATTACCAAAACCGAAAACAAAACTAATTCTCTGCCTGTACACTATTAACACAGCACATTATGTGGGAATGTCACACTCAATGAAACTGCAACAACGAAAAATCCCCATAATGGCTAATTGACAACCACTGTCAAAACTCTCCATAAAAAAGTGTATGCATTTCTTAGGATACGTCTACAGGTGTCATTTGAACTGCAGATCGCCCATCATTTGACAATCATCTCCTCAAACTATTTAATCTAGTCCATGGTGAATACAATATTTTGAAGTCCCCACAAACAATACAAAACATAAATGTGTAGTCCAGTTTTCATTAATCAAAGTCCAAAGTTTATTAAAACGGAGATCCTTTAGAGGTTTGATATAATTATCATTCAATTCAATAGTATTTCCATTTGTGTCTCTTGTAGTCATGTAGTGGCGTATAATTTGACCAATGTTTAAACTTGCAGAAATACGTAAGTCCCACTCTTCGACATTTGTTTAAATACATTTCTTGCAAAAATCCAGTAACAGTGGATATGACTGATGCATTTATTCCATTTGTTTCAAACAATGATTCTGCACAAATAATCAGACTGATCCAAAATAGCATGCTTTTCATGATTCTAGTACATGTACTTGTCAAATAATAACAGTTGAAACAGTTTAATTTATTTCTTCTAATTCACTTTTTTTCTAAAATGGTTAGAAAATTCAATCAAAATAATCCACGAAGATGTGTTAAAGTCTGAAATCCCGACGCTGCCACCAGTGTTACGAATTATGAAACAAAGTTCGTAATGTAAGAAATCCCACCGCTGCCACCAGTGTTACGAATTACGAAACGAAAAGTTCGTAAAGTTAGAAATAATACTTAAATATTATTTCCACACAAATAAATGTTCCTTGTAGATGATGTATATAAGGACGTAGTAAATATAAATAAGTCTTTCACAAAGTTGATGACTTTTATTAAACGTTTCTTATAGTTATCAAGCACGGTTCCAAATAATATGTCAGAGAAAATAATCCAAATATCAAAGTTCTTTAAAGTAAGAATAATTGCTAAAATCTCTTATAGTTACACTTTAAAAGTCTCTCTCTCTGTCCAACTCTGCTAATTCTAAAGAAACGTACTTCAATAATTCCGACTGAAAACGCTGACCAAGAACCCCGAACTGAAGAATATTAGCCCTATATATACTCTAACATAAGCCAGCTAAGCCAACCAAGCCAACCAATGAACTAAATGACCGTTTTCAAGCCAGCAAGTAGGTCGCACACCCATCATCCTAACACTTAAATGACATGAGCTTGCTGCATGGACAGCCAACAAGTAGATCGCACATCAGCCAATACACCAAATGACATCAACTAGCCAGCAAGTAGGTCGCACACCCAAGCAAACGCACCAGATGACATGAGCTAACCAGCAAGTAGGTCGCACACCATCATCCTAACACTTAAATGACATGAGCTTGCTGCATGGACAGCCAACAAGTAGGTCGCACATCAGCCAATACACCAAATGACATCAACTAGCCAGCAAGTAGGTCGCACACCCAAGCAAACGCACCAGATGACATCAAACTTGCTGCGTGAACAGCCATTCATAACATAATGCTAATCTAGCAGGACAATCCAAATACCTACATTATCTACCTTCACTAAAATATATGCTTTACAGCCTCTACAAGCGATTAAATGAAGTCAGATAAGTATGTGGTTATATATATATGTGATCAAACTAAACTACTAATTAAACCATATACGTTTATATTTAAAACATGTGAGGTAATATAGGATTATCTAAAATCGTAACAATATGTAAGAATATAATGGGTATGCGGACAAATATACTATGCAAGGATGCAGAGGGTACACATGGACATACAATGTTAGAATATAGAGGTTATGGGGACATAATATCTAAGGATATATTTGTTATGGGGACATACTATGTAAGGATACAGAGGGTACAGGGAAATACAATGTAAGGATACATAGGTTGCGGGGACATAATATGTGAAGATATATAGATATGGGAACATATGAAATTCCTAAATACCCATAAACAACTATATCAATAATACCCTCATTGTTTTGTGTATTTCACGTATGATTAGAGATACGGTTGAATAACGAATTATCTGCTGTGATTGCATGAACACATTGTAAAGCTTTCAAGTTGGAGTGTTTTCTTAAAATTAAATTATACCAATTATACAACTGCGTACCTTGGATTGTTTTAAATACTTTGAATTAGTGTTCTATAAAATGTTGACTCGACCTTATGTTGTCTAATGTAATTTTAAAAAAATAGTCATAATGATTATTATGCATTATGTTCTTCTACATCTCATGCTGATGTCTGTCAAGCGTGTGTGTGTGTGCGTGTGTGTGCGTGTGTGTGTGTGTGTGTGTGCGTGTGTGCGTGTGCGTGCTTGCTTGTGTGCGTGCGTGCGTGCGTGCGTGTGTGTGTGTAAATTGTCGGCTTACAACGTCCTTTATGCCTACCTTAATGAATATGTGTATATTTCAAATGTTAATTAGTTTAGATTTTGATCGATGTAATTTCCATTTAGGGTAAACCGTTTTCTTCACTACAACAACATGGACATAATTGTTCCTTCAAAATAAGTGTGGCTACTAATGTAGCAATATTGCCTTTGTTTAATTATTTTCGCATTGCGATGTTGAATCTATAATAGTTTTGGTAAGTATTGTAATACACCGCAGCAATGGGGCTACGTGATATATGGGTCAATGCCGCGCTGTGTCATAATTACTGTTCCGTAATATGTATGACTCTTGTTATAAGCTAAGTCCGTGATATATGGTCAACCTCCCGTTGCGTCGATAATAACTGTTACGCAATTAACTGTGGTGTCTCATTAGGCAGTTAATCACTATTACGTAACCATCCTCATACAATTTTACAAATATACATATTAGATTTCATATAGCAACACAATTATATTTTACCGTATTTAAGGGTATGTCGCAGAGAAAACAGGTCTGTATCCTTATTGCATTGATACAATATTATTATGCATGCAACTATGTTTAATATGTTTGTGTGGCGATGCAACTTTAATTGATAATGTATAAACACACTTATAAAACTTGTTAGTGTTAAGATCGTGGATTTAGTTTTACTTTGCGAATAATTAGGAATATATAGAGTTTAATTAACAATGTTGAAGTGATACGGGAAATAATTCCCGAGTGAGAAAGATTCTTGCGATATAGAAACGAGTGCGTTTTCGCACGAGTTTCGATATCGCAAGAATATTTCTCACGAGTGAATTATGTTCCGTATGACGACATAAAATGTTAATCAAACTATATAATATATATTCTGTAATGAATTTCTTTCTAATCGTCTTTTGACACATGTATTCCTTCTTCTGTCACTCCTTTGGCAACAGCGCGGAGTAATATCATGAGGCCAATTCGTGACGTAATATCGTGACGTCTATCGTTTAGTTCACTGTGCTATCTTGCACACTAGGCGAGATAGCACAGCAGAGGAAGGGATATGTTATAGATTTTCTCAAACTGGGACATTTCTATCATTCATCACAGAATATATAATATATTGATATATTATGTCAGTACGTCTACTGAGACTAGATAGCATGTATATTACATGTACCCCTATTTTAGCTGATTTTGATCGCATAAATGAGATCATATGTTCAATCACCGACAGGGTCATACCAAAGACTTTAAAACTAGTAGTTCTCTAGCTTGAAGCTGAAAGTTCAACCCCAGTGCCGTGTAACTGATGGATTCTTCTCTTGGAACTTTAATATTTCGAACCGCACGCACGCAGACAGACATACAGACAGACAGGCAGGCAGGCAGGCAAACAGACAAGGTTCAACATATAAAGAGTAGTGCTAGGACTGGTCGGGTCGGTGTCAGTATAATGTAATCGGGTGTGGTATCATTTCACGGCGTAGTTTCCAGTGTGGCAGCCATAAAGTTGAGCATAGAGCACAGCGCACTGCTACAAGATACCATCGTAATATTACTGCGCAATTGATCAAAGCGACGTTACCCCACGCCCACCCACTAGCCACTCAACGCTCCCACCTATCCCATCGCACGCACACACACGCAAGCACGCACGCACACATACACATACGCGCACGCGCGCACGCATGCATGTATGAATGCATATTGTGGCGGTTTTAAAAGCAATAACAACCTTTTCTATAAACAACATTTCCCCGCCTACCTTCGTTTTACAGTGCATAATTAGATGCATCATCCGGGTTACTGAATTGGAAAATATATGTCACTGGTTCTCAGCTTACCTTAATTAACTTATGTTTAAACCGGTACCCATGTTATAAAAGTTGGTCGGGTTCCAGATTATAATGTTATTTAATACATAGAGGTTAGTAAAACCATCTCAACCCGTCACACGAACTTCCAGTATAAATACCCGTCATCTTATGAAATTGAGGAGAACTGTTTGATTATCCCGACAGGACACTTCGCCGTTAATAAGGTATATAGTACATGATTACTTTCAATCGTTCTATAGTTAATGCAACTATACAGATAGTTAGTATACGTACCAGAAGCCTCTTGCGTTGTATAAGACTGTCCGCTCATCAAGCACACGCGTCATCTGCTATAGAACACTTACCTGTAGCAAATACCTCAGTATACTGTCATAGTATAACACGGCTCATTTGTTGGCCTCATTTGCTCGCTGAACGTTACTTGCGTATTGGCTCTTTTGTCAATTGGCTCTTTTGTCAATACAGCGTTAAGTTGACAATCGATCGTTGAAAAGCTCGTTTGTTCAGCTCATTTGTACTATACATTGCGGCTCTTTTGTTAAAGGCTCATTTGTCATAGTACCTTCCCGTGTGCTTGTAGCTCACTTGCTACTAGTAGTATAGCTCGTTTGCTATTAGTACTATAACATACAAATACGCATGTGATTGCTCATTCACTCTCATAGACACATATCTTTGAACTGGTTAAATACCACCAAAAGCACGTCAAGTTTAGTTCACAGAACGTTAGGCACTGTCCCCGTTTGCACCCTTCGTACTTGTGCAAACTGCAAATGCTCATTTGAATACATTGCTCGATCTCCAGCAAGTTATCTGGAGCTTACCCATAAATAATCATTGTGTATATATTGTTTTGTGTTGATTCACTTTGGGAGTTATTAATCAATCAACCAATCATTTCTGTTTTGGAGCCGTTCGATGCTCTGTCTGTAATTGAGAACAATTATAATACTCCTAATCATCGACGCACGTTACAAATTGGTGGCAGCGGTGGGATATTCGAGCAATATATTTATTTTTCATTTGAGCATAGCAAGCGTTAGACAAGTTGTACATTATGGATACAGATATGGATGAAATAAATCGTTCGTTAAGGGACATAGAGTTAAAGATAGAGTAGGGAAATAGGAGACTGGCTTTTTCAACACCATTTCCGGAAAATGATAAAGAAGAGAAGATATCTATGTATCGGGATAAAAGACGACATTATCTCAGACTCCTAGCTCCTGCAAAGAGTCAAAGGGCGAATATGAAGAAGACAGAATAGACAAAAATGTCACTATTAGAAAGAATAAAAATGAGCAGTCTCAAAAATCGCAAAAGAGTACTACGACAGCGAACACTGGTGCTAAAGTCAAACCTGCAACATATGATGGCACAGTGTCATGGAGAGATTATAGGGCGCATTTTGATGCATGCGCAGAGTTAAACGGTTGGTCTGATAAAAGCAAAGGATTATATCTTGCAGTCTCACTTAGAGGGCAAGCCCAGGGTGTATTTGGGAACCTTGCTGAAAATTCCAATGGCTACAAAGAGCTAGTCAACGCCTTGGAAGAGCGATTTTCTCCCCCCAACCAAACCGAATTGTATAGAGTACAATTGCGGGAACGACGTCAAAAGGCAACTGAGACACTCTCTGAGTTAGCACAAGACATACGCCGACTTACTATCTTGGCTTATCATACGGCACCAACGGACGTCCGCGAGACATTAGCCAAAGAGCAATTTGTTGACTCCTTGGTAAACTCGGACATGAGAATACGAATTAAACAAGCACGTCCAACAAGCCTCAATGATGCAGTTCGACATGCTGTCGAGCTCGAAGCTTGCCTGAAGGCTGAACAAAGATCTTAGACGTTTCTTAACGCTATACCGTCAGATACGTTTCTTAATGCTGTGCAGCCAGAAACCAAAGCAGTTGACAAGAGTATGAAAAATGAAAGTTCTGAAATATTAAGTAAACTCGAGAGCGAGCCTACAACAGGTAGTAATTGGGTTACAGAAAGAGGTGAAATCCATGAAAGATAGTCGAAAATTCAAACCACCTCCTTTTGAGCAACAGGGTGTAAGTAATCAACGCTCGAATGTCATTTGTCGTTATTGTAAGAAGACAGGGCACGAAATTTCAGAATGCCGTGCTAGGAAAAGACAAAATGAGCGACTGAAATATAACAACGACCCACCTAAAGGAAAAGCAAATAAACCAGAGTCTAACATGAAAATTAGTGACTCGGGAAAATTTGTTAAAGGGTGCATTGGATCAAAAGAAATAGAGTTGTTAGTGGACACTGGTGCCACAGTAACTATTCTGTCACGGGAAACATTTAATTCCATACATGACAGTGAGTTAGGAAATAGTACATTGACAAGTGTAAACAGAAAGATTTTATGTGCAAACGAGAACGAAATGGAAATACTAGGTAAAATAGATGCAGACATCAAGATAGGAGAGTCTTCTTATAGTCATTCTATACTTGTAGCTAAAATCGCAGTAGACGCTGTATTAGGTCTTGATTTTATGCTAGCTCATAAATGTAAAATTGACCCTGTTATGGGCAATATCACATTGGGTTCTCAGACCATTCCACTGATCACTAAGGGTTATTATGGTTGCTTCCGAATAGCCGTCGAAAATACGGTAAACATTCCCCCACGTTCTGAAATTATCATTTCAGGTAAAATTTGCACTCAGAATGACAAATGTCTTAATGAGGGGATCAGCTTAATAGAACCACTGGAGGGATTTGTAAAAAGTGAAAGAGGTCTAGTAGCCAAAACACTTGTGCAGAATCAACAAACGGTTCCTCTAAGATTAATGAATGTGTCGGGGGAAGTGAAAACAATTCATGCTGGCACTATTGTCGCCCAAATGAGCTCGGTAAAAGAAGTCGTCCCTACGATCACGGATGCTAACCCAAGCTCTCTTTCGGAACCTTTGAATGACTTACTATTAAGGTCATGTGCAAATCTTAACAATGCACAAAAGAAAGCCGTTGAAGATTTGTTGAGGCGAAATAGTAACATGTTTGCAAACAGTGACCATGATTTAGGGAAAACAGACATTATAAAGCATAGTATAAACACTCAGGATGGTTTACCAACTAAATCAGGACTTCGAAGAGTCCCTGTTCATTTACAACAAGAAATAGACAAAAATATCGACAGTATGCTGGATAAGAAAGTAATTGAGCCGTCCGTTAGTCCATGGGCATCAGGAGTTGTTTTAGTCAATAAAAAGGATGGAAGCACTAGGTTCTGTGTCGACTACCGAAGGTTAAACTCTGTCACTGTTAAGGATGCATACCCCTTACCCAGCATAGACGAATCCCTTGACCACTTAACTGGAAAACAATGGTTCTCCACGTTAGATTTATGCTCAGGATATTGACAGCTTGAAGTAGATCCCAAAGATAGACCCAAAACAGCATTCATAACTAAGAAAGGTCTATTTCAATTCCGAGTAATGCCATTTGGCTTGTGCAACGCGCCGGCTACATTTGAGCGACTGATGGAAGCCGTGCTCAGTGGTTTCCAATGGGAAATATGTCTAATATACCTAGACGACATAATAGTGATAGCACAGTCATTTGAAGAAATGATCGAAAACTTACAGAAAGTATTATCAAGGCTCAGTTTAGCTCGATTTAAACTTAAACCCAAGAAGTGTCACTTCTTTGCCAAATCAGTTGAGTTTCTTGGACATATTATCTCTGAGGACGGAGTGTCAACCGATCCGTCGAAGATACAGGTTATCAAGGATTGGTGTGAGCCTACATCAGTAACAGAAGTACGCTCGTTCCTCGGTTTATGCAGTTACTACCGCCGCTTCAATAAGGGCTTCGCAACAACTGCAAAACCATTGCACAAACTCACTGAAAAGAACAGCGCATTTGCTTGGACAAAAGAATGCCAGGAAGCATTCGACACATTAAAAGCAAATTTAACGCAGGCTCCAATCTTAGCGTTTCCCGATTTTTCAAAAGAGTTCATACTTGATACCGATGCAAGTAACCAAGCCATTGGCGCAGACTTATCTCAGAAATATGAAGAAGGAGAAAGAGTGATTGCATACGCAAGCAGAACGCTCACAAAGGCTGAAAGAAAGTACTGTGTGACCAGGAAAGAACTCCTGGCTGTAGTTTATTTCACTAAGTATTACCGTCACTACTTCTACGATAAACACTTCGTTGTTCGCACAGATCATGGCTTGCTCAGATGGCTTATAAACTTTAAAAAACCAGAAGGCCAGCTGGCACGCTAGATAGAAATACTAAACATGTATGATCTAACAATTGAACATAGATCAGGAGCCCAGCATCGCAACGCCGATGCTCTCAGCAGACACAAATGTCGCTAATGTTCACCAGAGGACAAACCTAACAGTGGTATAGTACATGAACTAGATACAATATGTGTGTCTCAGGAAGACAACGTCTTTTCGTTGAAAGAGTTACAGAACAACGATAAAGAGATCACGTTAGTTCGAAGTTGGTTGGACGATAAGAAAGTCCCTAGTTCTCAAACACTTAGCGCTGCTGGACCAATGACCAAATCACTATGGTCACAACGACAAATGCTTGAAGTTCGCGATGATATGTTGTTTCGTAAATGGATAAGTTTGGACACCACAGAGCTTCAGGCAATAGTTCCGTTATCAGAAAGAAGACACGTACTAGAATACTGTCATGATCACCCTTCTTCAGGTCACTTAGGAATACGAAAAACTTTGAGTAAAGTGAGACAGTCATTCTATTGGCCAGGTTTGCAAAGAGATGTAAAACATTACATCGCTGGTTGCGATATTTGCGCAAAAGGCAAGGGTCCAGTTCAGAAACAGAAGGCACCAATGCAGATAACTGGGGCAGGGTATCCAATGGAGAGGATTGCCACTGATATTGTTGGAGAGTTACCTATGACCGAGCGTGGAAACCGATATATAGTAGTAATAGCTGACTACTTCACCAAATGGGTTGAAGCATTCCCAATGCCAAACATGGAAGCAAAAACAGTCAGTGAAATACTTGTCAAAGAAGTTATAACTAGATTCGGTAGTCCAAGTTATATACATTCCGATCAAGGCAGGCAATACGAGAGTCGTTTATTCTCAGAAATGTGCCAGTTGCTTCATATCAAGAAGACAAGAACAACGCCATACCATCCACAATCAGATGGTATGGCGGAACGATTTAACAGGACTTTAGCTAAAATGCTGAAATCATTTGTTAATGAGCATCATACCGATTGGGACGAGCATATCCTATATGTGCTCATGGCCTATCGATCAGTTGAACATGAAACAACTGGCTGTAGTCCGAACTATTGCGTGCTGGGGAGAGAAGTCTCTACCCCTGTTGATATTGCATATGAAATGCCGGCAAGCATCAAGACCACGCCAACACAGACGTGGGTCTGGGAATTAAAAGAAAGAATAGAAACACACACCTTTGTTAGAGCAAATATCGAAGGATCAATGCTTCGGCAAAAATCATGCCCATGATAGAAAACTCAGTTGGCAAATATTTAAACCTGGTGATGAAGTATATGTACACTTCCCTAGAACAATACCTGGCCATTCCCCAAAGTTTACGAACTATTGGCTAGGGCCATACCTTGTTAAAGAGAAGCTGACCGATGTAACGTACAAGGTACAATGTGGGTATAGGGAAACTACCCAAGTCATACACGTGGACCGCATGCGTCTGAGAAAAGACCAAACCTTAGCACATGAGCATGAAATTGATCATGTGGTGGATCCACCTCATGTTGAAGCTCCCGACAACACCGAAATAAGTAATGCCGATTACTCCGTTGAAGAGTCTGAAAATGAGTCTGGCACACAAGAGGCTTCTGGTGAGACAAAACGAATCAGGAAACCTCCTACTTGGTTAAGGGACTATGTATCAGTATAACCAATTATGTTTAAAAACAAACAAACTCAGATTCCTGTACATGTTAGGCTGATTCGATATATTTATTCTTACATCAAGCATAACTAGTGAGTTATTGTTTTTCTTTTTATTCTCGTTTCAGTCGTCTCAAAGTCCGGTTATGCCGAAAATAAAGCACTCCCCAAGGAAGGTGGGTCTGAGATGTCCTATGTGCATCTATGTAGCCAGAAACGAAGACGACCTGAAGACGCATCTGCTACTATGTGGACTTAGAACAATGAAAAGTATGTCTGTCCTATTGTAAACAGTGTCCCTACTCCACGGGGAAAGTGTCCAACCTCAGAAGACATGAGAAACAGAAGCATAATGCGCCAATTCAAGATCCAGCTCAAAGCTCAGATCCCAAACCGTCATATTCTGATTCTGCTGATAAAGCAACGCCTTCTCGACAAGTAGAAGATTGGGAACGAGAAGACCCTGGGGATCTCATTGGAGGACACACCGAGGAGGAGAGCGGTGATAGTGAAATTGAGTCGTCTGATGATGACGTGGAGATCAACAGCAAAGAACCTTCCATTGATCCAACCATAAGGAATAACACAGCACCTCTTCCTCCATATAGTGGGAGGTTTGATCCTAAGCGTTTAGCTACACCACTGAAAGTGAATGCACCGCTTATTAAGAATAAGGTAGTCAGAGAGCAGTCAACTCAAACTCCTAGCTGGATATGCAGGCGTATTACAAAACGAATAGAAAGGAGGACCGAGAATAGTGTTAACATTGAGATTGAAACAATCACGGAGGAGGATTTGTCAAAGATAGAGTGGACTGAGCGCTGTTGAACACTTTTGAGCTCAGCTATTAAGACTTCGTGACAAATAGTCATGTCATTGTTTGAAAATATTCATGTTCATTGTTCATTTGTTAATTTCATTTTTGTTATGCACGTTTATATCAAACGTTTGTGAAGATATCACACAGTTGTATTGTTCAATATGTTCCTAAGTTAAAATAACTCCTAAACTTGATTCTAAGTTTTTAAGCCTAGCAACATTGCAATAACAACCTTTTCTATAAACAACATTTCCCCACCTACCTTCGTTTTACAGTGCATAATTAGATGCATCATCCGGGTTACTGAATTGGAAAATATATGTCACTGGTTCTCAGCTTACCTTAATTAACTTATGTTTAAACCGGTACCCATGTTATAAAAGTTGGTCGGGTTCCAGATTATAATGTTATTTAATACATAGAGGTTAGTAAAACCATCTCAACCCGTCACACGAACTTCCAGTATAAATACCCGTCATCTTATGAAATTGAGGAGAACTGTTTGATTATCCCGACAGGACACTTCGCCGTTAATAAGGTATATAGTACATGATTACTTTCAATCGTTCTATAGTTAATGCAACTATACAGATAGTTAGTATACGTACCAGAAGCCTCTTGCGTTGTAAAAGACTGTCCGCTCATCAAGCACACGCGTCATCTGCTATAGAACACTTACCTGTAGCAAATACCTCAGTATACTGTCATAGTATAACACGGCTCATTTGTTGGCCTCATTTGCTCGCTGAACGTTACTTGCGTATTGGCTCTTTTGTCAATTGGCTCTTTTGTCAATACAGCGTTCAGTTGACAATCGCTCGTTGAACAGCTCGTTTGTTCAGCTCATTTGTACTATACAGTGCGGCTCTTTTGTTAAAGGCTCATTTGTCATAGTACCTTCCCGTGTGCTTGTAGCTCACTTGCTACTAGTAGTATAGCTCGTTTGCTATTAGTACTATAACATACAAATACGCATGTGATTCTCATTCACTCTCATAGACACATATCTTTGAACTGGTTAAATACCACCAAAAGCACGTCAAGTTTAGTTCACAGAACGTTAGGCACTGTCCCCGTTTGCACCCTTCGTACTTGTGCAAACTGCAAATGCTCATTTGAATACATTGCTCGATCTCCAGCAAGTTATCTGGAGCTTACCCATAAATAATCATTGTGTATATATTGTTTTGTGTTGATTCACTTTGGGAGTTATTAATCAATCAACCAATCATTTCTGTTTTGGAGCCGTTCTATGCTCTGTCTGTAATTGAGAACAATTATAATACTCCTAATCATCGACGCACGTTACACATATGTAGCAATGAAAGATTAATGTTATCCTATCTCCCTCATATACACACTCATACATTTGTAGCGCCGATACTTTTAAATGAATAAATAAAACGTCAATACTATACTAGAAGATTGGGGTCTATATATTTGGTGCTTTCATGCATTTATACGAACTAGAATAATATTATGTTGTGTTTATTATGCCTATTAAGCATTGCTGCGTTTAACTTTGATATTGGGTCTTTATTGCATTTATAAGATATATAATTGCATTCTGTTTAATAAGTTTATTATGCATTCTAAACGTAGATATGTTTTTTTTTGTTGATTTGTTTTAGCGCTTTTACTTTTTAATGAATAAATCAAACGTTTATGTCTGTGGATTTGGGTAATATATTTGAGTATATATTGCATTTATTATGTCTAGACTTCTATGTTAAGGCTGATTGTGTCTATGACGCCTAGGGATTTGTATAGTTTTGTGTTGTGTGTAGTCATTGCTTTGGGTAGACTTTAATATTTCTTGTCAAATCATATGTGTAAAATTCATCTTCTGAAGCTAAAAATGCTAGATCTGGGTATTAGGATTTGGGTAGATTTGGGTAATTATGTCTTGTTTCAGAAGTTACACTATACACATATACTTTCGTGCCACGTTATATGTGTATAGTGGTGGATTTGGGCAAGGATTTGTTTAGTTTTGGGTAAATATTTCTTGTTTCAGAAGTTACACTATACACGTACAATTCGTGTCACGTTATATGTGTATAGTGGTTGATTTGGGCAAGGATTTGGGTAGATTTGGGTAAATATTTCTTGTTTCAGAAGTTACACTACACACATATACTTTCGTGCCACGTTATATGTGTATATTGGTAGATTTGGGCAAGAATTTGGGTAGATTTTGGTAAATATTTATTGGTTCAGAAGTTACACTATGCACATATACTTTCTTGCCACGTTATATGTGTATATTGGTAGATTTGGGCAAGGATTTGGGTAAATATTTCTTGTTTCAGAAGTTACAATATACACATCTACTTTCGTGCCACGTTATATGTGTATAGTGGTAGATTTTGGCAAGGATTTGGGTAGATTTAGGTAAATATTTATTGGTTCAGAAGTTACACTATGCACATATACTTTCGTGCCACGTTATATGTGTATATTGGTAGATTTGGGCAAGGATTTGGGTTTTCTGGGCCTTTACGTCATACAGTTATCTGAGTCTACAAGCAGAAAATGTCGCCAACATCAAACAGTTTATAGAATTATCCATTGTTCCAAATCTACCTACAATACAATTTGGTTTCTATGTTAATATGTCACCAAAACCGACCATTTATATCACCGATTTCCGTACTTTAGGATTGACTTTCTAATGCCTTGTCGAGTGTTTGTCGTTACTGAATTTGGTTTGCAGTATCTTTTTGTACATTGTACCGTACTTCTTTTGTAACCGGACTGTTTGACATTGCAATGAATGTTTCAAGTTTTATTGAATGGCTTCTAAATGCAATACAATCATTTGCACTGAAGAAATATAAAAAGATCGGACAGGGAAAGTAGCATTCAAGGAGGACAGTAAAACACAGAAACAAACACGCAAACAGACAAACAAGAAGGCAAAAGCAATAATAAATGCAAACGACATCACAAACACAAAAAGGGTTGACAATAGGGCTACCGCCTTGGAACGGTCAGTTGCAAAGTAGGCCACTGGGGGTTTAAACCGGTTCTAGGGTGCACCAAACCTCACACTTACCCTACTGTCATCCCATTAAAACAGGACAGTGTAAATAAAGAAATCCCCGCCATGATCTAATCTCTAACCAACAAGGCAGCATCAATAGGCAATATAAGTAAAAAAAATATGCTCGTGTAAATATAATACAAAAAAAACAATAGCCTAGAAAGCCACAATGAAGGTACTCAATGACTTTGCAGAAGCCAGAGCAGTAAGAGAATAAACCATTAAGGGCCGACAAGAAAGATCATGGACAAACATCAAACGCCACCGTCCCAATGGGCTTTAGGTAGGCGTCATCATAGGGTCCACAGCCTGTCTGGTCATCGTACAATTAAAGAGGAAAGCATAGTGGCGAACTGTAAAAGGGTCCACCACCAAGCATGCAGTACGTTGCAAAACGATAGGGTCATAACCTCTTTTGATAAACTTTTTAACAAGTTTAACAAAGATAGTATGAAAGTGATCCTGACCTAGAATCTTACGAAGTTTATAAATCACATCACCATAGAAGTCAGGTTGTGATAGTCCTTGTCGCAGAAGAGTCCTTAAATTACTTTTATATTTGGAAAGAAGATCAGGGTTACGATAATAACATTTTGCAAAGGTTTTACGAAGTTTATGGTAACGGTAACCCTGATTGAGTAACTTTTTAGTTATACAAAGATTACGAATATTAAAGTCCTCAACTCGAGTACAAGCTCTAGAAAAACGAATAAGTTGAGACACATATACCCCATAAGAAGTTGCTCGGGGAACATCCCCATCCAAGTGGGGATAAATAACAATGTCAAAATTAAAATCATCTCTCTTGTCATAGATTTTGCTAATTATTTTACCATTTTCAATCGAGAGATCTAAATCAAGAAAAGAAGCGTTATTATCAGATATATTAGCTTTGTTAAGCTGAAGTTCTTTAGGATAAATATAATTAACCATAGTTGGAAAGAAAGGGTTGTCAATGTTCAATATGTCATCCAGATACCGAGAGGTATCAAGTCAATTGAATGACTTTCATTTCATAAATTGTTCCTATTATTGGAGATACAGACTGTTCATAAACTATGATGTCTGATTTTTTGAGATTACATATTTTCAGTCCAATGATAAAATGTACATACCATATCTTTACTCTTCATTAATACTATTATAAGCTGAGCCTTTACTTTAGTTACCTTTAAACATATCTAAGAAATAGATGGGAAATCTATAAAGAAATCGGCTCCAGGCTATATCCTCCAGTACACTAGGCAGCATTAATAGGCAATACACAGCTCATCATGTTGATATGACATGAAATAAAGCCACAAACGACGTGACTTCACACGCACGCACGCACGCACGCACGCACGCACGCACGCACGCACGCACGCACGCACGCACGCACGCACGCACGCACGCGCGCGCGCGTGTGTGTGTGAAATGTCTCTTTTGAACGAGATAAAACACGAAACGCTGTTTGACATGACATGGCATCAAAGGACATTATTTTTAAGGACCTACGTTTAATACTTCACAAGACGTTTTGGCGCTAAAGTTTTTTTGACGTTCTAGAAGTTTTATATCAGTCTTTATTTTTCGTTTCATACATGTTATCTAGAATGGGAACTCGCTTAAAAAGCTATATATATATGACTAATATATATATTAAGAAGCGTTATTATCAGATATATTAGCTTTGTTAAGCTGAAGTTCTTTAGGATAAATATAATTAACCATAGTTGGAAAGAAAGGGTTGTCAATGTTCAATATGTCATCCAGATACCGAGAGGTATCAAGTCAATTGAATGACTTTCATTTCATAAATTGTTCCTATTATTGGAGATACAGACTGTTCATAAACTATGATGTCTGATTTTTTGAGATTACATATTTTCAGTCCAATGATAAAATGTACATACCATATCTTTACTCTTCATTAATACTATTATAAGCTGAGCCTTTACTTTAGTTACCTTTAAACATATCTAAGAAATAGATGGGAAATCTATAAAGAAATCGGCTCCAGGCTATATCCTCCAGTACACGCACGTTTATATATATATATATATATATATTAATCATTACCAATTATGAATGTATTGTATTGCATTTTTATTAAAAACAGTATAAAACACAATTATATCGGATTCATTTATAGCTGAATAATGTCTGCTTCAAGCTGGATATAAGACATCATTTATGTTAGTAGGTAATGGGATTCCTGTTTTGTAAATCCTAATTATTAATTAAAGCTAAATTAAATAAGGAATTTAATGTGTGAGTATACTTACTATAATCTGCCTTTGCTGAGCCATGTATTCCGAACATAATCAGAAACAATAAGACGAGTCGGCTGTCTTGTAAATCCATGTTCCTTCTGGCACTGTGGAGATATATTTCCTGCATGAACATGAATAATATAATATATCATACATGTACAAAATATATTTAATAACTCCTTTCCGGGATGAAAATATGCCTTTACTGATCAACAACAAAAAACAAAAACATATAAATTATTGAAACTGCAAGCGAAACGTGATTCAACTAAGATTCATTCGTGATGTCCACGTAGCTATCTTGAATATCTGACACAAATTGAAACAACCAAATGGCATATAAATATATGAAATTGTTTTAACTTTTATAAATGTTATAACTGGAGAAATACTTTTGTGAAAAGTATTCTAGTTTTCACGAACGTTTGCATATGTTTAGTAACCATGATCCTGGATGACGCGTAATGACCAAAATCACACAAGTTGGCGTCCTAACTAGCTTGAAAACGTTAAACACATGGCCCAATGTTCACATTTTAAGCTGAAGCTCAAAACTCAACTATTTCTTTTAGCTATAACTTTTTTTGATTAATATTTTTAATAGGGAAACTTTCAAGACAGTTGTAATGTTTGCTTGTCTCTATTTGTGTAAAGTTTCAAGCAATTCCAAGTCCATTAAATATGATTTAAAAAGGAGTTTTGATCTTGAGCAGGTTTGTTTGTGAACTTGGGGCTAGAGAGAACAATAATGTAACGTGTGGGATTGTGCTTGTCATTTTCTTATGTTTCATTTTTCTTTTCATTCTCCGCAAAACTCACAATCCAAAATCCCGGATGGTTCCATCTTTATTGATGCTTTTTGAAAGACATTCATCCAGTGTAATAAATTAAATTGAATGTTGAACATAGATGTAGTCTACACTTAAACACTAACACTTAAAGTTGTTTTACAAATCTTAACAGTAGATGCACAAGTTGACAAGGAAGGTTTGTATTCACAGCATGCAATACACCGAATGCACGCACGTTTTTTTAGCAATTGACAATCACACGGAAAATCGAAGCAAAATATGCGACAATCACAGACATAAATGGGTTGCCTACAGAATTACCACCTCAAAACAAGTTTATTTTCAGTTAATACTGTACAAGTATTTGCCACTATTAGAGCCGCTATTTAAAACATGTACGCATGTATATGACAATATAAACCATGCATCATATTGCGATGTTGAACACTTTCCTTGTTTGTGTCCATGACCTAAAAAGACATCAGAAACGTATTTAACAGTAAGTTAACAATAAAAGCGCAATATAAACATATTTTACACTCATTTTAACCATTCACATTGTATGTATGTAAGCCTGTATATGTTAATTTGTGCCTCCAGACGAGGATAAAAAGGATAGCTGCAATACACACTGATATACTGTATCTCTACATCATAACACACAAGGCATACATACATACATACATACATACATACATACATACATACATACATACATACATACATACATACATACATACATACATACATACATACATACATACAAGAATAGCTTATATAAGTGGGATCACAGTAGACAGTGACAATGAAAGGAGCCGGATCACTAGGATACTGTGAATTCAGTAAATGGTATATATTAAAAGGAGATAATTTGAACGCACAGCTTTCGAAATTTGGGATCTAAGAGATTTACGTTCACAAATACAGGGAGAAATATTTGAGAAATATTTGCGAACTACCAAGGACAGACAACATTCGGACGAACTACGGCAGGGCGCCTAGCTATGACGAGAGTAACATAAATCAAACGTATGCATTCACTTCATAAAAATGATATTGGCAACACACGCGGATAAACTGTATCTCTACATCATAACACGCTCGTCTGGAGGCACAATTAACATATACACGCATACATACATACAATTATAGCTCATATGAGTGGGATCACATTTAAGCTGACATTTATGATTAGTTATGAAGAGAGAGTGAATAACCTCAGACCCTGTATTTGTTTGTGAGATAGGGTTATTCACGTACAATTTTACCTTCATCCAACCAGCAATGTTCTATTATTAGTACTATTGTTACTTCCCTTGATCACAATCTCTTCATTTATTTTATTTTTTTAGTCTTGTTCATAGTTTTTATTAGCTTTGGAGTTGCTTTATACTGTATCCTGCAGTATCGGTTTTAGGTTTTGAGATAGGGTTTGTCATATCTTTTTCACATCTTCACCCTTTCAAAATAACTAAATGTCAGCGTTCAGTTTTACCCTCATCCAACCAGAAATGCACATTTGGCTCCAGAGTGTCTATTCAAAGTGATCAGTCCCTGCAACACTGCCAAACGATAAGTTGTTTTTTAAACAGTTTTATTTAAACAACCGTGTATTTTATTGTTTTTTTTGTTTCGTATTTGTTCTTTTTGTGTTTGTGTATCCCTGATGCAGTCGTAAGCCAAAAGCGCTTGGGGTTTTATAAACTGTAGCACTGTATAAATGTTTTTTCCCCATTTATATATATACCGCTATAAATAGAGAAACAAATGTGTACAACCACTTGATAGTTTCCTGTATACTGTGAAAAAAGGACACGCATGTGTAAAAATAGGAAAAGGAAAAATTAAAGTTAAAACAGTTATAAATTATGGACAGTTCTGTGGAAAAATCTCCATAATTTCGTTATTTTTGTGATTCAGATAATAAAAAAGATGTTTGATCATTGATCAGTGATCCTCAAACAACTTCATTGAGATTTTATTTATTTAAAACATAAATACTTCTCCGCAATTTTTCAAATGATTTTTTTTCAATACATCTGCTTCTATAAACGGATCGCTTTATTTCCAGTATAAAGGTGTCTTTATTACACGACTGAACGTTTCTAACACCAAAAATCAAAGTCGTCTCATTCGAGTCTATAGGTACATGTTTTGTTTTTAGTAATTTGTTGATTTCAAAACAATGTTTTGTGATTCATTACATTCCCAGAAAATATGTAAACGGGTTTCAGTTTCCCTGTTACAGAAGGTGCATAGAGAATTGCCTTTTAACTTTATTTATGTTAAGTAAAAATTAGTTGCTAAGATTCTATGCAGTACTCTTGCAGTAGACATTTACGATATGTGTCTGTATACACTTTTTCATTCCTTTTCATTCAATATATCCTTTTACAGTCCTACTTGCTATCGTTGCTATCATAAAAATTACCCCTACTGATATTCTCCAAGCAGGTTGTCCAGATACACACTTGTTAATGACCATGATAAATTTCCTGGTCAGCATTGGCCAGCCATGTTTTATTACTGCTCACTGATAAGCATCCAGCGAGTTGAGTGTGTTATGAGATGATACTGAGCCTTGATTATGAAACCAGAGATCTGAGGAGAATAGTTACATCTTTGACACAATTTATGATTGCTTTATATCTTCCATACAATTTAATTTATTTAACAAGTCATATCTATAGAATACAGAATAGTTTGTGACAATAGCAAACAAACATATATTCATTAAGCTTAAAAACACCTCGTGTATATAGTTTTAATATCATGTACATGCAACAGTGAAACTAAGGTCTCGATAGACCTTTTAAATTGTCAAAAACATTTATTGAAAAACGTTTTCCTCAATAATCAATTTTGAGAGTTTCATTTGATGAAGTGAATATGAAATGATTTATACCCACAACTGATTTTAATATTAGATATTAAAGGGACACATGGCAATCTTGGAGTTATTATCAAGCATTACAATTGGCGATTCAATTTATTTATCCAGAATCAATTGACTTTAAACCTGCTTGCATACAATTCAATGCAATTTTGAGTTTTCAATTTATCTTTTTATATTTCCATAGGTTAAAATATATTATTGGTATAATATAATCAACAGTTAGTGATTTGCAACAACAGTTTTTTGTACTCTTCTCATAATTAATATTAATAATTGAACAAATTCAAGTAATGTAGAAAAACTAATGGGACACCGGGCCTTTCAAAAAAAGAAGATTGCCGTGTTTCCCTTTAAACTTTGGTATAATCTGTTGTTTCTGGTGTATATATATATTGATGTGGTTAAATGAGGGTTATATATATTGATGTGGTGAAATGAGGGTTATATATATTGATGTGGTGAAATGAGGGTTATATATATTGATGTGGTTAAATGAGGGTTATATATATTGATGTGGTGAAATGAGGGTTATATATATTGATGTGGTGAAATGAGGGTTATATATACTGATGTGGTGAAATGAGGGTTATATATATTGATGTGATTAAATGAGGGTTATATATATTGATGTGGTTAAATGAGGGTTATATATATTGATGTGGTGAAATGAGGGTTATATATATCGATGTGGTTAAAGGAGGGTTATATATATTGATGTGGGTAAATGAGGGTTATATATATTGATGTGGTTAAATGAGGGTTATATATATTGATGTGGTGAAATGAGGGTTATATATATTGATGTGGTGAAATGAGGGTTTCTAAGTATATATATTGATGTGATAACGAGGGTGTCTAAATATGTATGAACATTATGTACATCAATAGATTTATACTATATTACTGTAAAGTGTCCTTATGTTTGATAATGTTATAGTTACTGAGAACTGTCAAAGATTTGGCAGTAAAATGCAGTGTACATAAGTTATTATTAAATATACAATCTAAGTTGTTGTATACTATTAGTAAGTAATACAATATTTTTCTCATTTTAAAGCAACTGATACAATTTCCATTTGTATTAAATAAGTATAAATAAACTGAATTTTCATCAAGTACGTTGTTTTATTGTTCGGCGCCCCTGAGGGCGCCGGACATACTGTGGTAGTACTTTGACCTAAGGCATGGGGAATCAAAAGGACTGATAGTTGAGTATGTTTGGATTGTAATTAAAAATGTTTAAATGGCATTTAAAGCATGCTATAAAACGCACCAGAATAAGATATAAAACACAAGAGATAAAACTGCTTAGCGATTTCTTGAATTTCTGTAAGAAATGATGCACCAATAATTCAAAAATTATACAAAATCATTTTATTAAAACGATGTCTCCCGCGTGCTTATCTCCCTTATAAAATCAAATGGTTAAATGCGTAATACGAATTTTAGAAAAATTTAACGAAATTTATCGATCGTAATATCTGCGTTTCAAATGTTTTCACATTGTTCTCGTTTTTAAATCGTTTTGATTAATTATTATTGGCAAATTACATTAAATGTTGCTAAGAAATGAGAAAATACGATGATATATCGGAAAGTTTTGGCATTTAAATTTCGTTTACGGGAAATCGCTAATTTTGTAATGCTTCATTTTGACTGTCAAATGCAGACAAATGTATTGAAAACGAAAGTAGATTTATGAGCGCAGACTCGGAATCAAAAATATTCAAAATTATGCGACTTCCAGTCGAAATGGTGTTATGAAAAAGGTGTAATAGATTTGTTTGAACCCATCCCCCTTTACTTTTGAAAATCCTCCCACATTTTTAGAGGAAGGGGGGAAAATCCCCCCTGCTTTTTAGATCCTAGATTGGACACTGCATTTTATATTGTTTTCTAAGCTGAACTGGCTTGTGCAAGATCAGCTTTACCATAGGCTGTCATCCATCTGTCTTCTTCTCAGTAACCAACACTGAAATTTTCATGAAACATTATGTTAAGCATCTTAGCATTGACCTTTCAAGTTTGTTCAAATTGGGTGGATCATGTCATTTACTACGTTATAAAATTAACTTATGTATAACCTTAAAGAAACAAACAGTCTGATTTAAATGAAACTTCATGTGTAGCATCCTGGTATTAATCAACTTCTCTCCAGTTTATTTAATCAGGTTGTTCAGGTCATTAACTATATCACTAAGTTCAACTTCTGGTAAAACCTTTAATGTGCCAAAAATCTACATTGCACATTTACAATTTTTTCAGCCAGATCAGCGAAATCATACTTTTTATACTAATAAAAGAAACAAGTTTTGATGTTTTTATATATATTTTTATAATGTTCAATTAAGTACATATTTTTATAATGTTCAATTAAGTACAAACGTCTTTCTATTCCTGTTTGTTAACATATTTTTGATGCTAATGAAAGAAACAAGTTTTAATATATATTTTTATAATGTTCAATAAAAGTTAAGAAATAAATAATTGACTTCTTCACTTATTTTTGCACATAAGTAGGTTTTCTGGTCAAAACTGAAAAAGTCGGCATTACCACTGTTAGTAGCGCACTGGGCTTTGAATCCAGAGGTCAGTTGGATCCTCAGACAGTACCATGTTGTCTTTAAACATGACACTATTTCTATAGCGTACACCCTTTATAATGATTGACATGCAACATTGTGTCTTATTGTCCCTCGTCTCCAGCCACTAATTCAAATGAGTAGATTATCAGTTACCTGTATAGATGGTTCATGTGATACAGTACTAGGTTTAATAACAAAACAAAAACAATTAGTCTAAAACTGATCGTCTGTTGGCCCTTCATGGCATAAAAACGACGTTACAAATTCAAACAGATATGTGAAGTGCGTTGTCCATTAATTCTTGGCTTACTTAGCTTTCTCTCCAAATGTTTCAACAACGACTTTGTAATCACTCGGCATTCATCACCTTATCTTTCCATAAACTATTTATTTAAACCTAATGCAGTCAATTCATTTAACACATTTTAAGGAAAGTCCTGCAACGAAACCGTTTGGAAAATTGTCTGAATGACCTAGTTAATTCAAAATACATTTAACCAAGTCAACATAGCAACGTTTGTTAATATTATGTCCATGACCACTAAATATACCAAGGTTTAGTACTGATAATAAGATAGTTAAAATAACTGATAAACACGTGTACTGTTATTTAATAACGTATGTTTTAATTCTTAAATATTTTGGCGCCGAATTGATGCTTTGCATCAAGTTTTTCTTGTTTCATGATGTGTTTATTTATACTCAATCTTACTGTGCTGCTGCAGAATGAGCCTCTCAGCTGTGCCACATTTGCACTGGCCGCTTTTATTGCAGTCAATTTGCTAGGGGTCATTAAAAGGCTGCTACCTGGGGAAATTGTAACTGTATCATGATTTTATCTCTGGCTCAGATCCGAGCTACAATATATCTTTATAATAATACATGTATACTTCAATATATCATTATACTGATACATGTATACTTCACTATATCCTTATACTGATACATGTATACTTCACTATATCCTTACAATGACACACTTATACTTCACTTTATCCTTATACTGATACATGTATACTTCACTATATCCTTATGATGACACATGTATACTTCACTATATCCTTATACTGAAACATGCATACTTCAATCTGTCCTTATAATGACACATGTTTACATCACTATATCCTTATACTGATACATGTATACTTCAGTATATCCTTATAATGACACATGTATACTTCACTATATCCTTATACTGATACATGTATACTTTACTATATCCTTATACTGATACATGTATACTTCACTATATCCTTATACTGATGCATGTATACTTCACTATACCCTTACAATGACACATGTATACTTCACTATATCCTTATACTGATACATGTATACTTCAATCTGTCCTTATAATGACACATGTTTACATCACTATATCCTTATACTGATACATGTATACTTCAGTATATCCTTATAATGACACATGTACACTTCACTATATCCTTATACTGATACATGTATACTTCACTATATCCTTATATTTGACACATGTATACTTCACTATATCCTTATACTGATACGTGTATACTTCACCATATGCTTATACTGACACATATATAATTCACCATATGCTTATACTGATACATGTATACTTCACTATATCCTTATAATGACACATGTGTACTTCAATATATCCTTATACTGATACATGTATACTTCACTATATCCTTATACTGATACATGTATACTTCACTTTATGCTGATAATGACGAATGAATACTTCGCTATATCCTTATACTGATACATGTATACTTCACTATATAATTATACAGATACATGCATACTTCACTATATCCTTATACTGATACATGTATACTTCAATCTGTCCTTATAATGAAACATGTATACTTCACTATATCGATATACTTATACATGTATACTTCACTATATCCTTATACTGATACATGTATACTTCACTATATCCTTATACTGATACATGTATACTTCACTATATCCTTATAATGACACGTGTATACTTCACTATATCCTTATACTGATACATGTATACTTCAATCTGTCCTTATAATGACACATGTATACTTCACTATTTCGATATACTGATTCATGTATACTTCACAATATCCTTATAAGGACACATGTATACTTCACTATATTCTAATACTGATACAAGTATACTGCATTATATCCTTATACTGATACATGTATACTTCACTATATCCTTATACTGATACATGTATACTTCAATCTGTCCTTATACTGATACATGTATACATCACTATATCCTTATAATGACATATGTATACTTCACTATATCGTTATAATGACACACGTATACTTCTCTATATCTTTATACTGATACATGTATACTTCACTATATCCTTATACTGATACATGTATACTTCAATCTGTCCTTATAATGACACATGTATACTTTACTATATCGATATACTGATACATGTATACTTCACAATATCCTTATAAGGACACATGTATAATTCACTATATTCTTATACTGATACATGTATACTGCATTATATCCTTATACTGATACATGTATACTTCAATATGTCCTTATAATGACACATGTATACTTCACTATATCCTTATACGGATACATGTATACTTCACTATATCCTTATACTGATATATGTATACTTCAATCTGTCCTTATAATGACACATGTATACTTCACTATATCCTTATAATGACACATGTATACTTCACTATATCCTTATACTGATACATGTATACTTCACTATATCCTTATAATGAAACATGTAAACTTCACTATATCCTTATACTGATACATGTATACTTCAATCTGTCCTTATACTGATACATGTATACATCACTATATCCTTATAATGACATATGTATACTTCACTATATCCTTATATTGACACATGTATACTTCACTATATCCTTATAATGACACATGTATACTTCACTATATCCTTATACTGACACATGAATTCTTCACTATCTCCTTATACTGATACATGTATACTTCACTATATCCTTATACTGACACATGTATACTTCACTATATCCTTATACTGATACATGTTTACTTCACTATATCCTTATAATGACACATGTATACTTCACTATATCCTTATACTGATACATGTATACTTCACTATATCCTTATACTGATACATTTATACTTCACTATATCCTTATACTGATACATGTAAGTAGTATAAAAGCTAGGAGTTTTGGGCCACTTTCCACTCGCGGGGAACGAGAAAAACTAATGAAATATTGCAGGGGGTACTCAGGCGTAACTCTCATTCACACCACCAAGATCTAAATGCAAGTCACGCCTAAATCAACACCTCAACATATGTCAACAGTTTTCTCAAGCAACCCCGCTCACAAAAATTCGCCCTTATCCATTAGTTTCTATACTATTAATCAATCCGGTTGTCATTTTAATAACATAACATTTGCAACTCATTAAGCAAAGTCAGACGGAACCGGGCAGTAGTCTTCATCATCGCTCTGCATATCATTTTTTACCATGGAGTATTTTACTTGTATGCTCATGTATCTTGTCCATTATCTAATATGTACCGTTTATCATCATAAGCTGATAAACATTTTTTTTTATTGCATAGCTGCTTATGCTATGCTTTTGTGATCTAATGACTTTCATCTCATGGTGAGCTTCTGTTGCCGTAAACAAAATCTTTTTGTAATCATCATGTGCTATCTGTTTTTTAACAACACACTTTTTAACGCCCTTGCATGTCTTTGCGCTAACCTCATTATCTAGGACATATGAATATAGTTTACTTCGCAACCCAACAAATTCAACAATGGGTATTCCGCAAAAGAAATATAAAAAGATCGGACAGGAAAAGTAGCATTCAAGGAGGACAGTAAACCACAAAACACAGAAACAGACACGCAAACAGACAAACAAGAAGGCAAAAGCAATAATAAATGCAAACGACATCACAAACACAAAAAGGGTTGACAATAGGGCTACCGCCTTGGAACGGTCAGTGGCAAAGTAGGCCACTGGGGGTTTAAACCGGTTCTAGGGTGCACCAAACCTCACACTTACCCTACTGTCATCCCATTAAAACAGGACAGTGTAAATAAAGAAATACCCGCCATGATCTAATTTCTAACCAACAAGGCAGCATCAATAGGCAATATAAGTAAAACACAAATATGCTCGTGTAAATATAATACAAAAAAAACAATAGCCTAGAAAGCCACAATGAAGGTACTCAATGACTTTGCAGAAGCCAGAGCAGTAAGAGAATAAACCATTAAGGGCACGACAAGAAAGATCATGGACAAACAACAAACGCCACCGTCCCAATGGGCTTTAGGTAGGCGTCATCATAGGGTCCACAGCCTGGCTGGTCATCGTACAATTAAAGAGGAAAGCATAGTGGCGAACTGTAAAAGGGTCCACCACCAAGCATGCAGTACGTTGCAAAATGATAGGGTCATAACCTCTTTTGATAAACTTTTTAACAAGTTTAACAAAGATAGTATGATATTGATCATGACCTAGAATCTTACGAAGTTTATAAATCACATCACCATAGAAGTCAGGTTGTGAAGTTTCATCTTTCATCTTGCCAATAACCTTTTTATTATCATTAAAATGAAACTTACTTTTTGGATCATAATCACAATTATCAAAAAGTTCTTTATCCTTGTAAAAGTCTGCATACACATCTTTTGTTTTTATTTCATAACACAAGGAATCGGTATCAGTAAATTATAACTTAGCTTTATTATCATATTCGTTTTTAATGTAGTTGTAATGGAAATCATACATCAAATATGTTGACAAGTCTTAAATATACATACCAACATAAATAGGACGATTTAAAACTAATAGTTCTTTTATTCTGTTTATAGCAAATAAATTTTCATTAAACATTTTACAAGAAATAAATGAAGGTCTTGCCGCATATTTTAAAAGGACCTCCTCGTCGTGAGTCAATTTAACATTAATTCTTTTTCTCAAGTTTTCCATAGTTTTACCAAAAACTGAATTATTCATTAGTTTGAAGAAATCCTTTTCAAAAGCATTTTTACCAGCTGTCCTCTTGGCAGTATTAAAATCTATGTATGTCCTTAACCACTCTGATTCGTCAAACGGTAGTATTCGATGTATTTTTGTTACCTTCAATCCAAGCGTTTTATACAATTCTAAGTTTCTAAAATGCACGACATATTTTTCTTTATTTTTCAACGTCGTAACAAGTTTATTAACATTACAATGTCCTAAATTAAACTTTTGTTTTAAATTTTTACAATAGTCTGACAACCACTCATCTTTTATATTTAGACTTTCCGGAGCAAGAGGATAATCATTATGTGAGTCATGCAGTTTCTCCGGATACTCGATATCGCACTCAACACTGTAATTTGATTTTCCTTTTTCAAACTTATCAACCCACTTGAAGTTGCCAGTAGGCAGCGGTTGACACATGGCCCACCCGAACAAGTTATTAGCATCGAGATATATTATGTACTTGCTTTCTTTTTTCTTGTCATAGTTTTTCATATATTTATTGTTAGCCTGTGAATATCTGTTTGCGATATACTCGTGCCGCCTCTTAATCCTTTTTCCACAAACAAATATTGGTCAATATCAGTTATTAAATCAAGTTGGATACCAGTCATCTTAAGGTATGCATCCCAGGCTAACCCAGGACTACTGAAGTAATGGCAAGGATCTAATTTGTAATACTCAATGCACATTTTTCTAAAGTTTTTAAAAACATCTGTCAGTAGCAGCACATCAGTCTTAAGATACAGATCATGATATTCTCCCATATTTTTAATCTTGAATGTTTTCCATATTTTTTTAGCGTGTTCATAATCTGCATCTGAAATATGTTCGTCATTTAATTGAGAATAAAAGTTATCTTTGCCAGGTAACTTAGTACCTTAGCAAGCATGTTTTACAAAACCATTTTTTCCCCTTGTATGCTGTTTGACTAAACATTAGTCTGTCAAAATCTTTTATCCACACTTAATGATTTTTTTCTTCTTCAACAATCAAAAGCATATCGCATTCTTCTTTTACTTTATTTTTTGATATGTACAAAGGGTATACTTGATTATCTTCATACCCATATATATTAAAACAAATGTTTTGTTTTTCTATTTTTGGGATTTGTTGAATTGTAACAGGAAATGTTATTCCCTTATAATCAAAATCGTCAATATGCTTTTTATACTTTGTTATTCTTTGAGGTTTATTGTCAGCAGGAAATTTATAAACCAAATGACACCATCTAAAGCACTCGTTTTCTTCATTTTTTATATTTATCAATCCTTTTTTGTTGTGTTGCAGTTCTTTTGGTAAATTCAAATAAGAGCTACCTCGCAAAGGCTTATACGTTATTCGATTTATATAGTGTGCGTCTAGTGTCTCAATTACCCAACCACTTCCCATCTGAATCCAATTTCCAACTCTATTTATAATTTCGCCGCGTGCTTTGTCCAGCGCCCCGATAATATTACTTTCGGTTAATATTATTGCTGCTTTAGAATTAAAGTAAGCTGTTTTGTATGTGGTTGCAGGACCTGTTGCTATGTCTCCCATTGATGTTTTTTTTAAAAGTATGTTTCACATCAACACTTAATTTAAAGCCGCCCGTTTTTCTTAGTTCCGTTCTAAGAAATTGTATAACGCTTGGTTGTGTTTTCTGCAGTTGAGTGAGCGGGTCATTACTAACAACATTTACTTTAAAAACCTTGCTACACTGTTTCGGAGATGTTTCAATTTCTCGGATACTCATTATATTATATTACATGAGATTATTTCTTTAAGCCCCTATTAATTAATTAATTAATTAATTATTGAAGTAAAATATTTATTTCCCGGTTAGATTATATTATTATTTTTATTATTTATTCATACATAATAATTTTAATTCCTCGGTCAAGTAAAATATCATAGTGAGCAATAAAAGAAACTTTGTATAAAGTTGGATGGTAACTGGTTGCCTCTGAATTTTTTTTTTTGCACAAAGAACGTAGTTTGTTTATATCTCTTTTTTCTATTTTCCGTGACAATTTTAGTTGTTTTGCCATTGTTATGATTCTTTCTATCAAATCTTGAAAGTTTGAAAAAATTAAAAGCTCTGCATCTAATTTACTCGCATCTTCAAAATCAATAGTTTTTGCATGTTCCGTTTGATCTTTCTTAAAGATTTTAATTTTCTTTTCTACTTGTTCCATTATAATATTACGTAAGATAATATTTTTAAGCCTTATTTAAATATATATTTCTATAGTATAATATAATGAATTGCAAATATTGTGAAAGAGTTTTAGATATTATTGATCCTCCTGGGGTGTGCACAGATTGTTTCTTACTTTACCTGTCTAATAAAAAAAAGCTTTGTAAATATTGTACCAGAGTCAAGCAGTGTTACAAGTGTACATACGCATGTGTGAATTGTAACGATACTTGTGAAGATTTCGATAACGAGCGTGTTTGCCTTAATTGTGGCACTCACAATGGTTATAATCTTATCACAGGTTGCGCCTACAGTCAAAAGAAAACTATTTACCACAGAAAGTATCATTTAGATAAATACTTGGTAGCATTTGATTTGTCTTCTAAAAATAGACAAAGATTTGAAGATTTGTTTTACAAAATTATAAAGGTTTTGGATCAAATAGAAGGCCGAAAAAGATCAATCAAATTTGAATACATTTTTCAGAAAATATTTAAAATATTAAAAATAGAAAAAGAAACAAAACTGATTAAAACAAAATCAACCAGAGAAAAGTATGATAGGATATGGAAACAAGTCAAAAAAGAATAACGACTGAATGCCATGACCGTTTAACTTGGAATCTTTTCATATACATTTCCAGAGGTTCTGTAAAGTTATCATTCTTTTGAATCTCTAATATTTTATTGACGGTAATCCTAATTACCTCTTCATCATTTTCTAGTCCTGTTGTTGTTTGGACATATGATAGAAGTTGTTTAAAACTCCTATGATGTGTTTTTAACAAAGTCTTTTTTTCTGCTATTCTTGTTTTACTCACTAAAACAGCAACTACTGGAGGAACTGCGCCAACCACAGTTATGAAAACAGGAATTGCTGGAACTAATGCTAGGAGAGCACAACAACCAATTATTCCGCTGGTAATCTGTAACGTTGTGTTTATAATACCGCACAATTTATAACTGCGTCTGTATGCAGCCACAAGTCGCGTCAAGTGATCAATTAATTCTTCTTTGGTTTTCATGTATAATTACAGTTAGACAATCATTTAATTAAAATATTTAGAAAATAGTTGCTCATGTTCGTTTGGTGACATTTCACCTATTTTTAATAATTCATCGATTATGCTAATACCTTTATTTATTATCTGTGGACTATTATTTCCTGATTCGATACTTCCGCATACTAACTCTAGATCATCCAACAAATCTTTAGGGCTATTATAATATTCAACACAGCCTCCTAAAATCTTCTTGAACTTTGAAGAACCTTTATGAATTGGTTAATCAGATAATTCTGTTAGTTCTTTAAAAACATTCTGAGACAACTTTGAATACGTTTTTCCATTGTTGTAACGCTTTGTTATCAAGTCTATAAAATCATCGTCTACTTTTAGGTCTAACACAACTGCTTCCTCTTGTTTGGCAATAAGTTTGTGATTACCAACAAGCTTGGGTAAATCAATTTGTAACATTCCATAGTGACCATCTTTGTCGACTTTGTAGGAATTTCTTTTTTGCTGCATCCCTTTGCCAATCTTTTGTACAGTTTCATTAGCTGCTCGAATTCGCTCAGGCAACCTCCCTGTATAAAAACCCAAAGCATTTCCTCATCTGTTTTTCATTATGTTTTTCTGTAAGTGAATCTATCTCTTGTTTGACAAGATCGGGGTCCTTGAGTAATTTTGAGTATTTAGTTTTTGTCTCAATGGTTGTAGCCTTTTCCAACCCCTCTTTGAGTTTTTCTTCGCTGAGGTTGTTTATTTTTACCTTTAGACCATTTATCTTGAAAATCATTTTCTTGCGTATCTCATCAGCCCTTTTAATATATTCATCATAATCAGCATTCCCATCAGTAATACCTGGTATTTCAGTTGGCATTGGCAAGTTAACTTATCAAGTACTTCTTTATTCATACCAGCATCCATGTCAATATCATACACGGGTTTGGGTTCCTTAGGCCTCGCAGCAGGTTCTTCTTCCCATTCTTCTTCTTCTATTGATGTTCGTTTTTGTTTGATTTTTTTCATATAATTCTTCCGTGGGTTTTAGCCTAGGCTCTCTTTCCGGAGTTTTTCTTAATTTTGGTTTAGATTGTATGGACTGCATTAGTTCCTCCATGAAATCAACCGCCGGTGCTTGGTCTTTAGGATCTACAGTTTGCTTTGCAGTTGGTTTTTAAAAGCGTGTGGTAGTTGTGGTAGTAGCGGTGGTGGTCGAGGCGGCGGCGGTGGTGGTAGAGGCGGCGGCGGCGGTGGTGCTATAGCTCCACGATCAGGCGGGGCAACTAAATGCGGACGTATTGTCTCAGGAAGAAGAGCCAACTGTTGACGTATTTCCGGAAGGGTAATCAAATGTTCAGCTAGCCGCCTTGTTTGCTCTGTTATTTCGCTAGTTACAGGTTTAAATACTTCCGCGTATAAATCACGACTAGCTCCTTTTTCTAGTCTTTTGCGAATAACTCTATTCTCGTATTCTTTGACAAGCTCACTCGCTTTTCGCTTTTTATCTGCTAATTCTTTCCATTTTAACAAAGACATGTAGAATATTAGGTTAGATTAAATCAAGATAAATTAGTACAAGTTAAAATAAGTTAAGAAAAGTATTATCTAAGTATTATTATAATGCAAATTCCAAACTATGATATGAAAACAGAAAACGGTAATTTTAAACAAATATGGAACTTTATGCCAGACTGTTGTTTTAGAATGTTAATTTGTGGTAATTCAGGTTCTGGCAAGACAAACACATTAGTTCATATGTTATTAAAACCTTTAGTTTACTATGACAAGATTTATTTGTTTGCTAAAAACTTGGAACAGTCTAAGTATCAGGTCTTGTCGCAAAAACTTGAAAAGATAGCAAAAAAGAATAAAATTCCAGTCGAAGACATATTAGAATGTTCAAATGATGAAGTTATCCCTGTGAATGATTTGGATTCTGATACTCAAAAGATAGCTATTTTTGATGATTATGTTTGCGAGCGCAATCAAAACGATATTATTAATTATTTCATCCAGGGAAGGCACAAAAACTGTTGCGTGATTTATTTATCTCAATCTTATTACAAAACTCCCAAAGACATTCGGTTGAACTGTTCTCATTACATCTTTTTCGCGACTCCGGTTAATCGAGAGCTAGGCATGCTTTCCAACGAACAAGATGTCAGCAAAGATCAGTATAAAGAAGCAACTGACAAACAGTACGACTTTCTGTACCTTGATCGTCCGAGGAAGTTAGGAAAGCGTAACTTCAACGGTGAAATTTAATCTAATCATATTATATATAATGGGACTTTTTAATGATCTTGGTGGGGAAGTTACTACTGGCAGTGTTAATATTACAAATTTTGGTATTGTGCTGTCTGAGTATGTAAAACAAAAAAACAAAAGGTAGAAACCAGGAAAATGTTTTGAGAAATGATATCAACATGGATAATAATAAAATTACCAATGTTGGTAATCCAGTAAAAGCAGATGATGCAGCAACAAAGCAATTTACTGTAAGAAGAGTAGCAAAACTCATACGTGATTATAATATTGATAAAATTCCAGATATGATGAAAGATCTGACAACAGGTGTTGATGATAAACTAAGTCAAATACAAACAAAGTTGCAAGCAAACCGTGAGAAAATGATTGAAATTCAAAACGGATTGAAAGATGAAATAAAACTTCTGAAAGAGCTAGAAAAGAAAGGAGATGGATTAGAAGAGAGTGAAAACTACAAGAAATTAAGTGAACAAATAAGAGCTGGTGTTCAAAATATTAATGCACGGATTGGGGAAATCAGCAAAACTAATGGTTGATAACAATGAACTAGAAACTGATATTGCTGATGCTTCAAAACAAATGAGTACTGCTCTTACTACTGAAATAACTCAAATTAAAATATTAAATGAGCAGATAAACACCAACGTTGATAATATCAGCAAGGAGTTTGACGACATCAAAAAGAAAATGGTTGACGGTAAGTCGCTGGATACTGCTCTGAACAAACTGGTTAACACTGATAAACTTGAGACTGCTATTGATGATGTTTCAAAGCAATTGAAAGCTGCTCAGGATGAAAGGAGCAAGGCTTTTGATGGCGAAATAGCTTCTCTCAAGGAGCATAATCAAAAGTCTGATAGTCGGCACACAGCAGTTATTGGTATAATTGATGAGTTGAGAGAAAAAGTAGAACATTTGGGTCAGATTCTATTTTTTGAATTGCCAATAGATGGCATAAGCATTATAGAAGATGCCTTTGTGGCCCATGACAGTGTAAGATCGACATTTGTATCGTATCCAACTCAAAAACCACTTGAAAGAACTCGTCAAAACTCTTTGCTTGATGCCTTTACTTTTGTAGCAAATCCACTTATAAAAAGTGAGGAGTATTATGAAATGCTACTGACAAGTAAATCGGCTGCATTTACAATTCTTAAAGAAGGTCGTTATGTATTTGAAATAGATTTTACTTATACAGGAGCAGATGTAAAACAATTCGTTATTTATTCAGCATTAGAAAAAGGTATTAAGTTTTTTTATCCCGTAATAGAAAATGACAAACGAATAATAAAAGAAACGTTTGAAGTATATGCCAAGCCATCTTATAAAAATTTCATTCAGAACAGGCGCAAAAGTAGATACTAAACAAGTTTACAATTTTGAAAAATCAAGTTTTAAACTGTACTACAAAGTTGATTAATTTTATCCATCCTATATTATATGGAACAAAAAATTGTATTATCATCAGACCAAGCGTCAATAATTAATAGCTCAAATACACCGAGTAATTTTACAACTGTATTTGACAGACCATTAATATTAGGCAGAAACAAACAGTATGGCATTGGACTCGATAAGATTAATTCCATGACTTACTCGTGGTATAATATTAGTGAAGAATTTAATAACAAAGTGATAAGGTATCACAATGGAGCAGATTGGAAAAGTATTATTTTTAGAAATGGAAATTACAGTTATGCTGATATCGATAATTACATAAAAGAAACATTGACTGTAAACGGTGATTTAACTGATGACTCACCCATCCCGATAAGAATTGAGTTTGATTTATAAAGTTTCAAATGTTTGGTTACCATTCATAATAACTTCGGCTTGATTTGAGAGAATCAAACTTTCACACCTTGATCGGGTTTGACAAAGATGCGGTTATTAGAGAAACTAAATTTGGAACTGTGACACCAGACATAACAAATTCTATCGATACATTGTATATCCACTGTGACTTGATAAGTAATTCGATTGTTGATGGATCATACGGGGATGTCATTTATAAAATAAGTACAGCTGCTCTTACGAGAGCGTATCCTTTTGAAAATGAACCGATGAGGGTCGGGTTCTGCGAAGTAAACAAAACGATCATTAACAGTATTAATATTTACATAACCGACTTCTCTGGCAAGACTATTAATCTTAATGGTGTCCACACATCATTTCGATTTGTTTTGAAGGATTTAATGTAACATAAGTTATATGGCACGTTTAAAAAAAGTTTATGACACTAGTACGGGAATATATACTCAAGTTGACCGATTAACTGGAGCTGGCATATTTGACATTTTGTCAAAAGTCGGATCAAAGATATTTAGTGAGTCTGAGAAAACAGCAGGTAAGAAAGCATTAGAAACTGCTGGAAAACAAATCATAGAGAGAGGTTCTAAAAAACTTGGAGATGAAGTAGGAAAAATGGCTGCTGATAAATTAGTTTCAGTTATTAAACCTAAACCAAAAGGTGAGATAATTTTAAAAGAACTTACAAAAGCTGCCACAAAAGATGTAGCTAAAGTTGTGGCTGATGATATAATTGAAGAAGATGTAAATACAAAAATTAATAGATTGCTTTCCGGAAGGGGAACTCATGTGAGAATTAATCGATTAATTAATAGAAAATAATCTAATTACTAGTATATATAGATGTTTCGAAGTAATCAATATAATACTAGATATGAACAGTTAGATACACCAATAACACAACCAGGAATGCTACCAGGCAAATGAAAAGTGGTTATCAGTTTACGTTAAATGACAGAAGTTCTTACTTTGATTGGTATAACGCATATTTTGAAATCAGTTTTCAAGTAAATAAACTCGCTGATGGAGCCAATTTCGCAGACGCCCACAGAATTGCTTTAATTAACGTTGCAGCTTCACTGATTGATCAAATGCAAGTAAAGCAAAATGGGAAAATAGTTTACGATGGAAATAATCTTCACAGATTTGTTAATATCAAAAGCTTGCTTGAAATTTCTGACGATTATGCAAAGACAACCGGAACAAACGAATTCTTTTATTTAGATAATACGGCTGCTGCAGAATCTCGAGATGATCAAGCTGGTTATAATTCAGGATTTGCGATTCGTCATGCTTTAATCATAACTAATCAAAAAGTTGACTCTATAATCCCATTAAATAAATATTCCTTCTTTGGAGGTTTGGAAACAAACATGCTTCCTCCTAGTCAGATTCAAATCAGCTTGCAACTAAGAGATGATAATGTGCTAATTTTCAAAGCTGGCGGTGATGATGGTCGAGTAGTTATTAATAAATTAGTTTTGTGGATACCCAGAATGATATTTAACTCAGATGGTTTAAGTTACGTAATGACAAATCATATGACATCAACATGATGGACTTATCTTCGTGAAATGATACAAGAAAGCGGAAGTACTCAACTAACAGAATCTGTATTTAGAATAACGGCTGGAGTCAAAAGTCCCAAACACGTTTTTGTGTATTTGCAAAGGGCTGACAAGAGTTCTTCTCAAACACAAAATCCTCACCTTTTATATACTTTTAAACTAAATGCTGATGATGCTAATTGCTATTTACAATCAGCTAGATTGGAAGTTGGAAATGGAGTTTATTATCCAGAAACTGAATACAGTTATGCTAATATCATAAGAATATTCAGGGATGTTATTAATTATTCTTACAAGCAAAATGATAAAAACACTGGAACTTTACTCAATGTGGGTAATTTTAAAAATCTCTTCGGAATGATATATTTCGATTTGAGTTACAAATAAAATGAAGTCAGTGTTGATCCAAAACAACTAAGTTTGAGATATAAACTAAACAACGTTCCTACCGCTAGATATGAAGTTTATGCTCTGGTTCTCTATGAAGTAGATGTAGTTATTGATACTGTCGGAAATGAATTGGTAATAGTTTAATCTAACTTATAATATATATGACTTACGTAAATTATTCAGTAAATTTAACAGATGGGCAAAAACAGAGTTTAGCGAGGGCTTATGAGGATAAGAGTGAATTAACACTCAGGTTAAAAAATAACCAACTAACTGGGAATTTCCCCTTGTCGCTGACAGCTACTCAGATTAACAATATTAACAAAGCTAAATCTGATGGGCGGGGATTAGATATAAGTATATCAAAATCACAAATGAGGTCTCAGTCTAAAAATGGAGGCTTTTTAGGTGCATTAGCTAGTTTGTTAACTAAAACAATTTTAACAACAGTTGCTAGATTTGCTCCGAAGATATTAGGGCCTTTGGCAACAGGGGCACTTAGTGGTCTGGCAAGTACTGGAATTGGTAAAATATTTGGAAATGGAATGGTAACTGTTCCTGGTGATAAAAACCAAACACTTTTAAAATCAAATAAACAGCTACACAAAAAAGCAAAATAGCAAAGTCAAAAGGTTGCTGCACTATTAAACTAACACAAAAACAACTACAAGACGTATTGGCATGTGCTTCTAGTAATAAAACGGTAACTGTCTCTAAAACGGTTACTGCTCCCAGTAATAAAAAACAGCAAGACGTAACGGCAACTGTTCCTAGTGATAAAAAACCAAAACTTCTAAAATCAAATAAATTAACACTTGCACAAAGAAACAAGATAGCAAAGTCAAAAGGTCGCTGCCCTGTTAAACTAACTAAAATACAACAGCAGAACGGAGGATTTCTTGGGCTTCTTGCATCACTAGGAATTCCCTTGATTGGATCTCTTATTAGTGGTTTAACTGGAAAAGGTTTGCAAGTAGATAGAAGAGGACATGGTTTGCAAGTAGACTCACAAATCAGGCCATATAGAAGTATCCCATTTATAAAAAAAATATAAAATTTTAAAAATGAACCTATCTCTAACTTAGATATAATAAAATGGGTTAAGCAGATAGGTATACAGAACTTCAGTGGGGTGTACAGCAAAAACAAATTACCGACAACACAAAATAAACAAGAATGTGGTATTATTAATCTTGATGATCATATTGGACCTGGTACACACTGGACTTGTTACTATGATAATTATTACTTCGATCCGTTTGGCCTGAGCCCACCAAAAGAAGTTTTAACTTACATACCTGATATAAAATACAACACCATTCAATATCAAGACAAAGCAAGTGTCCTGTGCGGATATTTCTGTTTGTACTTTGTCAAAATGTTGCAAGAAGGAAATAGTGTGTACGATATTCTTTACAAATTATTAAAGCCTAACAAACCAGTAAAAAATGAAAACATCATAACATCATATTTTGTAAACGAAGTTTAATCTAATCATATTATATATGAGTTATTGTATAAAACAGAAAATGGTTACTGAAAATATTGATCCTAAGTATGTTTTAGCAAAAAATGGTAGAAAAATGTTAAGAGCAATTTGTGCATCTTGTGGTATTACTGAAACAAAGTTTGTTAAAAACACAGAAGGTGGAAATATTGATATTCATAAAGCTTTGCTCCCTTTGCTACCCTTGATAGCGGAGAACCGGTAAATGAATTAGATGCTGTTTGTAAAGATCATGATTATTGTTATGATGAAAATCCTAGTAATAAATCAACGTGTGATAAAAATATGCTTGCTGGTTTGAAATCTAGTAAGTCTAAAACTATTGGAGAAAAGATTGCTAAAAATTTGATAGTAAAACCAGTTATTAGTACAAAATATAAACTTCGTCTTGGAAACTCAAAAAACTAAAAAAGGCGTTGAAATGGACTGACAAGTTAGCAGATGAACTTCATAAACCTATACGAATGAAGTTCACTCAACGCCGTGTGATTGTTAATGAAATTGATAAAATATGGTCTGCTGATTTGGTTGACATGCAATCGTTTTCAAAGTATAATAAAGGTACTAAATACTTGCTTACTGTTATTGATTTATTTAGTAAATTTGCTTGGGTTGTACCCGTTCGAAATAAAACTGGTTTAGAAATTACCAAAGCGTTCAAACAGATAATCAGTACAGGACGACAGTGTAAATTGTTGTGGGTTGATCAAGGTGTGGAATTTTACAACAAGACGTTTAAGCAATTTCTTGATGATAATAATATCAAAATGTATCACACTTTTAATTTCGGAAAAGCTGTAGTAATTGAACGATTTAATAGAACATTGAAAGAGAGAATGTGCAAATATTTTACAGCTAACAATACAAACACAAATTTAGATGTGCTACATATGATGGTTGACACGTATAATAATACAAAACATCGAAGTATTAAAATGACGCCGATTGAGGCTAGTGATGAGAAAAATAAAGGAACAGTGTATTTCAACTTGTATGGAAAAATGAGAAGTAATCAAATTAAGCCAAGGGTTAAAATAGGGGATAATGTTAGAATCAGCAAATATAAAAGAACGTTTGAGAAAGGTTATAGCCCGAAATGGACTGAAGAAATATTTATTGTTGATGAAATTCAAAACACAAATCCTGTGACATACAAAATAAAAGATTTAAACAACGAAAACATTGATGGAAGCTTTTATGAATTAGAAATGATAAAAGCAAAGCAAGAAATATTCAGGATTGAAAAAGTAATACGGCGTGATTACAAAAAGAAACAAGCATTGATTAAATGGAAGGGTTACAATAAAGATTTCAATAGTTGGATCTCATTTAAGGATATTAAAAATATTAAATAAGGGCTTAAAAATAATTATATATAGTATTATTATATAATGGGACAAGAAAGATTAGAAATGGTTTGCAGAAAACTTAACAATTTAAAAGATAAATATAGAAGAGAATTGATAAGAGGTAGGCAACTCCAAATAGAATATGAAATAGTTAGTGATGATTTTATGGACACTAAAAAAAGACGATTGCTGGTTGAAATGGATAATTATGAACGTGAGCTGGCCAGAAACAGAGAAGAGCTTCTTGAACTGAAATACAAAATAGCAAAGTGTAGGAAAATAAAATACTCCATGGTAAAAAATGATATGCAGAGCGATGATGATCCCTACTGCCCGGTTCCGTCTGACTTTGCTTAATGAGTTGCAAATGTTATGTTATTAAAATGACAACCGGATTGATTAGTAGTATAGAAACTAGGGGATTTGGGCGAGTTTCCCTGAGCGGGGTTGCTTGAGAAAACTGTTGAAATATGTTGAGGTGTTGATTTAGGCGTGACTTACATTTAGATCTTGGTGGTGTGAATGAGAGTTACGCCTGAGTACCCCCTGGCATATTTCATTAGTTTTTCTAGTTCCCCGGGAAGGGAAAGTGGCCCAAAACCCCTAGTTTCTATACTACTACCCATGTATACTTCAATCTGTCAGTAGTATAGATAGTGGGGGTACCAGCACAGTTTCCCCATCGCGGGGAACGAGAAAAACTAATGAAATATGCCAGGGGGGACTCAGGCGTAACTATCATTCACACCAAGATCTAAATGTAAGTCATGCCTAAACCAACACCAACATATTTCATTAGTTTTCTCAAGCACCCCGCGCTGGAAAACTCCGCTGATACCCCCACTATCTATACTACTAATCAATCCGGTTTGCCATTTTAGGAGAGCGCAATTTTATTTTAGGAGAGCGCAATTTTATTTTATGTCTATTTTCGCCGAATCTACTTTCGACAAAGTTTTTCAATAACATTTGCAACTCGTTAAGCAGACGGAACCGGGCAGTAGTCTTTATTATCGCTCTGCATATCATTTTTTACCATGGAGTATTTTATTTTTCTGCACTTTGCTATTTTGTATTTCAGTTCAAGAAGCTCTTCCCTGTTTTTATCCAGCTCACGTTCATAATTATCCTTTTCAACCAGCATTCGTCTTTTTTTGGTGTCCATAAAATCATCACGGACTACCTCATATTCTACTTGGAGTTGCTTACCTCTCATCAATTCTCTTCTATATTTATCTTTTAAATGGTTAAGTTTTCTGCAAACCTTTTCAAATCTTTCTTGTTCCATTATATAATACTATATATAATTATTTTTAAACCCTTGAATGTTACTCAACTATTACAATTAACTGTATACTAACGTATCTTGCCCGTTATCTAGTATGTACCGTTTATCATCATAAGCTGATAAACTTTTTTTATTTATTGCATAGCTGCTTTTGTTATGCTTTTGTGATCTAATAACTTTCATCTCATGGTGAGCTTCTGTTGCCGTAAACAAAATATTTTTGTAATCGTCATGTGCTATCTGTTTTTTAACAACACACTTTTTAACACCCTTACATTTCTATGCGCTAACCTCATTATCTAGCACATACGAATATAGTTTACTCCGCAACCCAACAAATTCAAATTGCTGATAACCTTTTTATTATCATTAAAATGAAACTGACTTTTCGGATCATAATCACAATTATCAAACACTTCTTTATCCTTATAAAAGTCCACATACACATCTTTTGTTTTTATTTCATAACACAAGGAATCGGTATCAGTAAATAATAACTTAGCTTTTCTATCATATTTGTTTTTGATATAGTTGTAATGGAAATCATACATCAAATATTTTGACAAGTCTAAAATACACATGCCAACATAACAAGGACGATTTAAAACTAATATTTCTTTTATTCTGTTTATGGCAAATAAATTTTCATTAAACATTTTACAAGAAATAAATGAAGGTATTGCTGCATATTTTAAGAGAACCTCCTCGTCGTGAGTCAATTTAACATTAATTCTTTTTCTCAAATTGTCCATAGTTTTACCAAAAACTGAATTGTTCATCAGTTTGAAGAAATACTTTTCAAAAGCATTTTTACCAGCTGTTCTCTTGGAGGTATTAAAGTCTATGTATGTTTTCAACCACTTTGATTCGTCGAACTGCAGAATTCGATGTATTTTTATTACCTTCAATACAAGCTTTTTATACGATTCTAAGTTTCTAAAATGCACGACATACTTTTCTTTATTTTTCAACGTCGTAACAAGTTTATTAACATTACAATGTCCTAAATTAAACGTCTGTTTTAAATGTTTACAATAGTCTGACAACCACTCATCTTTTATATTTAAACTTTCCGGGTCGAGAGGATAATCATTATACAAGTCATGTAACTCTTTGGGATATTCAAGATCACACTCAACAATGAAGTTTGATTTTCCTTTTTCAAATTTATCGACCCATTTAAAATTACCAGTTGGTGGCGGTTGGCACATCGCCCACCCATACAAGTTATTAGCATCGAGATATATTATGTACTTGCTTTCTTTTTTCTTGTCATAGTTTTTCATATATTTATTGTTAGCCTGTGAATATCTGTTTGCAATATAACTCGTACCGCCTCTTAATCCTTTTTCCACAAACAAATATTGATCAATATCAGTTATTAAATCAAGTTGGATACCAGTCATCTTGAGGCATGCATCCCAGGCTAAACCAGGACTACTGAAGTAATGACAAGGATCTAATTTGTAATACTCAATGCACATTTTTCTAAAGTTTTCAAAAACATCTGTCAGCAACAGCACATCAGTCTTAAGATACAGATCATGATATTCTCCCATATTTTTAATCTTAAATGTTTTCCATATTGTTTTAGCATGATCATAATCTGCATCTGAAATGTGCTCATCATTTAATTGAGAATAAAATCTTCGTCAGGTAACTTAGTATCCTTGAAGCGTTCAAAACTGTTCATGTAATCATAAGGATAAACGCCTTTTCGTTTTATTAATTCTAGCTTGTCGCCAGAGTATTCCTGAGAGATGTATTGAAACGAAGGGATGTTTTTACTAAATTTTCTAATGATTGAGACATAAACTGAAAACTGTCAATAAACACCATACTTTGTCCTAACATAAAAGCCATGTACTTTTCCATGTTATTTGGTATAACATTCATGTTTCGTTTAAACTTTCCGATGTGCTGCATTATGAAGTGAGAGTCATATCCTCTCAAGTTATGAAACACGACAGTTATTTTTCTAGTCAACCTGAAATTAATATTATATATGTCATGAGCGCTTCCCGTATATTTTCCAGTTTTATGACAATGATCCCTGACTTTTCTGATGGAGTTTTTGTATGCTACTGTATAACCCGCGTCACCTTTTTTGAGAGTTGTTGCAAAACCATTACCACAAATTTGACATGATTTAGATTTTTGGAATCCAGTTTCTTCTTACTGTGACATTACTAGATCTTTTTTTAAAGTTTGCATTCATAGTTTTCTTGCACCACTTTTCTTCCTCTATCATTTTTTCCAAAAACTTGTAAACAGCATTTAGTCCTCTGTATGTCACAACTCATTTTGAATATTGATCATCATAACAACAAACAACCTTATACCCATAACTGCAATCAGTATGCTTTTGATATGCTTACGTATGTGATTTTTTAGGATTGTTGGATACTGAAGAAATACTTTCGGTTACTGCTTCAAAATCAGCATATATAACAAACGGAACCATTAGCTGTCTGTCATATTTTTAAACTTAACTTTTTCGTCTTTGTTTGGCATCTCTACTGCTTGCTTACCATTAAGTGAAAGACAAACAGGTTTATGTTTTTCCAGAACTCTTTCTAATTTAAAGCACTGCAAGCATGTTTTACAAAACCATTTTCTTTCCTTGTGTGCTGTTTGATTATACATCAAACTGTTAAAATCTTTTATCCACACGTAATGATTATTTTCTTCTTTGGTGATTAAAAGCATATCACATGTTTTTTCTGCTTTATTTTTTGATATGTGCAAAGGGTATACTTGATTATCTTCATACCCAAATATGTTAAAACAAATGTTGTTTTGTTTTTCTATTTTTGGGATTTGTTTGATAGTAACAGGAAATGTAATTCCTTTGTAATCAAGATCACCAATATGCTTTTTATACTTGGTTATTCTTTGGGGATTTGTTTCAACAGGGAATTTATAAGCCAAATGGCACCATCTAAAGCACTCGTTATCTATTTCATTTTTTATATTTACCAATCCTTTTCTAGCATTAGCAAGTTCGTTTGGTAAATGCAAATAAGAGCTACCCCGTAAAGGCTTATACTTTATTCGATTTATGTAATGTGCATCTAGTGATTCAATTACCCAACCACTTCCCAACTAAATCCAATTTCCAATTCTATTTATAATTTCTTCCTGTGCTTTGTCTAATGCTTCTGATATTTGATTTTTGTTTAATAGTATTACAGCCTTCGAGGCAAAGTAAGCTGTTTTGTATACAAAATCAAAACCTTCTCTATTATCCGATACTTGTTTTTTAAAAGTAATTTTACATCAATGCTTAATTTAAATCCACCTGTTTTTCTTAGTTCTTGTTCAAGAAAGTTCACAACTTGATTGTGTTTTTTGTAGTTGTCTGAGCGGATCATTACTGACAACATTTACTTTAAAAACCTTGCTATACTGTTTCGGGGATGTTTCAATTTCTCGAATACTCATTATATAATATATCATGAGATTATTAACCTCCTAAAATCTTCTTGAACTTTGAAGAACCTTTATGTATTGGTAAACCAGATAATTCTGTTAGTTTCTTAAAAGCATTCTGAGACAGCTTTGAACATGTTTTTTTATTATTGTAGCGCTTTGTTATCAAGTCTATAAAATCATCATCTACTTTTAGATCTAGCACAACTGCTTCTCCTTGTTTAACAATAAGTATGTGATGACCAACAAGATTAGGTAAATCAATTTGTAACATTCCATAGCGACCATCTTTGTCGACTTTGTAGGAATTTTCATTTTGTTACATCCCTTTGACAGTCTTTTGTACAGTTTCACTATGCAGAAGCATTCCATCAATTCTTTCTTTATAATGTTTTAAGGCGTCTGACTCTTTTATTCTGTTTTCCCTAACTCGTTTAATTGTTTCTTTCCCGGCTGCACTCTTTTTATTTTTAAGTTGGCTAGTAAGAGCAGCCTTGCTACGGCCCAGTTGATAGATATGTTCACTAACACGTTCAAGTAGGTCTCCAATATTTAAGTTATCTCTGAGCACCTTTGACGGCAAGGGTAAATCATATAAAACCAACACCACTTTGTCGATTCCAGCATCTGGATAAATCGTAATTACCGGCTCGGCATGCTCTATTTCTTTACGAGGCTCTTCAGCAAATAACTAGGATATTCCCTGATACTCACTTTGTTCTTGTACTTACTCGCCTATTGCTGCTGGAAGATCGGCCAATTGCTGACTTATTTTCGGAAGAGAAGCTAACTGCTCGGTTAGCTGTTCTGACTGACTTTTTATTTCGCTAGTTACAGGTTTAAATATTTCTTTGTACAAATCACGACTAGCTTCTTTTTCTAGTCTTTTTTGAATAACTTTATTTTCAAATTATTTAACAAGATTATTCGATATTTTCATTTTATCTGCTAATTCTTTCCATTTTAACAACGACATGTATAATATAAGGCTAGATTAAAATACGATAAATTAAGATAAGTTAAGATAAGTTTTAAGATCGGTTTAATCTTCGCGCCTCGGCAGCTGCCTCATCTTTTTGTATTTTAATCCATTTCTCCAGGGTTATGTCTTTTATTATTCCCTGATTGGATATTCGCCTCGAAGTTTTTGTTTTCTTCTTAGCTGCCTCATATTTTTGTATTTTAATCCATTTCTCCGGGGTTATGTCTTTTATTATTCCCTGATTGGATATTCGCCTCGGAGTTTTTGTTTTCTTCTTAGCTGCAGGTTTAACTGCGGGTTTAGCTGCTTTTAATTTTTTCTTATGAGTCTAATATTTGCATGCGCATTTTTAGCCTCATTTTGTTTTTTTTAACCAGCTTCTTTTCAAGACGTGTTATCTCACTGGGAGATTCAGATTTGCTTAACATTTTATTGATGTGTTTTCGTTCTGCTTCTAATCCTAACAAATAAATCATATTTGGTCGTTCTTCTGTTTTCGACAGACTTCCTGGATTTTTCATTGCTGGTCTCCAAACAGTAGGATCTGCATCTTTTTGGATTGTAGGTCCTGGGATATTCAGCTTAACTTTTTGTAATCCGTAATATTTAACTTGATTAGCGTTAAAACATTCTGCTTCTGTTCCAAGTCGTTGACCATGGGGGATTTGTTTTATTCCACAATACACTTTAGACATATATAATAATGGTTAGATAATATTACTATTATTTGACTATTATTATAATGGAAATTCCAAACTATGACATGAAGACAGAAAACGGTAATTTTAAACAGATATGGAAATTTATGCCGGACTGTTGTTTTAGAATGTTAATTTGCGGTAATTCAGGATCTGGCAAGACGAACACATTAGTTCACATGTTGCTGAAATCTTTGGTTTATTATGACAAGATTTATTTGTTTGCTAAAAACTTGGAACAGTCTAAAGTACCAGGTTTTGTCACAAAATCTTGAAAAGATAGCAAAAAAGAATAAAATCCCAGTCGAAGATATATTAGAATGTTCAAATGATGAAGTTATCCCTGTGAATGATTTTGATTCAGATAATCAGAAGATAGCCATTTTCGATGATTATGTTTGCGAACGTAATCAAAATGATATTGTTAATTATTTCATCCAGGGAAGACACAACAATTGTTGTGTAATTATTTATCTCAATCTTATTACAAAACTCCCAAAGACATCCGTTTGAACTGTTCTCATTACATCTTCTTCGCAACTCCGGTTAATCGCGAGCTGGGTATGCTTTCCAAAGAACAAGATGTCAACAAAGAGCAGTACAGAAAAGCGACTGACAAGCAGTACGACTTTCTGTATCTGGATCGCCCGAGGAAGTTGATCAAAAGAAACTTCACTGGTGATATTTAATCTAATCATATTATATATAATGAGGCTTTTTAATGATTTTGGCGACGAAGTTACTACCGGCAGTGTTAATATTACAAATTTTGGTAAGTTGTGCTGTCTGAGTATGTAAAAGAAAACATTTGGTTAATTATCTTCACAAGGGTAGAAACCAGGAAAAGGTTTTGAGAAGTGATCTCAACATGAATAATAATAAAATTACCAATGTTGGTATTCCGACAAAAGCAGATGATGCGATAACAAGGCAATATTGTCAAAGAAGAATAACAAGAATCATACGTGATTATAATATTGATAAAATTCCAGACATGATAAAAAAATTGATAACAGGTGTTGAAGATAAACTAAGTCTGATACAAACAAAGTTACAAGCAAACCGTGAGAAAATGATTGAAATTCAAAACGGATTGAAAGATGAAATAAAACTTCTGGGTGATGCTTTGAAAGAGCTAGAAAAGAAAGAAGATGGATTAGAAGATAGCAAAAACTACAAGAAATTAAGCGAACAAATAAGATCTGGTGTTCAACATATTAATACACGGATTAGGGAAATCAATACACTAATGGTTGACAATAATGAACTTGAAACTGCTATTGCTGATGCTTCAAAACAAATGAGAATTGCTTTTACTACTGAAATAACTCAAATTAAAATATTACAACAGCAGATAAACACCAACGTTGCTGATATCAACAAGGAATTTGAAGATATCAAAAAGAAAATGGTTGACGGTAAGTCGCTAGAGACTGCTTTGAGCAAACTTGTCAACACTGATAAACTTGAGACTGCACTGAGCAAACTGGTTAACACTGATCAACTTGAGACTGCTATTGATGATGTTTCAAATCAATTAAAAGCTGCGCAGGATGAAAGGAGCAAAGCGTTTGATGGTGAAATAGCTTTTCTTAAAGAGCATAATCAAAAGTCTGATAGTCGACATACAACAACTCTTGGTATAATTGATGGGTTGAAAGTAAAAGTAGACTATTTAAGTCGGATTCTAATTCTTGAAGTTACAATAGATGATGGAATGAGCATCATGCGTGATGCCCGTGATTATGTATCATACCCGACACGAAAACCACTTGAAAGAACCAAACGTGAGGGTTTTCTCGGAGCGTTTACTTTTGTAACCAATCCGCTTATAAAAATTGAAGGATATGCTACAGAATATCCCGGTGGTGGTGAACGTCCCATCGGCATGACAATTGTAAAACCCGGGCGCTATATCGTTGAAGCAGACCTTACATATACAGTTACAAATACAGACATTAATGTAGAAAAAATTAGTTTGTTTAATATATGTTATCTATAGTCATTTGCTGACCCAAAAATAGAAAATGGTTAACGAATACTAAAAGAAACGTTTGAAGCATATCGTTCAAAATCTCATTATTGGGTCATCTCTCCAAGAACAAGACATAGCACTCAATTTTTCAATTTAGAAAAATCAAGTTTTAAACTGTATTACAAAGTTGATTAATTTTATCTACTATAATGGAACAAAAAATTGTATTATCATCCGAGAAAGCGTCAATAATTAATAGCTCGAATACACCAAGTAATTTTACCATTGTATTTGACAGACCACTAATATTAGGTAAGAACAAACAGTATTGCATTGGACTTGATAAGATTAATTCTATGACTTTACTCGTGGTATAATATTAGTGAATATTTTAATAACAAAGTGATAAGGTATCACAATGGAACAGATTGGAAAAGTATTATTTTTACAAATGGAAATTACAGTTTTGCTGATATCGATAATTACATAAAAGAAACATTGTCTGTAAACAATAATTTTAACCGATGACTCACCTGTCCCGATATGAATTGAGTTTGATTTATCAAGTTTCAAATGTTTGGTTACCATTCATAATTATTTCATGCTTGATTTGAGAGAATCAAACTTTCACACTTTGATTGGGTTTGACAAAGATGCGGTTATCAGAGAAACTAAATTTGGAACTGTGACACCAAACATAACAAATTCTATTGATACATTGTATATCCACTGTGATTTGATAAGTAATTCTATTGTTGATGGATCATACGGGGATGTCATTTATGAAATAAGCACAGCTGATCTTACGAGATCATATCCTTTCAAAGATGAACCGATAAGAGTCGGGTTCTGCGAAGTAAACAAAACAATCATTAACAGTATTAATATTTACATTACCGATTTCTCTGGTATTAATCTTAATGGTGTCCACTCATCATTTCGTTTTGTTTTGAAGGAATTAATGTAACATAAGTTATATGGCACGCTTAAAAAAAGTTTATGACACTAGTACGGGAACATATACTCAAGTTGATCGATTAACTGGAGCTAGTATATTTGAATTTTTTTCAAAAGTTGGATAAAAAATATTTAGCGAGTCTGTGAAAACAGCAGGTAAAAAAGCATTAGAAACAGCCGGAAAACAAATCTTAGAAAGTGGTTCTAAAAAACTTGGGGATAAAGTAGGAAAAATGGCTGCTGATAAGTTAGTTTCGGTTATTAAACCTAAACCAAAAGGTGATATAATTTTAAAAGAACTTACAAAAGCTGCCACAAAAGATGCAGCTAAAGTCGCGGCTGATAATGTAATTGAAGAAGATGTAAATGCAAAAATTAATAGATTACTATCCGGAAGAGGAATTCATGCTAGAATTAATCGATTAATTAGTAAAAAATAATCTAATTACTAGTATACATAGATGTTTCGAAGTAATCAATATAATACTGGATATGAACATGTACCTATTCAGTTAGATACTCCCGTGACACAACCAGGAAATAATACCAGACAAATGAAAAGTGGTTATCAGTTTACAATAAATGATAGAAGTTCTTACTTTGATTGGTATAACGCATATTTTGAAATCAGTTTTCAAGTAAACAAACTTTCTGATGGAGCTGCTTTTGCAGCCGCCGCCGATGAAATTGCTCTAGTTAACGATGCAGCTTCGCTGATTGATCAAATGCAAGTAAAGCAAAATGGAAAAATAGTTTACGATGGAAATAATCTTCACAGATTTGTTAATGTCAAAAGCTTGCTTGAAATGTCTGACGATTATGTAAAGACAACCGGAACAAATGAATACTTTTATTTAGATACCACGTCTGCGGCAGAATCTCGAGATGATCAAGCTGGTTATAATTCAGGATTTGCGATGCGTCATGCTTTAATCATAACTAATCAAAAAGTTGATTCTATAATTCCATTAAACAAATATTCCTTCTTTGAAGGTTTGGAAACAAACATGCTTCCTCCTAGTCAAATTCAAATCAGCTTGCAACTAATAACAGATGATAATGTGCTAATTTTCAAAGCAGATGGCGATGATGGTAGAGTAGTTATTAATAAATTAGTTTTATGGATACCCAGAATGATATTTAACTCAGATGGTTTAAGTTACGTAATGACAAATCATATGATATCAACAAGATGGACTTACCTCCGTGAAATGATACAAGAGAGCGGAAGTTCTGAAGCAACTGAATCCGTATTTAGAATAACGGCTGATGTTAAAAATCCCAAACATGTGTTTGTTTATTTCCAAAGGGCTGACAAGAGTTCTTCTCAAACACAAAATCCTCATCTTTTGGATACGTTTAAGGTAAATGCTGCTAATACTAATTGCTATTTACAATCAGCTAGACTGGATGTTCGAAATGGAGTTTATTATCCAGCAACCGAATATAGTTATGCTAATATCATAAGAATATTCAGAGATGTTATTAATTATTCTTACAAGCAAAATGATAAAAACACTGGAACTTCAATAAACTTGAGCAATTTTAAAACTCTTTTAGGAATGAGTTACAAGGAAAATGAAGTCAGTATTGATCCGAAACAACTAAATCTGAGATATAAATTAAATATACCTCCTACTGCTCTATATAAAGTTTATACTCTGGTTCTATATGAGGAAGATGTTGTTATTGATATTGTCGGGAATGAACTAGTTATTGTTTAATCTAACTTATAATATATATGACTTACGTAATTTATTCAGTAAATTTATCAGACGGCCAGAAACGAAGTCTGGCAAAAGCATATGAAAACAAAAGTGAATTAACACTCAGGCTAAAAAATAACCAACTAACTGGAAACTTTCCTTTGCTACTTACAGCTACCCAGTTTAACAGTATTAACAAGGCTAAATCTGGCGGGCAGGGATTAGAAATAAATATATCAAAATCGGAAATGAGATCTCAGTCTAAGAATGGAGTTTTTTTTAGGTGCATTAGCTGGTTTGCTAACTAAAACAATTTTACCAACAGTTGCTAAATTGGTTCCAAAAGTATTAGGACCTCTAGCAACAGGAGCACTAAGTGGCTTGGCAAGTACTGGAATTGGTAAACTATTCGGAAATGGGATGGTAACTATTCCTAGTGGCAAAAAGCAAGCACTAATACTTGAATCAAATAATGCATTAACACTACCACAAATAAAAAAGATAATAAAATCTGAAGGTTGTTGCCCTATTAAACTGACAAAGCAGCAACAACAAGATGGAGGATTTCTTGGAATGCTTGCATCATTAGGAATTCCATTGATCGGATCTCTTATCAGTGGTTTAACTGGAAAAGGTTTGCAAGTAGGTAGAAAAGGAAAAGGACTGAGAGTTGATCGTGGAAAAGGTTTGCAAGTAGACTCACAAATTAGACCGTACAGAAGTATTCCGTTCATAAAAAAAAAAATTTTTTTAAAAATAAACCTATCTCTAACTTAGATATAATAAAATGGGTCAGGCAGCTAGGTATACAGAAATTCAGGGGAGTGTTTAGCAAGAACAAATTACCAACAAAACAAAATAAACAAGAATGTGGTATTATTAATCTTGATGATTATATTGGACCTGGTACACATTGGACTTGTTACTATGATAATTATTACTTTGATCCGTTTGGCTTGATCCCACCAAAAGAAGTTTTAACTTAGACGTCTGATATAAAATACAACACCATTCAATATCAAGATAAAACAAGTGTCCTTTGCGGATATTTCTGTTTGTACTTTGTCAAAAAGTTGCAAGAAGGAAATAGTGTGTACGATATTCTTTACAAATTATTAAAACCATACAAACCAACAGAAAATGAAAACATTATAAAATCATATTTTGTAAATGAAGTTTAATCTAATCATATTATATATGAGTTACTGTATAAAAGAAAAAATGGTTACTGAAAATGTTGATCCTAAGTATGTTTTAGCAAAAAATGTTAGAAAAATGTTAAGAGCAACTTGTGCGTCTTGTGGTATTACTAAAACAAAGTTTGTTAAAAACACAGAAGGTGGAAATATTGATATTCATAAAGCTTTGCTCCCTTTACTACCCCAAAAAGGGCTAACACTTCCTGGTTATAGATATTGCGGTCCCGGTAATCCACTTAATAGTGGAGAACCTTCAAATGAATTAGATGCTGTTTGCAAAGATCATGGTATTTGTTATGATGAAATCTAGTAAGTCTAAAACTATTGGAGAAAATATTGCTAAGAATTTATTAGTCAAGTCTGTCATTAGTGCAAAATATAAACTAGGACTTGGAGAGCCAAAAAACGAGAAAAGGCGTTGAATTGGACTGACAAGATAGCAGATGAACTTCATAAGCCTATACGAAGAAAGTTCACTCAACGCCGTGTGATTGTTAATGAAATTGATAAAATATGGTCTGCTGACTTGGTTGACATGCAATCGTTTTCAGAGTATAATAAAGGTACTAAATACTTGCTTACTGTTATTGATTTATTTAGTAAATTTGCTTGGGTTGTACCCGTTCGAAATAAAACTGGTTTAGAATTTACCAAAGCGTTCAAACAGATAATCAGTATAGGAAGACAGTGTAAATTGTTGTATGTTGATCAAGGTGTGGAATTTTACAACAAGACGTTTAAGCAATTTCTTAATGATAATAATATCAAAATGTATCACACGTTTAATTTCGGAAAAGCTGTAGTAATTGAACGATTTAACAGAACATTAAAAGAGAGGATGTGGAAATATTTCACAGCAAACAATACAAACACATAATTAGACGTGTTACCAGAAATGGTTGATAAGTATAATAATACAAAACATCGGAGTATTAAAATGACACCAACTGAAGCAAGTGATGAGAAAAATAAAGGAACGGTATATTTCAACTTGTATGGAAAAATGAGAAGTAATCAAATTCAGCCTAAGTTTAAAATAGGTGATAATGTTAGAATCAGCAAATATAAAAGAAAGTTTGAGAAAGGTTATACCCCGAATTGGACTGAAGAAATATTTGTTGTTGATGAAATTCAAAACACAAATCCTGTGACATACAAAGTTAAAGATTTAAACAACGAAAACATTGACGGAAGCTTTTATGAATTAGAAATGATAAAAGCAAAGCAAGAAATATTCAGGATTGAAAAAGTAATACGACGTGATTATAAAAAGAAACAAGCATTGATTAAATGGAAGGGTTACAATGAAGATTTCAATAGTTGGGTTCCATTCAAGGATATTGAAAATATTAAATAATATCTTGAACTGAAATACAAAATAGCAAAGTGTAGGAAAATAAAATACTCCATGGCAAAAAATGATATGCAGAGCGATGATGAAGACTACTGCCCGGTTCCGTCTGACTTTGCTTAACGAGTTGCATATGTTACTAAAAAACTTTGTCGAAAGTAGATTCGGCGAAAGTAGATATAAAATAAAATTGCGCTCTCCTAAAATGAAATTGTGCTCTCCTAAAATGGCAAACCGGATTGATTAGCAGTATATATAGTGGGGGTATCAGCGGAGTTTTCCAGCGCGGGGTGCTTGAGAAAACTAATGAAATATGTTGGTGTTGGTTTAGGCGTGGCTTACATTTAGATCTTGGTGCGAATGAGAGTTACACCTGAGTCCCCACTGGCATATTTCATTAGTTTTTCTCGTTCCCCGCGATATTGAAACTGTGCTGGTACCCCCACTATCTATACTACTTCTGTCCTTATAATGACACATGTAGAGCATTGCGTAAACATAGGTCAATTAGCAATGAAGCAAAATTAGCATTTTATAAAAGCTTTAGAAACAGATTCAAAGCTACCTGTACGGCAAATCAAAATGAGTTACATGTAAAATATAGACAGGAACTTATACAAGGAAGAACAAACACAAACTAGCTTGGAAAATGGTCAAACAACAAAAATCGTGTAATGACGGCATATTTAAAACTGAATAGTTCGACTGAATAGTTCGACCACTTTAAGAATTTACTTTACTCCATTGACATTGAAAATGGCGATGAATAATACTTCACTATATATCCTTATTCTGGTACACATATACTTAATATATCCTTATAGTGATACATGTATACGTGTTAACCCTCTTGACGCTGGTCACACGATTATTCCAATGATCGTTCATATAAACATTGAAGTACACAGTACATGTGTCTGAATCTACATCAGGATAAAAAGGGATGTTAACGTATTACCAAGCCACTTCATTTTCACGAAGATTGACCTTTTCATTTACTCTCACTTAAGACTCAGATTACAAGGAAAAATTGTTTTCAGTCATTATAATTACTAATACTATTGTTATTCATCGGACTGATGTCACCATTTAATGTCAGAACATGATGTTTGTATTGTAAAATATATTGCTTGCTATCATATTACTTAAGATAAATGTTTCAACAAATTAAAACCAAAACTAAAATCAAAATAAGTTGCAAGCGCTATTTTCTTTTGTCGCGTGATAAAAGGAGGCAAAGATTAGGCCGTAAAAAAAAAAGATTTTAGGCGCTGCTTCTTTTAAAAAAGCCTTTTCTGTTAGCGCTACTAGCGATATGGCCGAAGAGGCCGAAGAGGTTCTGCGAGTTCATGTTAACTGTAGTCTGTGTATGATCTTAATAGAGAATCAAAGTACTGAAAGTACTGAGCGGCTTAGGTTGGTCGAAGAGGATTTACTGTCTAGATCCTTTGTCATGTTCATTCCTTATTTTTAAATAGTTTTATCTTTATATATTTACATTATTTTTTAATTAATACTTCATTTTTCATAATTTTTTGCGCACAATATGACCTATTTATGTGTCGACGTGCCGTAAAACACCATTCATTCATTCTTTGTCATGTTGAAGGGGCGTGAACGAAGAAGAATGCATTGCATTTGTTTTGTTATATTTTTATTGAAACAAAGTTATGCCATTTATGTGAAGAAGCCTGCCAACAGTTTTATTATGACAATATTATCAAATGTGGAATGTATTGTAAACTGCAAGCAATCGTTGTTGGTGCCGATGCTCGACTTTCAATGTCTAGTAGTTTTATTGATGAACTAAATTGAAGGAGATTCAACATAACAAATAGTGATCAGTTGGATATTTACCGATTAATATATATTTAAATCGATATTTCATGATTTCAATTGGGTAAAATAAAACAATAACATAGTGTGACATTGTTTTGGGGTGGCATTCCACTAATATTGTAAAGCATTACACAACATGTTACACATCAAATAAACTTGTTTTATAATAAGCTTTATACAAGGTGACTGGGTGGTCCTTCAACTACCCATGCATTGCTCAATATGTTAAGATAGATAGATAGATAGATACTTTTATTGACTTAAACTATTACAGTTTTTCATCATTACAAATATATGATAATTATAATATACACACACGTGACAGATATTAACATTGCAAATACAATATGCATTGGTTGTTTTATTATTTCACAATGTCGATTAATTTATTGGTGTCCAATCTTTTGGTTTTAATTGGGTGTTTTGACATTTGTAGTTGTGTATTTAAGCTGCTTATCTGTAGCTCTACATACAAAGTTTTAAAGAGACACATGACACTCGTCAAATGGTTATCAATCATTTAAATAATTATTTATCCAGTATCATGTTGAACTGGATACTGCTTTCAAATAAAGATTTTTTGTTTGTTGATTTTTCGGTTTTTGTCGTCTTCAAAAACATCTGTAAATATATTATTGGTGCAATGTAATCAACTGTAAACAAATAAGTTGCTTTATATTATTCCTATAACCAGATGTACCACTGAAGGTGATAAATACCACCCCCCCCCCCACCCCCACCCACCCCACTGACGTTTTTTTAGTAAGATCAAGGGCAATAACTCATGGGCATGGTATTGAATGAGCCGCACCAAAATTGTCTCATTTATCTAGTCTTTTTTGTCGTTGTTGTATTGAGGGCAGCTAAAAGAAGCCGATCAGCTTACCAAAGTAGGAGGCCTACCGGCTATAAAGGAATGCCCTGCACCTGTAGACCGAAATGTCCGTGAAGGGGAGGTAACTCTATAGAGAAACGAAATATACCATTGTTTCTAAAAATATTTATTTATAAAAAAATTGTTTTTGATCGACCATGGATATATAACTGATTAAATAAAAAAAAATACAATATACATTTTAAAGGGTGTCATGAAACCTTTAAGTGTAAATAGAAATGAAATGCAAAACAGAATAAAAACTGAGAAAAAATATGTTTAATGAATTGAAATTTTTAGTAACCCCACCCATCAAGATCGCATAACAACCAGGTACAACACGTTTTAATTCCGTCATTGTGGACATAATGGGTGTGTGCTAATGTTACAAAACAATTTAAAACCCATATTAACTACTATTATGATTTATTGACACTTGTGGCAAACAATTCCCCATTATGGCATATCGTAGAAAATGCATTGAGGTACACCGGATTTACAACGGGCGTCGCCGTCTTGGACTTTCGTTCTAGATTTGACAGTCATTATAATAATTATTCTTTATCATTCCGCATAATTTCGAAGTGAAAAGTATCATCTATCAATTGTTAATAAATCAAAGAATCATATTACACCGAATACTGAACGAAATCGTTCGATTTAAAGGATAACCTATTATTGACGCAAGTTTTCTAACCTCGATCGTCGATAATTTTAGTTTATCTGCCTTATTCCGAAATGGGGAATACATTAACAATATATGTTTTATTGTTTGGTACTCGGCTTTACTTTAGTAATTCAGTACAAGAAAAAAATTCGCCTCTGAAAAAATTATATTTAAAAGAATTAACCAAACAGTGCAGAGAAAAAGCAGAATGCAGCAAATAATTATAGTAGTGAACATTATGATACAACTGAAATAGAAAGTCCAGACTGTAATGTGCCTACACAATTACGTTATCCTTTTGTTTTAATTTGTGGAGGGACTATAAACCTTAATTTCAAGGAAGTTATTTAATAAAAAATAAAAACACAGGAGAGATTATGCTTAACACTTAACGAAAAACCAAGAAAATGTACTGAACAGTATTTTTTTAAATTATATCGTACATGTCTGTTAAAGTTACAAGTCCGAAGTGCTATTCATTGAGCCACGCCAACCCTTCTTAATAGAAACGAATATCTCAATACGGGAAAAGCTCGACCTGCCGAAGGACTATAGGTTACACGAATAAACATGGTAAACTCACTAACACAACTAATTTTCATAATTCGTCCAACTTCAATTTCATCTCCAAATCGTGGAGGCCGCCATTATGAACTCCCGGTCTCGTTTTTGATCAGCCTCCGGTCTCACAGACGTGATTAACAGTAGACAGCAAACGATAACTTACCGGCGTACTTTCGTAAACAGGAACAATGCATTTTGAAGAATGCTTACATTTTTTTGCAGGATTTCTGTTGATTTTGGTATAACGTAATTAGCGTTATTTCGAGAACACACATTCGCAAAATCTCGATCAATCCCAGGGCCGGAAAGGCCGACATTAACCGAGATAGAACAAATGTAGTATATGAAGGCAGTCTACTCTCTTTGACTGTTTAAAAAGGACACGTTCAAAACACGGCGAGATTTCCGGGTTCTCTGGCGAATTTTGAACGGGTTCCGAGTGGGTGAGTTTTATTGCAATAAAATGGGAAAACATGAAACGAAATAGGCCAAATTATGGCCCCTTATGATAAAAAATTTATACCAGCAACGCGGATTAAGAACAATTTGTTTTCTATATGATTTTAGTATATGATAGAATACAATATGTGTTTCCAATAAAGAGATTATATATAAAATAAGGAAAAGGCTAGACAAATACCCATATGTTTACATTAAAAGCAAGTTAAACGTAATAATACATTTTAATATGAAATAGGTACTTTATATGGAATAGTAGAATATGACGATCACAGGTAACACAGATTAAATAAATATTCTCAATAACAGATAACAAAAATATCAAGATTATATTTGTTTGGCATTAACACCATCACCCATCAAAATACTTAGGATGTTTTACTATGTTTAATGAATGATACTCATAGGTAGTACTATGTAGGTAGTGAGTGGGGGGAGTGGGGAGGGGGTGGGGGCGGTGGGGGAGGGACTCCAATTGTATGTATATACTTAGTATATATACTTTATTATAATAACTATATAGTTATAAAATTAAAAGAAAGTTCATTATATTTTCATTTCTAAATACATATTTCAGAAAAAGGACAGGATAGAATTTCCTTTTTTAATTTGGAAATCCTTTTACATGGACTTAAGGGTGGATTCAAGTTAAGCAGACCCCTCGTCTCCCCACTTCCACTCCTCCAACCCCACCCCCTCTCCCCACAAAAAGAATAAATAACCAATACATCTGGTATTCTATAAATGCGAGAGAATTAACAAAATGTCATGTTGCTGCATGATTTCACTCACTCTAACACGAGATTGACATTTAAAATACTTAGGCCAAATAAAATAATACCTGTGTTCACTTTGACCCGACCGACTCCTTTAAAACGCCGCCGACACTTCTTTTTGAGAATAAAACAAATCTAATTTTTGCGACAATAGTAATTAAGATGATGATTTTATTTAGAAATTAGACTTAGTTCTCACCCTTAAAATACAGACAGGTATATATTTAAAGCCTTTAACTGTACAAAATGTACATTGTATCATTGTATACCAGAACAAGAGGGAACAAGAGGGAATACCCTTAAACTTTTAAAAACGTGCCAGAACTGAACGTAGAAAAAAACCTTCAGCATTAGGGTGTTGGAAGATTGGTCCAAGCACCGAGTGTGAACGCCTTTAAGAGTAGACTAAACAAACATTGGCATAACAATCCAATACAATTTGATGCTAGTTGTTTCCCAAGCCTCTCGACAACTAAACCAACAAAGAGAAAGGCCACCATAAGCCACATGCTTACCCTTGGCCTCGGACCAGTAAGTGACCAGTAAGTAAGTTATCGAAGTGCTTTGCCGTTACATAGGTAGTGCCTATTTCATATTAATTTGAGCTACACACACACATGCACACACACACCCGACCCAAAACTGTTCATTGCAAAAACAAAATTGTTCGAGATATATTTGTTCATTTATATGAAAGTTCTTTACATACGACCAAAACCACTAAGGAACACTTTTCATATTATTGAAAAAAAAATGATTTAGAACAAATACCTGCTGACCTACTTTACAATTTTTGATTTATTGATTTATTAAATTAAAAAAAAGGCAAGTAACATTTTTTCGCTTGCACCGGGAATCGAACCCTTGATATCGTGCTTTGAAATCAAAACGTGCACTTAGGTCAGCTGTATTAACCTCCAGACCACCGCGCTATGTTATAACGGTATATCTAATTTATGTTCATTCAGTCAACGTAAGCAACTGATTGTTTGTATTGTACCATACGCTGCTTCAAGCCGATAATGTATTGCGGGAAACTAGCATAGAAATAATCGAGACCTGTATTAAACTAGTCTTGATTATCTGCGACGCTTGATTGTAAATACAAACATTTGTCTTAAAAACAAGAAAGCGTCGCAGATGATCTAGACTAGTACTGCATAACACTATCTCAAACTTGTCGCTAGATGGGGCTCAACTATAATGGGGTGTCGCCATTTTGAAATTACGATGTTGGCAAGGCGACCGACGGTGTTTTTTTGATAGTGATAGCTTCTGTCCGACTTAGTGTTTACCACAGTATTGATCAATAGTCTCTGTATAGGTCAGGCTATTGAAGACCACCCGAAGTGAAATCTGTATGAATAACATTATTTCAAATCTGAAGTTACTAACTCGTTGAAAAAGTTGGGTAAACACTAAATACTATATTAATATTCGTCTTGCACCACTGCGAACCTTGATTACGCTACCAACTTGCCACGTGTCTACGCATAATTCCCCTTTAACAATCAGTAATCAACAGGAAGCATAACAGAAATGAAATCTATAGTGTTCAATAGTAAAAAAAATAGCTGTTACTTCACAATATATTTTACCGTTAAATAACCCAATTTGTGATCAGATACCTAAAGAATAAAAGCCTGTTTAATTTAACAAATACTGAGGTTTGATATACAGCTATAAGCATCTTCCAGCAGAACTATCACACAACTTGGTTTCAAATAATACATATACATAAGCCAGCATCTCAAATTTACAAAATGCATTATTTCAGCTAATTTCATATAGGTTTACCACCACAAATTGCATGTAAACCTTCGAGGTGTACTACTATAATCAGGTATGATGATACAAATTTTGAAGAATTTGCGTAAACATTAATTTTGGCATATTCTTCGTCCTAATTGTACCGAAAATGCGTATTTTATTAACGTCCATTGACTGTTCTAAACATTTAATAAGGTGTATTGACAATAAATGCCATTTGGTATGACAATTTAGATAGGACCAAAATTAAAAAAAGTATCTCCGACTTTTGTTGATTTCAGATTATTGTCCTTAGTATTCACATGACCATATCTTGGCAAATAAGAATTCGATTTGCATGAAGTATGTATTTTTAAGCACGTTATGAAAATGACAGCACACCATTCCTCATTTAAGAAATATCTGATCAAGATTTTTTCCCTAATAGAGATACGTGCAGCTAATTAGGACTCGTTCAGATTCGTACCTAGGGACACTTTTCTGATAACAATTGGTAAAATAAGCTCAGAAATAGGTTTTCCATAGTGTTTTACATAGGCTCTGAGCGTTTTTAGTCCATTGTTTTCTATAAAAGCCGTAAATTTGAGTTTCAATTTATTTTCGTGTTTAAAATGATGTGTTTCCAAAGCGTTTGTAATTGAACTATGTATTGTAGGTATGAACATGTAGGCTTGCATCTTTACAAAATGTTTTCATGAATTAAATGTGCATGGAAACAGGTTTGGTAGTCCTAATTGTACCTAAAAGCATTTGACCTATTTAATATGATGTATTGACAAGAAATTCATTTTGGTATGACAATTCAGATAGGACCAAAGTAAAAAAATTATCTCCGACTTTTGTTGATTTCAGATTATTGTCCTTGGTATTCAAATGAACATACCTTGGCAAATAAGAATTCGATTTGCATGAAGTAGGTATTTTTAAACACGTTATGAAAATGACAACACAAAATTTCTCATTTAAGAAACATCTGCACAAGTTTTTTTTCTTATAAGTGATACGTGCAGTAATTTGATTCTCTCAGAACCATTTTCCGATAACAATTGGTAAAATAATTAAGCTCAGAAATAAGTTGTTCGTAGTGTTTTACATAGGTTTTGAGCATTTTTAGTCCATTCTTTTCTATAAAAGCCGTAATGTTGAGTTTCAGTTTATTTTCGGGTTTAACATGATGTGTTTGTGAAGTGTTTACAATTGAACTATGTATGTTTTGGTATAAACATGTAAGACTGGATGTTTGCAACATGTTTTTCATGAATTAAATTTGCATGGAAACAGGTTTGGTAGGCATGACATCACTAAATCTTTCCCCTACCCCGCTAAAATAGGATATTATGATAGTAAAAATGAAGATTTGTGTAAAAAGGTAAAATTATATTCGTTAGCGTTCAAACTCGACTTGGTAGCGTTCAGCTAGTATCAGTTTTGATTTTAGTGGTATTTTTGGCATTCCTGAGCTCAGATTCGCTACTATAATCAGGTATGATGCCATCAATTTTGAAGAATTTTGGCATGAAAATCGACATAATTGGCATATTCATCATCCTAAATTGCATTGACAAGATATGCAATTTGGTATGACAATTCAGATAGGACCAAAGTTAAAAAAATTATCTCCGACTTTTGTTGATTTCAGATTATTGTCCTTGGTATTCAAATGAACATACCTTGGCAAATAAGAATTCGATTTGCATGAAGTAGGTATTTTTAAACACGTTATGAAAATGACAACACAAAATTTCTCATTTAAGAAACATCTGCACAAGTTTTTTTTCTTATAAGTGATACGTGCAGTAATTTGATTCTCTCAGAACCCTTTTCCGATAACAATTGGTAAAATAATTAAGCTCAGAAATAAGTTGTTCGTAGTGTTTTTACATAGGTTTTGAGCATTTTTAGTCCATTCTTTTCTATAAAAGCCGTAATATTGAGTTTCAGTTTATTTTCGGGTTTAACATGATGTGTTTGTGAAGTGTTTACAATTGAACTATGTATGTTTTGGTATAAACATGTAAGACTGCATGTTTGCAACATGTTTTCATGAATTAAATTTGCATGGAAACAGGTTTGGTAGGCATGACATCACTAAATCTTTCCCCTACCCCGCTAAAATAGGATATTATGATAGTAAAAATGAAGATTTGTGTAAAAAAGTAAAATTATATTCGTTAGCGTTCAAACTCGACTTGGTAGCGTTCAGCTAGTATCAGTTTTGATTTGAGTGGTATTTTTGGCATTCCTGAGCTCAGATTCGCTACTATAATCAGGTATGATGCCATCAATTTTGAAGAATTTTGGCATGAAAATCGACATAATTGGCATATTCATCATCCTAAATTGCATTGACAAGATATGCAATTTGGTAAGACAATTCAAATAGGACCAAAGTTAAAAAAATTATCTCCGACTTTTGTTGATTTCAGATTATTGTCCTTGATATTCACATGACCATATCTTGGCAAATAATCCCTATTTGTTATGGAAATGGGCATTATTGAGTGGGGAAAAAAACTGCCCCATACTATTCTTTTCGATTTTGTTGTTGTGTATATAAAAAGCGTATTAATAGGTTCAAACATTTACTGGATTACTGATGAACATTTTCGAGATTTCGACTCTATGCTTACACTTTGTGAGCAACTATCAATGAAAACAGCTGTACTCTTGACATGTTTAGTTAACAAACAAGAACTTTCTTACATGTCTTGTGACCCCACCTTTTCTGGTGATTATATACCATATTATCTGAAGTACCGGCCTTTATTGTGAGAAATAAATAATCCATGTTTGATGTATTTACATATTTATATATAAATTAATACATAACAGTAAACATATTAAATCCGATTAAAGGAAACCAATTGTGTTTTTACAGAATGGAACAGAATTTTATTCAACTTGTACAAAATACATGTACCTCTTTGGTCAACTTGATTTTACACAATACATAATACAATTATTATACAATTTGTATACGATTTATTGATAGAGAATAAACAATATTGAAATACAAATAACAAGAAAAAACCTGCTTTACAACATGTTGAAAAGTGATTATACAATATATGCACAAATATATATAGCACTGAATATCGTCGTTGAGCTCCACAAACAATAAGTTTAAATAATAACCATCAAATGACAACCCGCACCATCGCAAATGTGTTTAAAGATTGAGAACAGTAACACAACTTAATGCAAACAATAGAAAACCACCAGATTTCTTTAGACACAATAAATCATCCTCATTATGATTATTACATACAATTATATAGAAACAGTGTATATGGATATACTGTAAAATATCACCTACTTGTATTTTTATATCTGTATATTAATATATAAATTATCCATGACTTGTCATTCCGTTAGATGCCGGCAGATGAAGGAAAACGTCAAACTCCTTCCTTGTGTTGTATACAATATTAGGTAATAGCGAGGCACTTGTTGGGGAATGTTTTTCCTTGTTGGGGGATGTTTTTCCTTGTTTGGTATCATCAAGATCAAGAACAAGTGTATATCAGTGTAAATTAGGCGTCACTGTTTTGATAGATTACAAACTGCTTCACAAATTAGTTTTCTGATAATTTTAACTTATTGTGACTTTGACCGCGGTCAAGGGGTGTGGTATACGTCTTGGGGGCAGTCTTCACCGTATTCAAGTTAAGGCATTATTTTCATGTATTCCAATGCATTTTATGTAAATACCTGTGTGAGATAAGCTACTAACTGACAGCCTGAGTGAACCTTGACTAAACAAACATGAATTAAAACGTTTTAAAACCCAACCGTCATTTATGTTAGGGTCCATATCAAACGACCTATTACCCGGAAATAACCAACCAAAAATAACTCGTATGTGTAACTGCCAAACAGCAAGAAGTGAATTAAATCGATTATTATTAGTTTTAATTGATACATATACAACACAACTGAAATGTCTATGGGTGGATGTTTCTTCTTCAAGTGGGGTGTAAGGCCTCAACAAGTAAAAACCTTTTTAAAACGTTTTTTCAATGACTAATATTGTGACTTGTTTATTAATGTGTTAATTCCTGACTTGGTTATAACATGACTGTTATTGTGATTTGGTTATAAACATGACTATGAGCTGTTTATAAGAGTGACTACCATTATGACTTGGTTTATAAGATTGACTATAACTGTGACTTGGTTATAGGAGCGACTATTATTGTGCCCAGGTAATTATTGTGTATATATTATGACTTGGTTTTATGGTTGACTATAACTGTGACTTGGTTATTGGAGTGACTACCATTGTGACTTTGGTATTTGTCTGACTATTTTTCTGACTGGGCATATAATAGGACTATTATTGCGACTTGGTTATTATTGTGACTTTGACTAGTAGTGTAACTTGGTTATTATTGTGAATTTGACTATTAGTGTAACTTGGTTAGTATTGTGATTTTGACTATTAGTGTAACTTGGTTATCATTGTGACTGTGACTACTAGTATAACTTGGTTATCAGTGTGACTTTGACTATTAGTGTAACTTGTTATCATTGTGACTTTGACTATTAGTGTAACTTGGTTATCATTGTGACTGTGACTACTAGTATAACTTGGTTATCAGTGTGACTTTGACTATTAGTGTAACTTGGTTATCAGTGTGACTTTGACTATTAGTGTAACTTGGTTATCATTGTGACTTTGACTATTAGTGTAACTTGGTTATCAGTGTGACTTTGACTATTAGTGTAACTTGGTTATTATTGTGACTTTGACTATTAGTGTAACTTGGTTAGTATTGTGACTTTGACTATTAGTGTTACTTGGTTATTATTGTGACTTTGACTATTAGTGTAACTTGGTTATTATTGTGAATGTGACTATTAGTGTAACTTGGTTATCATTATGACTTTGACTATTAGTGTAACTTGGTTATCAGTGTGACTTTGACTATTAGTGTAACTTGGTTATTATTGTGACTGTGACTATTAGTGTAACTTGGTTATTATTGTGACTGTGACTATTAGTGTAACTTGGTTATTATTGTGAATGTGACTATTAGTGTAACTTGGTTATCAGTGTGACTTTGACTATTAGTGTAACTTGGTTATTATTACGACTTGGTTATTATTGTTACTTTGGCTATTAGTGTAACTTGGATATTATTGTGACTTTGACTATTAATGTAACTTGGTTATTTATGTGACTTTGACTAGTAGTGTAACTTGGATATTATTGTGACTTTGGCTATTAGTGTAACTTGGTTATTATTGTGACTTTGACTATAAGTGAAACTTGGTTATTATTGTGACTGTGGCTATTAGTGTAACTTGGTTATTATTGTGACTTTGACTAGTAGTGTAACTTGGTTATCATTGTGACTGTGGCTATTAGTGTAACTTGGTTATTATTGTGACTTTGACTAGTAGTGTAACTTGGTTATTATTGTGACTTTGACTATTAGTGTAACTTGGTTATTATTGTGACTTTGACTATTAGTGTAACTTGGTTATTATTGTGACTTTGACTATTAGTGTAACTTGGTTATTATTGTGACTTTGACTATTAGTGTAACTTGGTTATTGTTATGACTGTAACTATTAGTGTTACTTGGTTATTATTGTGACTTTGACTAGTAGTAGAACTTGGTTATTATTGTGACTTTGACTATTAGTGTAACTTGGTTATTATTGTGACTTTGACTATAAGTGAAACTTGGTTATTATTGTGACTGTGGCTATTAGTGTAACTTGGTTATTTATGTGACTTTGACTATTAGTGTAACTTGGTTATTATTGTGACTTTGACTATTAGTGTAACTTGGTTATTATTGTGACTTTGACTAGTAGTAGAACTTGGTTATTATTGTGACTTTGACTATTAGTGTAACTTGGTTATTATTGTGACTTTGACTATTAGTGTTACTTGGTTATTATTGTGAATGTGACTATTAGTGTAACTTGGTTATCATTATGACTTTGACTATTAGTGTAACTTGGTTATCAGTGTGACTTTGACTATTAGTGTAACTTGGTTATTATTGTGACTGTGACTATTAGTGTAACTTGGTTATTATTGTGACTTTGACTAGTAGTAGAACTTGGTTATTATTGTGACTTTGACTATTAGTGTAACTTGGTTATTATTGTGACTTTGACTAGTAGTAGAACTTGGTTATTATTGTGACTTTGACTATTAGTGTAACTTGGTTATTATTGTGACTTTGACTATTAGTGTAACTTGGTTATTATTGTGACTTTGACTATTAGTGTAACTTGGTTATTATTGTGAATGTGACTATTAGTGTAACTTGGTTATCATTATGACTTTGACTATTAGTGTAACTTGGTTATCAGTGTGACTTTGACTATTAGTGTAACTTGGTTATTATTGTGACTGTGACTATTAGTGTAACTTGGTTATTATTGTGACTGTGACTATTAGTGTAACTTGGTTATTATTGTGAATGTGACTATTAGTGTAACTTGGTTATCAGTGTGACTTTGACTATTAGTGTAACTTGGTTATTATTACGACTTGGTTATTATTGTTACTTTGGCTATTAGTGTAACTTGGATATTATTGTGACTTTGACTATTAATGTAACTTGGTTATTTATGTGACTATGACTAGTAGTGTAACTTGGATATTATTGTGACTTTGGCTATTAGTGTAACTTGGATATTATTGTGACTTTGACTTTTAGTTTTACTTGGTTATTATTACGACTTGGTTATTATTGTGACTTTGACTATAAGTGAAACTTGGTTATTATTGTGACTTTGACTATTAGTGTTACTTGGTTATTTATGTGACTTTGACTATTAGTGAAACTTGGTTATTATTGTGACTTTGACTATAAGTGTAACTTGGTTATTTATGTGACTTTGACTATTAGTGAAACTTGGTTATTATTGTGACTTTGACTATTAGTGTTACTTGGTTATTATTGTGACTTTGACTAGTAGTGAAACTTGGTTATTATTGTGACTTTGACTAGTAGTAGAACTTGGTTATTATTGTGACTTTGACTATTAGTGAAACTTGGTTATTATTGTGACTTTGACTATTAGTGAAACTTGGTTATTATTGTGACTTTGACTAGTAGTAGAACTTGGTTATTATTGTGACTTTGACTAGTAGTGTAACTTGGTTAGTATTGTGACTTTGACTATTAGTGTAACTTGGTTATTATTGTGACTTTGACTATAAGTGTAACTTGGTTATTTATGTGACTTTGACTATAAGTGTAACTTGGTTATTATTGTGACTTTGACTATTAGTGTAACTTGGTTATTATTGTGACTTTGACTATTAGTGTAACTTGGTTATTATTGTGACTGTGACTATTAGTGTTACTTGGTTATTATTGTGACTGTGGCTATTAGTGTTACTTGGTTATTTATGTGACTTTGACTATTAGTGTAACTTGGTTATTATTGTGACTTTGACTATTAGTGTAACTTGGTTATTTATGTGACTTTGACTATTAGTGAAACTTGGTTATTATTGTGACTGTGACTATTAGTGTAACTTGGTTATTATTGTGACTGTGACTATTAGTGTAACTTGGTTATTATTGTGAATGTGACTATTAGTGTAACTTGGTTATCATTATGACTTTGACTATTAGTGTAACTTGGTTATCAGTGTGACTTTGACTATTAGTGTAACTTGGTTATTATTGTGACTGTGGCTATTAGTGAAACTTGGTTATTATTGTGACTGTGGCTATTAGTGTTACTTGGTTATTTATGTGACTTTGACTATTAGTGTAACTTGGTTATTATTGTGACTGTGACTATTAGTGTAACTTGGTTATTATTGTGACTGTGACTATTAGTGTAACTTGGTTATTATTACGACTTGGTTATTTATGTGACTTTGACTATTAGTGTAACTTGGTTATTATTGTGACTGTGACTATTAGTGTAACTTGGTTATTATTGTGACTGTGACTATTAGTGTAACTTGGTTATTATTACGACTTGGTTATTTATGTGACTCTGACTATTAGTGTAACTTGGTTATTATTGTGACTTTGACTATTAGTGTAACTTGGTTATTATTGTGAATGTGACTATTAGTGTAACTTGGTTATCATTATGACTTTGACTATTAGTGTAACTTGGTTATCAGTGTGACTTTGACTATTAGTGTAACTTGGTTATTATTGTGACTGTGACTATTAGTGTAACTTGGTTATTATTACGACTTGGTTATTATTGTTACTTTGGCTATTAGTGTAACTTGGATATTATTGTGACTTTGGCTATTAGTGTAACTTGGATATTATTGTGACTTTGACTTTTAGTTTTACTTGGTTATTATTACGACTTGGTTATTATTGTTACTTTGACTATTAATGTAACTTGGTTATTTATGTGACTTTGACTAGTAGTGTAACTTGGATATTATTGTGACTTTGGCTATTAGTGTAACTTGGATATTATTGTGACTTTGACTTTTAGTTTTACTTGGTTATTATTACGACTTGGTTATTATTGTGACTTTGACTATAAGTGAAACTTGGTTATTATTGTGACTGTGGCTATTAGTGTTACTTGGTTATTTATGTGACTTTGACTATTAGTGTAACTTGGTTATTATTGTGACTGTGGCTATTAGTGAAACTTGGTTATTATTGTGACTGTGGCTATTAGTGAAACTTGGTTATTTATGTGACTTTGACTATTAGTGAAACTTTGTTATTATTGTGACTGTGGCTATTAGTGAAACTTGGTTATTATTGTGACTGTGGCTATTAGTGTTACTTGGTTATTTATGTGACTTTGACTATTAGTGTAACTTGGTTATTATTGTGACTTTGACTATTAGTGTAACTTGGTTATTTATGTGACTTTGACTATTAGTGAAACTTGGTTATTATTGTGACTGTGGCTATTAGTGAAACTTGGTTATTATTGTGACTGTGGCTATTAGTGTTACTTGGTTATTTATGTGACTTTGACTATTAGTGTAACTTGGTTATTATTGTGACTTTGACTATTAGTGTAACTTGGTTATTTATGTGACTTTGACTATTAGTGAAACTTGGTTATTATTGTGACTGTGGCTATTAGTGTTACTTGGTTATTTATGTGACTTTGACTATTAGTGTAACTTGGTTATTTATGTGACTTTGACTATTAGTGTAACTTGGTTATTTATGTGACTTTGACTTATAGTGAAACTTGGTTATTATTGTGACTGTGGCTATTAGTGTTACTTGGTTATTATTACGACTTGGTTATTATTGTTACTTTGACTATAAGTGTAACTTGGTTAGTATTGTGACTTTGACTAGTAGTGGAACTTGGTTATTATTGTGACTTTGACTATTAGTGTAACTTGGTTATCATTGTGACTTTGACTATAAGTGTAACTTAGTTATCATTGTGACTTTGACTAGTAGTGGAACTTGGTTATCATTGTGACTTTGACTATAAGTGTAACTTAGTTATCATTGTGACTTTGACTAGTAGTGGAACTTGGTTATTATTGTGACTTTGACTATTAGTGTAACTTGGTTATTTATGTGACTTTGACTATAAGTGTAACTTAGTTATCATTGTGACTTTGACTTATAGTGAAACTTGGTTATTATTGTTACTTTGACTATTAGTGTAACTTGGTTATGTGACTTTGACTTATAGTGAAACTTGGTTATTATTGTGACTGTGGCTATTAGTGTAACTTGGTTATTATTGTGACTTTGACTATTAGTGTAACTTGGTTATTTATGTGACTTTGACTATTAGTGAAACTTGGTTATTATTGTGACTGTGGCTATTAGTGTAACTTGGTTATTATTGTGACTTTGACTATTAGTGAAACTTGGTTATTATTGTGACTGTGGCTATTAGTGTTACTTGGTTATTTATGTGACTTTGACTATTAGTGTAACTTGGTTATTATTGTGAATGTGACTATTAGTGTAACTTGGTTATCATTATGACTTTGACTATTAGTGTAACTTGGTTATTATTGTGACTGTGGCTATTAGTGTAACTTGGTTATTTATGTGACTTTGACTATTAGTGAAACTTGGTTATTATTGTGACTGTGGCTATTAGTGTTACTTGGTTATTTATGTGACTTTGACTATTAGTGTAACTTGGTTATTATTGTGAATGTGACTATTAGTGTAACTTGGTTATCATTATGACTTTGACTATTAGTGTAACTTGGTTATCAGTGTGACTTTGACTATTAGTGTAACTTGGTTATTATTGTGACTGTGACTATTAGTGTAACTTGGTTATTATTGTGACTGTGACTATTAGTGTAACTTGGATATTATTGTGACTGTGACTATTAGTGTAACTTGGTTATTAGTGTGACTTTGACTATTAGTGTAACTTGGTTATTATTGTGAATGTGACTATTAGTGTAACTTGGTTATCATTATGACTTTGACTATTAGTGTAACTTGGTTATCAGTGTGACTTTGACTATTAGTGTAACTTGGTTATTACTGTGACTTTGGCTATTAGTGTAACTTGGATATTATTGTGACTTTGACTTTTAGTTTTACTTGGTTATTATTACGACTTGGTTATTATTGTGACTTTGACTATTAATGTAACTTGGTTATTACTGTGACTTTGACTATTAGTGTAACTTGGTTATTATTGTGACTTTGGCTATTAGTGTAACTTGGTTATTATTGTTACTTTGGCTATTAGTGTAACTTGGTTATTACTGTGACTTTGACTATTAGTGTAACTTGGTTATTATTGTGACTTTGGCTATTAGTGTAACTTGGATATTATTGTGACTTTGGCTATTAGTGTAACTTGGATATTATTGTGACTTTGACTTTTAGTTTTACTTGGTTATTATTACGACTTGGTTATTATTGTTACTTTGACTATTAATGTAACTTGGTTATTTATGTGACTTTGACTAGTAGTGTAACTTGGATATTATTGTGACTTTGGCTATTAGTGTAACTTGGATATTATTGTGACTTTGACTTTTAGTTTTACTTGGTTATTATTACGACTTGGTTATTATTGTTACTTTGGCTATTAGTGTAACTTGGATATTATTGTGACTTTGGCTATTAGTGTAACTTGGATATTATTGTGACTTTGACTTTTAGTTTTACTTGGTTATTATTACGACTTGGTTATTATTGTTACTTTGACTATTAATGTAACTTGGTTATTTATGTGACTTTGACTAGTAGTGTAACTTGGTTATTATTGTGACTTTGGCTATTAGTGTAACTTGGTTATTATTGTTACTTTGGCTATTAGTGTAACTTGGTTATTACTGTGACTTTGACTATTAGTGTAACTTGGTTATTATTGTGACTTTGGCTATTAGTGTAACTTGGATATTATTGTGACTTTGGCTATTAGTGTAACTTGGATATTATTGTGACTTTGACTTTTAGTTTTACTTGGTTATTATTACGACTTGGTTATTATTGTTACTTTGACTATTAATGTAACTTGGTTATTTATGTGACTTTGACTAGTAGTGTAACTTGGATATTATTGTGACTTTGGCTATTAGTGTAACTTGGATATTATTGTGACTTTGACTTTTAGTTTTACTTGGTTATTATTACGACTTGGTTATTATTGTTACTTTGGCTATTAGTGTAACTTGGATATTATTGTGACTTTGGCTATTAGTGTAACTTGGATATTATTGTGACTTTGACTTTTAGTTTTACTTGGTTATTATTACGACTTGGTTATTATTGTTACTTTGACTATTAATGTAACTTGGTTATTTATGTGACTTTGACTAGTAGTGTAACTTGGTTATTATTGTGACTTTGGCTATTAGTGTAACTTGGATATTATTGTGACTTTGGCTATTAGTGTAACTTGGATATTATTGTGACTTTGACTTTTAGTTTTACTTGGTTATTATTACGACTTGGTTATTATTGTTACTTTGACTATTAATGTAACTTGGTTATTTATGTGACTTTGACTAGTAGTGTAACTTGGATATTATTGTGACTTTGGCTATTAGTGTAACTTGGATATTATTGTGACTTTGACTTTTAGTTTTACTTGGTTATTATTACGACTTGGTTATTATTGTTACTTTGGCTATTAGTGTAACTTGGATATTATTGTGACTTTGGCTATTAGTGTAACTTGGATATTATTGTGACTTTGACTTTTAATTTTACTTGGTTATTATTACGACTTGGTTATTATTGTTACTTTGACTATTAATGTAACTTGGTTATTTATGTGACTTTGACTAGTAGTGTAACTTGGATATTATTGTGACTTTGGCTATTAGTGTAACTTGGATATTATTGTGACTTTGACTATTAGTGTAACTTGGTTATTATTGTGACTTTGACTATTAGTGTAACTTGGTTATTATTGTGACTTTGGCTATTAGTGTAACTTGGTTATTATTGTTACTTTGGCTATTAGTGTAACTTGGTTATTACTGTGACTTTGACTATTAGTGTAACTTGGTTATTATTGTGACTTTGGCTATTAGTGTAACTTGGATATTATTGTGACTTTGGCTATTAGTGTAACTTGGATATTATTGTGACTTTGACTTTTAGTTTTACTTGGTTATTATTACGACTTGGTTATTATTGTTACTTTGACTATTAATGTAACTTGGTTATTTATGTGACTTTGACTAGTAGTGTAACTTGGATATTATTGTGACTTTGGCTATTAGTGTAACTTGGATATTATTGTGACTTTGACTTTTAGTTTTACTTGGTTATTATTACGACTTGGTTATTATTGTTACTTTGGCTATTAGTGTAACTTGGATATTATTGTGACTTTGGCTATTAGTGTAACTTGGATATTATTGTGACTTTGACTTTTAGTTTTACTTGGTTATTATTACGACTTGGTTATTATTGTTACTTTGACTATTAATGTAACTTGGTTATTTATGTGACTTTGACTAGTAGTGTAACTTGGTTATTATTGTGACTTTGGCTATTAGTGTAACTTGGATATTATTGTGACTTTGGCTATTAGTGTAACTTGGATATTATTGTGACTTTGACTTTTAGTTTTACTTGGTTATTATTACGACTTGGTTATTATTGTTACTTTGACTATTAATGTAACTTGGTTATTTATGTGACTTTGACTAGTAGTGTAACTTGGATATTATTGTGACTTTGGCTATTAGTGTAACTTGGATATTATTGTGACTTTGACTTTTAGTTTTACTTGGTTATTATTACGACTTGGTTATTATTGTTACTTTGGCTATTAGTGTAACTTGGATATTATTGTGACTTTGGCTATTAGTGTAACTTGGATATTATTGTGACTTTGACTTTTAATTTTACTTGGTTATTATTACGACTTGGTTATTATTGTTACTTTGACTATTAATGTAACTTGGTTATTTATGTGACTTTGACTAGTAGTGTAACTTGGATATTATTGTGACTTTGGCTATTAGTGTAACTTGGATATTATTGTGACTTTGACTTTTAGTTTTACTTGGTTATTATTACGACTTGGTTATTATTGTTACTTTGACTATTAATGTAACTTGGTTATTTATGTGACTTTGGCTATTAGTGTAACTTGGATATTATTGTGACTTTGGCTATTAGTGTAACTTGGATATTATTGTGACTTTGACTTTTAGTTTTACTTGGTTATTATTACGACTTGGTTATTATTGTGACTGTGGCTATTAGTGTTACTTGGTTATTTATGTGACTGTGGCTATTAGTGTTACTTGGTTATTTATGTGACTTTGACTATTAGTGTAACTTGGTTATTTATGTGACTTTGACTATTAGTGTTACTTGGTTATTTATGTGACTTTGACTATTAGTGAAACTTGGTTATTTATGTGACTTTGACTATTAGTGTTACTTGGTTATTTATGTGACTTTGACTATTAGTGTAACTTGGTTATTATTGTGACTTTGACTATTAGTGAAACTTGGTTATTTATGTGACTTTGACTATTAGTGTTACTTGGTTATTTATGTGACTTTGACTATTAGTGTAACTTGGTTATTTATGTGACTTTGACTATTAGTGTAACTTGGTTATTATTGTGACTGTGGCTATTAGTGAAACTTGGTTATTATTGTGACTGTGGCTATTAGTGAAACTTGGTTATTTATGTGACTTTGACTATTAGTGTAACTTGGTTATTTATGTGACTTTGACTATTAGTGAAACTTGGTTATTATTGTGACTTTGACTATAAGTGAAACTTGGTTATTATTGTGACTGTGGCTATTAGTGAAACTTGGTTATTTATGTGACTTTGACTATTAGTGTAACTTGGTTATTTATGTGACTTTGACTATTAGTGAAACTTGGTTATTATTGTGACTTTGACTATTAGTGTTACTTGGTTATTTATGTGACTTTGACTATTAGTGAAACTTGGTTATTATTGTGACTTTGACTATAAGTGAAACTTGGTTATTATTGTGACTGTGACTATTAGTGTTACTTGGTTATTTATGTGACTTTGACTAGTAGTGTAACTTGGTTATTATTGTGACTTTGACTATTAGTGTAACTTGGTTATTATTGTGACTTTGACTTATAGTGAAACTTGGTTATTATTGTTACTTTGACTATTAGTGTAACTTGGTTATGTGACTTTGACTTATAGTGAAACTTGGTTATTATTGTGACTGTGGCTATTAGTGTAACTTGGTTATTATTGTGACTTTGACTATTAGTGTAACTTGGTTATTTATGTGACTTTGACTATAAGTGTAACTTAGTTATCATTGTGACTTTGACTTATAGTGAAACTTGGTTATTATTGTTACTTTGACTATTAGTGTAACTTGGTTATGTGACTTTGACTTATAGTGAAACTTGGTTATTATTGTGACTGTGGCTATTAGTGTAACTTGGTTATTATTGTGACTGTGGCTATTAGTGTAACTTGGTTATTATTGTGACTGTGGCTATTAGTGTAACTTGGTTATTATTGTGACTGTGGCTATTAGTGTAACTTGGTTATTATTGTGACTGTGGCTATTAGTGTAACTTGGTTATTATTACGACTTGGTTATTATTGTGACTTTGACTCTTAGTGTAACTTGATTTTTATTGTGACTATTATTGTGGCTTGGTTTTAATGTGATTTGTTTGTGACTTGGTTATTATGGTGACTTTGACTAGCAGTGTAACTTGGTTATTAGTGTGACTAGTATAGCGATTTGGTTATAAGTGCGACTTTAGTGTGAATTGGTTATTAATTTGACTATGACTAAGATTGTGACTTGGTCATTCGTGTGAATATTATAGTGACATGTACATTTCGTTTTCATGTGCCTTATTTTGACTCGTGAAGTCGTGGACCGTTTTCTGTTAATTTTGTATTTTTTAATCAGTTATTTAAAACGGCTTTAACGAGACATGTTTTTTACGTAGCATACGCAATATGTGTTGGAACTAATTATATACAATTTTGCATTAAAAAATCAAACAGCATCTGATTTTTATTGAATACATCATTAGTTTTCTGAATATACCAAATTGAATTATGTAGAATAATGTAGTACTAGTGTAAAATATCCCCACTAACCGGTTTCAAGGACACCATTCAGGCGTACGTCTAGCAACGCATCGGTAACATGTCGATATTGGAAATTTGGAACATTTATATCTTTACAGTGGGAACGCCAGGAACTAATTATTCAGCTTTTTTGATCATTTTGATATACCGCGACAGGGATTTTTTTTTTTAGTGTTGCCGGACTATTTCATTAAAAAATCACAAAACGCCGCCATTTTCTTTTTGTTAAAAAAACGTCGATTCAGACCGCAGTTATCAATTTTACGCGTACATAGTTTACAGGAGTGAACACTTTTTGTAAAATGTCAGTTTTGGATTACGTCATCAATACGTAGAATGTGTTTACACGGTGGCAAACGTTGAATCCAATGAGATCTGATAGCGATATCTGATGCAGGGTGTTCATGCTGGGATAAACAATTGAAAATATACACAGGTTAACGTAATGAAGGGAACAGTTGACTGTCTTAGAATCTGCAGGCAACTGTGTAACGTTACAAATCTTTTTTTCGTTTGTTTATCCAGTGTTTTCTTGAAATTTGCCAAGCACATCGATGGTGTTAATGTTGACAAACTGTGTAAATAGTAAACAGAACTGGATCAGCCGTGACAGTTGTTGATTTAATTGAATTATTCATGTGATTCCTCTCTCAGAATCATTCTTGTTTGTAACATGACCTGTAGCCATAGACCTGAGGCCCTGGTCCATGTTCCCTTGTTCCCTGACAATACGACCCGGTGATCCCCAAAACATTTTGCTTTATTCCCCCAAAATATGTTTCCAATGTTCCTCAAAATTATTACCAATAACATACAATGTTCCATTGTTTCCCAAAAATAAATGGTCATGTTCCCTTATTCCCCAAAACCGCTGGGAGACCCTCAACCCAGAACCCTGTGAAGGGGTACACCTTATGGTATGCTGTAATGGCCAGTGTCAAACCCCACATATGCTGCATGGTCATGGGACACAGCAATTCCTAAACCACATCCCTGCCACCCCCTTCTCTACATTTACCAACAGGCAGCTGACGCATGACGCATACCCTCCCCATGGATTTTTTACCCTTCTTTGCAGGAGCCTGTAAAAGGCCCATTCCCAACTCTCATTTCTTTTAAAATCATGCAGACTTCCCCACTTTTTAAACTTACCTTGGAAATTTCATTCCCTATTTATGGATTCCACCCCCAGTTAAGAGCAAAAGGCCTCTTACCCAAAACTGGTAAAAAGGCCCTGCTGCCCCCACCACTATCCCCAACCCACTTCCCCTCTCTTCTACGTCCCTCCCGCATATTTTCTCTACAAACCTACATAAAATGTTCAATGAAACGCTAAATACTGCAACACTTGGTTTTCAATTAAAAACAAAATACACACTACCTCCCAGTTCTATTTTATGTGATTGACTCCGCTAAAGTGATCTGTGTACCATGAACAGGACTTTTTACCTTATGTTATAGAGACCTCTAAAAGGCCTCTTTCCCAATTGAGAACTTGACTGTTTATGCCCCAATTGTGGCAGAAATATTTGCCAATCAGAAAGCAGCAGTGTCTCGGAATTTGAGAAAAAGCATTAATTCCGCAATGTGTTTTTGTCTGTGGAGTCAGTTCTGACTGAGAAACAGTAATTATAATAACTGCTGGCTGAAAATATAAATAAAGCATAGTATTGTCATATTTACTTAATTGGTAAAATCTTACATCTTTTCCAAAATGAGAAATAAGCTCGTCTTTTTCCCCCAAAATGGACAGGCCTGGGCCTCTTCCCAATTTTGTGGAAAAAAGCCCTGATGAACACATTTTCTAAGTAACAGTAAATAGAAATGAGAATTGAATACATAGATATATCTAATTATTATTTAATTTCCTTGAATCTAAGGAGCTGGAGCCCTGGTGATGGCATGTCTAATGGGACTATTCACCCATCTTTCTTCCCTCTGCGGTCACTGTTCAAATCAATAAAGCCCTAGTTCATATATTTGCGTCGACAATCCAAATGGCCTTTAAAATATATTCAAAATCATAGTTCGCATTCTAGACCTGTGAAGGGGTACACCTTATGGTTCGCATTCTAGATTAATTCTGTCCATTTAAAAAAAATGTGCTGGGTATGGGGGTTTGGAGTGGATGGGTCGAAAGGATAATAGCCAGTGATACTTTTTTAAAGGGCTCTTCGACCAAAAAAACCCAAAAAAACACACGTCCTTTCGAACGAAGATTTAAAAAATCGTCCGCGTACACCTTTTCACCCTGTGATTATACTAATACAACCATTGTGACGTAACAATCCTGTGTTGGAATGTGGTCTTCGTGGAAACACGGTATTGATTTTTTTGCAATATTTTCAATAAAAATCGAATTTAAAATACATCATGTTAGCATAAATATTTTTTCTCTTATCGACTGTCTGTTCACTACAATATATCAGGTAATTTCAGAATTTATCACACACAGAGCTGACCGATGTATTGCATGCCGTATTCCATGCCATGTTACAAAACTACACAAAAACAACGTTCAAAACGCTTGCGTAAAACCGTGACCAAACGTTTTTTTGGGTAGAAAAAGTACTTTTTTTTCAAATTTGCTTGAAAATTCACATACTGCCAGAGGAAGGATTAAACTAATCGTTCATGTTCTTGTCTGTTAAAATCTTCATACAAATCGAGGTAAAAAATAAAACAAATTGAAGTCGATCGATAAACGGCTGACATTTTGCTCTTTCGCATGTTTGTTGACTGAAATAATTTTCACAATAACACAACATAGACAAAAAAATATTTTTAAAAGTAGGCCAAGAAAATGATGGTTATTTTATAAGGAAATGGCTTGTATAAATTATGTTTTAATTGTAGTGATAAAAATCTGATTCTGAAAGTTTTTTGTATGAAGCACACGGTTGAAGAGAGGCTCACTTTTCTGTGTGTAATTTTATGAACGGTCATGAAACGTTTTTTTGGGTAGAAAAAAGTTCTTTTTCCAAATTTTGATGAAATTTTACAGAGGAAGACTTTTTCTTGACTTTAATGCTTTCGTCTATATTCATCTATAAGAACAAACTGTAATTATCAATTTAATTAAAAGGTAGAATTTCACATAAATTTTCGAAACTTTCGGTAATTTGTAAAAGCCTAGAAATCGTAAGAATCGACAAAACACGTAAAAACTTAAAATTCATTCTATAACAAACGAATTCATGTATTTGTTTATGTGTGTTATCGTTGTACATTGTCGGTTGAATACAGTTTACATCACTGGTGTCATTTTGACCGCCATCCTGAAATCTGCTCAAAACGCAGTTTGTTTACGTTTTTTGCGCGTGACGTTTTTAAGTAACTATCCCTCCGCGGCGGCTTGGCGCTCCCACAGTAAGTTTGTTTATATTGGTTGAGGTGTCCCGCCTTAATTGATTTTTAATTACTGTATAACCTAAAAACGTATTGTGGAGCTTATTTGTTTTTTAACATGTGTTATAAAATATATCTGATCAACTTTGCAGTCGCGTATTTGATTGAATACACAACCGCGATCATTCTCCACACAAGTGTATATACTCAGACCAGCCTATGTGTTATAATGGATAACAGCCACAAACTTATAAAACCTATTTAGAGTACTCGGAGTTTTGTGATAAGTGTGAAAAGTAATAGATTATGGTCTCATCGAGACACCGATATGGGCTTAGCCCATCGACATGCTTAAATCAACCAACGAGATGAGCCCATACTCTATTTGTTTTGTATCATGTCCAATTCAGCTGTATGACTTACTCTAACTTCCGATAACTGGTAGGTTTTATTTTGAGTTAAATGATTTAAAACTGCGCAAATATAAAAGATATGCCAGCGACCATGTTACAGTACCACAGTTATCATCTTCAACTAGACACGTATATATATTTGAATCTTCCCGTACAATTCCCATACATCTATTCAATCGTCTTATATAACTAATGCATCCTGCTTGCTTTAAAGTATAAACAGTGGCTTATCATTTCAGAGTATGAGTTTATATGTGTTGGCAACTATTGTTAAATAAAACACAACGATATAAATGTGTGAATATGTCATTTATTCTATTAAAAATGACGAATAAGCATAATCTAAATAATAGGTAACTTAAAATTGAATCAAACATGCTTAACAACAAAATGGCGACTCAAATAATTTTATCTGCGCTTAACAACATTTGATCATATTTCATTCGATCTGTTTATCATCGTTAGAAGTGTGTGTTTCGCATTCGTGGTGCAGTTATAAACGTGATGACGAATTTATCCTAAAGGGAAACTGCATTTATTTATTCGTTTTGAATTTAACGAATTGTTATTTAACGGCTCACCAAAACCGCAAGCGTCATTATGAAAGTACCATTCAGTGAAAATAGAGTAGGTATTATATTTTAACTTCCTGAATTGCTTTTAATGGCTCATCAACTCATTGTTTAGTTTATTTCGAGCGGCGAACTGTGTCTCTTACTATCGAATATATTCCTATGGAGTAGGACACGGCGAACTGTGTCTCTTACTATCGAATATATTCCTATGGAGTAGGACACGGCGAACTGTGTCTCTTACTATCGAATATATTCCTATGGAGTAGGACACGGCGAACTGTGTCTCTTACTATCGAATATATTCCTATGGAGTAGGACACGGCGAACTGTGTCTCTTACTATAGAATAGATTCCTATGGATTAGGACACAGCGAACTGTGTCTCTTCTTACTATCGAATATATTCCTATGGAGTAGGACACGGCGAACTGTGTCTCTTACTATCGAATATATTCCTATGGAGTAGGACACGGCGAACTGTGTCTCTTACTATCGAATATATTCCTATGGAGTAGGACACGGCGAACTGTGTCTCTTACTATCGAATATATTCCTATGGAGTAGGACACGGCGAACTGTGTCTCTTACTATCGAATATATTCCTATGGAGTAGGACACGGCGAACTGTGTCTCTTACTATCGAATATATTCCTATGGAGTAGGACACGGTTCCCACACGGTTCCCGGATTCCTGTGTATCAATCGCCTCTTTCTGAGACCATGTGTTGATGGGCCGTTAAACAACAATTCAATAAAAAAAAGCGTGTTCAAATGTAATGTTTTTTTAATGGTAACTGATTGGATATGTTCAGGGTCACAGTTGTCTTCACCACTCTGTATAATGTGTATTGTCCCGTTTATTGACGTTTTAGTTTCCTTTTTTGATTTTGTTTGTGCTACAGTGTGGACCTACGGTATCATACCATTGCTGTGGTTTTTATCTCAATTATGAATCATAATATGAAAGTAGTTAACCCGTCATCAACAGCCAAATGTTTTAAACATATGTAAACCATGTCTAAACCTACCGACGACGCGGTATATATATATAATCCAATCGCTATGGATACAATATAAACGATCCAGCCAGGCCAAATACCTAATTAAGAGTTACCAACTAATAACTCATTTTACGCATACTCAATCACAGATATTTTAAGAAACCAAGAATAAAAGTACACTTTTAATCGGCATATATGCATTATTATATGACCTGAAGACCTGGATAACGTTTTGATAAACGGTTTTGTAGTGTAATTTTGCCGTTATTTGGCGGGTTAGTTTTTTAAAAGATAAAGAAAAGCAGTTTCCATATGTATTATATAACGAATTGCATTTTGCTCGTTAACAAGTTGCATACTACAAAAAAAATTAAAAAATTATGATTTCGTTAAATGCACTTCAAAGGATGAACACAATCTCATACAAGCAATATGGAGAAATAAATACGGTTGCCTGTTGCATTGTAACCATACATCTTCAAATCTAATGTATTTTGTTAATTTAGTGACAGAAAAAGGTGGTATTGTAGCAGTATTCTATACACTGTATTTACCTAAACACGAAGAAAACTCCATGCTTAGTCCTGTAACACGTAGCGGTCAAGTGATTGAGTTATCGTTATATGTACACGCGCACAATACAATATCTGCACGTGGAAATGCCACTCACGCACGAACGAAGAAATGCTATCTGATAAAGCAACATCATTCTGGTAAAGGTAGAACTTTTTAATGTTGTCATTACTAGTTGTATTCAAGGTAATGCAATTTCTATAGAGATTGTGGGTGGCGCGTGTGTCGGTATGGGGGAGGGGGAATCCAACAAATTAGAGCCTGGAAATGTTTACCTAAATCTTATAAACCATTCTCTTACCATCGTTAAAACACATTCTATTGTGAAACAACGTTCTGCGTCGTCTGTTGTTTTGGGTTGTCAATAGCAGCGAACGACTATATAAGACGAACTTTTTATTGTGGTAAACTGAGAAGTGATACATATGGACAAAATATATGATGACATCGAAGAAAATATTAGGTTGAAATGAAAGCAATGGTAAACTATGAGTAGACATGTTATATTAGACATGTTATATTAGACATTATGTGTCTTTAATAAATGTAGCCAATTTGGGAAATTCGATGCTTGTCAATGACAGCGATGCCTTTTAATTTCAAATAAATGCAAATACAAGTTTTAAACATCTGTACACATGAATTCATGTCAACTCTGTGTGTAAAAGTTATATAATACAACACTGTTCAAATATCCTTAGGTTTTAACATTTAAACGGTTTCAATTACGCCAACCATGATAACGGGTGTAAATATAATATGAAATTAATACTATTTTATTTACTTTGTTATGTGAATTGTATATCATATGAGATTAAGCAAAATTCCATCAAACTGAAGCGAAACTACAATTATAGAAATAGGCACTTATGTCTTATGTGCAGTTATTATACATTTTAGAACTAAAGCGAGAGTATTGTAATGCCTGAATACGTACATATTGATTCTATAGATGTATCAACATATAAATTAAATCTATACCAAAACACTCTTGACAAAATTCCTGTATTCCGATTGACTGAAGTTCAACAATTTGCGACTATTAAAGTCCTAATCCCGTCATCAATAGGCAACTTATACAACTGCTGTACACCGTAGGTATATATATCTTACATATTTTAAGAATACAAACTCTACAAACACAATATAAATGGCCAGGCTAAACCCCAAAACTGGAGCGTTGAATTAAGAGTTAGCATTTGATAATATACATCGGGACTGCCTACGGTACAAAAAGATCACATTAGGTATACATGTTAAACTTTTAAAGGCTGTGCAATCGGTGTATGTAGATGTATCATTTTCTATAAGAATAAATGATTATGAAACAGATTGGTTTGAAGTAAAGCAAGGTGTAAAACAAGGCTGTGTACTCTCTCCAACATTATTTTCCATTTATATCAATGATCTACCCAAGGAAATCAAGGGTCTAAATCTGGGTGTCACTATGTCTGATGAACTTACAGTAGCCATATTTCTTTTCACAGATGATGTTGCTATTTTAGCGGAAAATGAATTAAATATGCAAAAGTGAATCCAGCAGGAATTAGAACTCAACAGTATAAATATAACTTATTAGATTAAATAATAAATACGGAGCTGTTGGGTTATTTGTTAATAGTTAAATTAATAATTTATTTAACTTATTTTGTAGACTTTTACTTACACCAGTCAGCCATCTATAAGTTTTGTAATTGATACATCGTACCGAGTACTGAAATTTCTTATTTATAAGGAAAAATATATATACACACACTGTAAATAATAATAAACACAATTGATAATTACAAAGCAATAAATGGCACACTTCTGGGAATAACTTTTGATTAGCCTGTCTGCTAAAGTGTTTCTTTATTGAAGCATATCCTCCAGTTCTGAAAAGAGAAAGATTGATATTAACATTGTTACTACTCTAAGAGAAAGATTGATATGAACATTGTTACTACTCTAAGAGAAAGATTGATATTAACATTGTAAATACTCTAAGAGAAAGACTGATATTAACATTGTAAATACTCTAAGAGAAAGACTGATATTAACATCGTTACTACTCTAAGAGAAAGATTGATATATACATTGTAAATACTCTAAGATAATGATTGATATTAACATTGTAAATACTCTAAGAGAAAGATTGATATTAACATTGTTAATACTCTAAGAGAAAGATTGATATATACATTGTAAATACTCTAAGAGAATGATTCATATTAACATTGTAAATACTCTAAGAGAAAGATTGATATTAACATTGTAAATACTCTAAGAGAAAGATTGATATTAACATTGTTAATACTCTAAGAGAAAGATTGATATATACATTGTAAATACTCTAAGAGAATGATTCATATTAACATTGTAAATACTCTAAGAGAAAGATTGATATTAACATTGTTAATACTCTAAGAGAAAGATTGATATATACATTGTAAATACTCTAAGAGAATGATTGATATTAACATTGATATTAACATTGTAAATACTCTAAGAGAAAGATTGATATTAACATTGTTAATACTCTAAGAGAAAGATTGATATTAACATTGTTACTACTCTAAGAGAAAGATTGATATTAACATTGTTAATACTCTAAGACAAATATTGATATTAACATTGTTAACACTCTAAGAGAAAGATTGATATTAACATTGTTACTACTCTAAGAGAAAGATTGATATTAACATTGTTAATACTCTAAGACAAAGATTGATATATACATTGTAAATACTCTAAGAGAATGACTGATATTAACATTGTAAATACTCTAAGAGAAAGATTGATATTAACATTGTAAATACTCTAAGAGAAAGATTGATATTAACATTGTTACTACTCTAAGAGAAAGATTGATATTAACATTGTTACTACTCTAAGAGAAAGATTGATATTAACATTGTAAATACTCTAAGAGAATGATTGATATTAACATTGATATTAACATTGTAAATACTCTAAGAGAAAGAGTGATATTAACATTGTTAATACTCTAAGAGAAAGATTGATATTAACATTGTTACTACTCTTAGAGAAAGATTGATATTAACATTGTTAATACTCTAAGAGAAAGATTGATATTAACCTTGTAAATACTCTAAGAGAAAGATTGATATTAACATTGATATTAACATTGTTACTACTCTAAGAGAAAGATTGATATTAACATTGTTACTACTCTAAGAGAAAGATTGATATTAACATTGATATTAACATTGTAAATACTCTAAGAGAAAGATTGATATTAACATTGATATTAACATTGTTACTACTCTAAGAGAAAGATTGATATTAACATTGTTACTACTCTAAGAGAAAGATTGATATTAACATTGTTACTACTCTAAGAGAAAGATTGATATTAACATTGTAAATACTCTAAGAGAAAGATTGATATTGACATTGTAACTACTCTAAGAGAAAGATTAATATTAACATTGTTACTACTCTAAGAGAAAGATTGATATTAACATTGTTACTACTCTAAGAGAAAGATTGATATTAACATTGTAAATACTCTAAGAGAAAGATTGATATTAACATTGTTACTACTCTAAGAGAAAGATTGATATTAACATTGTTACTACTCTAAGATCTAAGAGAGAGATTGATATTAACATTGTTACTACTCTAAGAGAAAGATTGATATTAACATTGTTACTACTCTAAGATCTAAGAGAGAGATTGATATTAACATTGTTAATACTCTAAGAGAAAGATTGATATTGACATTGTAAATACTCTAAGAGAAAGATTGATATTAACATTGTAAATACTCTACGAGAAAGATTTATATTGACATTGTAAATACTCTAAGAGAAAGATTGATATTAACATTGTAAATACTCTAAGAGAAAGATTGATATTAACATTGTAAATACTCTAAGAGAAAGATTGATATTAACATTGTTACTACTCCAAGAGAAAGATTGATATTAACATTGTTACTACTCTAAGATCTAAGAGAGAGATTGATATTAACATTGTTACTACTCTAAGAGAAAGATTGATATTAACATTGTTACTACTCTAAGATCTAAGAGAGAGATTGATATTAACATTGTTAATACTCTAAGAGAAAGATTGATATTAACATTGTTAATACTCAAACTGTAGTCACTATGATAATCAACAATGTAAACATAAATAAAAGCAAAAAGAAACACAGCACTTGAATTATTAGTATTGTGCGTTAATTTACGATAATTAAGAATAGTACTTGTTTAAATTCAATATATGTTTATATACAGTTGTTTATATTTCGACACGTTGTCAATTTATATATTTTTATGTTCGCCGAACAATCAACTATGCTGCCTGTACAAGCACATATACTGATAACGTTACCATCGAATTTATAACCCCAACAACTCTGTGTTGCTTTAAAGTAGAATACTGGTCCTTTCAAATCATCAAGCCCATCCTGTGTTGCTTTAAAGTAGAATATCGCTTAAGCAGCCGGTGCTATGATGCGCGAGAGGTGATGCATTTTATAATTACCTCTCATGAACAGACTCAATAAAACCGAGTCTGGTACTTTTCTCTCTTGTTTGTGTTTGTTGCTTCCAAGGGATCACCTTTTCAGTATTTCCACTATTCGCGAAGAAAAATTCGGACATATATACACATCAAGATCGGGAAATCGTGCGACAGTTCTGCATCCCGCTCCACCCCCTCCCCACTATATTTTTAGGCATGGCATTGTATTTGTGGTTAACTAGCTGCACATATGACTGAATTGTTTCATTTTACTTCTGACAAGTTGTATTTGTAACTTTTGTCGCAGTACTACAGCTCTGCGTGTAGACAAATTTAGTATGTATTCGTTTGTGTTATACCGCTACACTATTAAAATGCCAGTTTTGTAATATGCTATTTCGACAAGAAATTAGACGTATTTCAGTTTGGTGCACCCTAGAACCTGGTTTAAACTCCCTGCGCATTTTTGCCGAGGACCGTTCAAGGGGGCCATTGTGAAGCCTTTTATATCTGTGGTGTCGCATACTTGGCTTCCATTTATTCTTGTAATTGTTGGTTGTTTTGAATGCGTCTTTTGGTTCACTGTGCTCGGTTAATGGACAGATTTGTATATCTGCTTGGTTTCGCATTACATGATAGTGTACCAGATTTCTGACTAGACTGATTGGTATTACTATTGCCAACAGTTTCAAGTTTTATAGAGTAGTTTGAATTTTCATTTCTTTGCACTATAATGGGTATGATATATATTTGCACTATACTGAGCGTGTAATATATTTGCACTATACTGAGTGTGTACTATATTGGGCTGTAATATATTTATTTTTACAGATCCTACGCATATGGAAGAATCTTCCTCAAACGGGTTATCGATGAGTCGCCAGATTTTTACATGGAGCGTATAGGGGGAAATTTCATTATTATTTAATATTAGAAATTCTATAAATATGATCGCTTAGGTGCAAACGGTTTCTTAAAAATACAATTTATTATCTTTATTTTGATATAAGTTTCATATTTTTATGTTAAAAGGATCTTGGTCTGTTTTCGATGGAGTTTAAATACACCATCTAGTGTCCTTATATGTTCTATACAAAATTCTTAAAATATGTCGAACATGTGTTTTTTAATTGTAAATATATCGCATAATGACGAAACTGAAGCCTTAGGTGCAAACGATTCTAAATAGGTGAAACAGTAATATTTATTTTGATATAGTTTTTTTGTTAATGACACTAGTTATAGATGGTCTGTTTTACAAGTAAAGATAGCACTTTTTTTTAAATTATTAATTGTTGTTGTTGTTGTTGTTGTTTGCGATAATCACATTAAGCAGACGACGCGGAGAAATATATAACATGAAGAGTTGTATGCATAAATGTTTAATTCATGCAAAAACCCATTACACATGTATTTCTCTGTCCAATGATGGTATTTCCATTTTAGGCAAAAGAGGAGTCAGAACGAAACTTTTGCTATATCAAAAATGATGGTATTTTTAACTTTCAAACAGCTTTTTATAGAAGTTCTCACTATTATAATGCCATTTCCATAAAATTACACTTAAAAAAAACTATTCTCAGTTTTAGCTTATTAAAAGCTTGTTTATAATAAAGTATTTCATGTAAATATTAAACTGATTTTTTAAAATTGTGTTTTGCTTAAATTTACAAAAGTGCATTTATAGTTTCATTCCATATGGTCACTGTAGATACATAATGATTCTCAACGTTTTATGGCCCCCATAAAGTGTGCAAGTGTGACTGCCGACACGCTCAAGTACATAACGCCCGAGGCGGCTTTATCGATATCTGCGGGAGGGTAAATCTGTACTAATCTATCACCAAGAGTTACATTTCATTAATTTTTTATTTTTTTTCAGTCGATTTCGATTTGAGGAAGATTCTTCCATATGAAAAACAAAGAAGATATAATCATATGAAGGTTCTGTTAATACGGATTATGAAAGCCGCCATTTTTAGAGCTATGACATCACAGTTCTAAATGACCATATATGGAATATTGATAAATATGACAAATTTTACTGATTTATAGGGGGAAAAATTAAAGTAAATGTATGAAGAATATGTATAACTAATGGCAATAATGCTTTATATGACCAGTTAAGGTGTTTTGCATTCATTTGCAGTGATTTACTTTGCTTTTAAATGATATTTATCAATATTCAATATATGGTCATATGGATATATGATGTCATAGTTTCAAGATGGCGGCTCCCATATCCATTTTAGAACAATCTTCAAATGGTCATATCTTTTTTTAGAAAACATATGACTAAAACAAAATTATAATGGGTCATGCAAATGACCCATTTCAATTGCTTACACGGATTTTTGTCTTCTTTTACCCCGGACTGAGGATCATATACATTTCGGATGTCCATATGGAAGAATCTTCCTCAAACGGGTTATCGATGAGTCGCCAGATTTTTACATGGAGCGTATAGGGGGAAATTTCATTATTGTTTAATATTAGAAATTCTATAGATATGATCGCTTAGGTGCAAACGGTTTCTTAAAATACATTTTATTATCTTTATTTTGATATAAGTTTCATATTTTTTTATGTTAAAAGGATCTTGGTCTGTTTTCGTGTTTAAATACACCATCTAGTGTCCTTATATGTTCTATATAAAATTCTTAAAATATGTCGAACATGTGTTTTTTAATTGTAAATATATCGCATAATGACGAAACTGAAGCCTTAGGTGCAAACGGTTCTAAATAGGTGAAACACTAATCTTTATTTTGATATAGTTTTTTTGTTAATGACACTAGTTATAGATGGTCTGTTTTACAAGCAAAGATAGCATTTTTTTTAAAATTATTGTTGTTGTTGTTGTTTGCGATAATCACATTAAGCAGACGACGCGGAGAAATATATAACATGAAGAGTTGTATGCATAAATGTTTAATTCATGCAAAAACCCATTACACATGTATTTCTCTGTCCAATGATGGTATTTCCATTTTAGGCAAAAGAGGAGTCAGAACGAAAATTTTGCTATATCAAAAATTATGGTATTTTTAACTTTTAAACAGCTTTTTATAGAAGTTCTCACTATTACAATGCCATTTCCATAAAATTACACTTAAAAAAAACTATTCTCAGTTTTAGCTTATTAAAAGCTTGTTTATAATAAAGTATTTCATGTAAATATTAAACTGATTTTTTAAAAATGTGTTTTGCTTAAATTTACTAAAGTGCATTTATAGTTTCATTGCATATGGTCACTGTAGATACATAATGATTCTCTCAATGTTTTATGGACCCTATAAAGTGTGCAAGTGTGACTGCCGACACGCTCAATTACATAACGCCCGAGGCGGCTTTATCGATATCTGCGGGAGGTAAATCTGTACTAATCTATCACCAAGAGTTACATTTCGTGAAATTATTGTTTTTTTCAGTCGATTTCGATTTGAGGAAGATTCTTCTATATGTCTGTTGGTAACGGGCAATCATGATATTACTTACCTTATCACGCTCATGTAACGGCCAATCATAACGGCCAATCATAAAAAAGGATAAAAATATCGGACAGGGAAAGCAGCATTCAAGGACGACAGTCAACCACAAAACACAAAAACAAACACGCAAACAGACAAACGAAAAGGCAAAAGCAATAAAAAATGCAAACGACATCACAAACACAAAATGGTTGACAATAGGGCTACCGCCTTGGAACGGTCAGTGGCAAAATAGGCCACTGGGGGCTTAAACCGGTTCTAGGGTGCACCAAACCTCACACTTACCCTACTGTCATCCCATTAAAACAGGACAGTGTAAATAAAGAAATCCCCGCCATGATCTAATCTCTAACCAACAAGGCAGCATCAATAGGCAATATAAGTAAAACACAAATATGCTCGTGTAAATATAATACAAAAAAACAATAGCCTAGAAAGCCACAATGAAGGTACTCAATGACTTGGCAGAAGCCAGAGCAGTAAGAGAATACACCATTAAGGGCACGAAAGGAAAGATCATGGACAAACATCAAACGCCACCTTCCCAATGGGCTTTAGGTAGGCGTTATCATAGGGTCCACAGCCTGTCCGGTCATCGTACAATTAAAGAGGAAAGCATAGTGGCGAACTGTAAAAGGGTCCTCCACCAAGCATGCAGTACGTTGCAAAATGATAGGGTCATAACCTCTTTTGATAAACTTTTTAACAAGTTTAACAAAGATAGTATGAAAGTGATCATGACCAAGAATCTTACGAAGTTTATAAATCACATCACCATAGAAGTCAGGTTGTGATAGTCCTTGTCGCAGAAGAGTCCTTAAATTACATTTATATTTGGAAAGAAGATCAGGGTTACGATAATAAAATTTTGCAAAGGTTTTACGAAGTTTATGGTAACGGTAACCCTGATTGAGTAACTTTTTAGTTATACAAAGATTACGAATATTAAAGTCCTCAAATATTACTTACCTTTTCACGTTCAGGTAAAGGACAATCATGATATTACTTACTTTATCACGCTCAGGTAACGGACAATCATGATATTACTTACCTTATCACCCTCAGGTAACGGACAATCATGATATTACTTACCTTATCACGCTCAGGTAACGGGCAATCATGATATTACTTACCTTATCACGCGCAGGTAACGGACAATCATGATATTACTTACCTTATCACGCTCAGGTAACGGGATATCATGATATTACTTACCTTATCACTCTCAGGTAACGGACAATCATGATATTACTTACCTTATCACACTCATGTAACGGACAATCCCTCAGGTAACGGGCAATCATGATATTACTAACCTTATCACGTTCAGGTAACGGGCAATCATGATATTACTTACCTTATCACACTCATGTTAAGGATAATCTCTCAGGTAACGGGCAATCGTGATATTACTTACCTTTTCAGGTTCATGTAACGGACAATCATGATATTACTTACCTTATCACGCTCAGGTAACGGACAATCATGATATTACTTACCTTATCACCGTCAGGTAACGGGCAATCATGATATTACTTACATTTTTACGCTCAGGTAACGGACAGTCATGCTATTACTTACCTTATCACCCTCAGGTAACGGACAGTCATGATATTACTTACCTTATCACCCTCATGCAGATAACGGGCAATCATGATTTTACTTACATTTTGACGTTCAGATAACGGACAGTCGTGCTATTACTAACCTTATCACCCTCAGGTAACGGGCAATCATGATATTACTTACCTTATCACCCTCAGGTAACGGGCAATCGTGATATTACTTACCTTATCACGCTAAGGTAACGGACAATCATGATATTGCTTACCTTATCACTCTCAGGTAACGGGCAATCATGATATTACTTACCTTATCGCGCTAAGGTAACGGACAATCATGATATTACTTACCTTATCACTCTCAGGTAACGGGCAATCATGATATGACTTATCTTATCATCCTCAGGTAACGGGCAATCATGATATTACTTACCTTATCGCGCTAAGGATCACGCTGGTTCCGGGATTTGTTAACGGACACTCATGATATTAGTTACCTTATCACGCTCAGGATGACGCTGGTTCCGGGTTTATATCCATTTTAACTGCAGTATATTCGGTGTCGTTCTGTTTTCTGTAAAATACAAATACAATAATAAATATTTTGAATGGATACTATAAATGTAAGCCTTGAAACGCTTATCATAGCCGAATAATGTTGTATGATATACCTGAACAATTTAAGTATTTTAATCATGTTCTTAATTTTAGATTGCGGAAAACATACAAAAGCGAAGGAACAGCAGGGTCTGCGAGTCCAGCCCCACATAATCTGACAGGGTGTGGGGCGTATTATGTTTACCCCCGCCCCTCATTGCTAATATATATATTTGTTAATTATGTGTACGAACATTTTACTGTTACGGGGAGTACAAGTAGCCATAGTTATAAAATAAGCTATTATTGTGTTCACTAAAAATTGTAACGAGCAACAAAATAACGTTATCAAAAATTGAAAAATTGAAAACATTCAGTTTCCCTCCACCCCCTGTTCTACTCCACCACCCCAATATTTGAAAGGTTCTTACGCCACTGACATATCCAACCGAATTAATTTCGTTTTTAGCCGCCATTGTGTTGACTAATGACGTTTTCCCCTTATATCTAAGATATCAGATTAAACCAGTTGAAATTTCCGTTTAACCTGTGTGTCTTACATGGAGATAGTTTGTGTAAAATCTGTAAAAGCAACTTCTATCTCTAAAATGTTATCGATATTTCAAATCGATATTTATATTTATTATAAAGGAAGATGCGTCAGGTGTCAGCATGATAATGAATAAACGGATATTTACAAGAAGTTTTGAATGAAAATGATGTCAACAGAGTATATTTTCTAACCTATGACAACGTTTAGCAGAACGAGCTTTCGTTTTACAAATTAAGGAAGTCCGTTCAACTTATTAACACACTTTTTTCCTGTTAAGCTATTGTTAAGCTATTGTTAATGTTATTGACAACACACCAATTATGCGTTTGTGTGTGCGTGCGTGTATGCGTGCATGTGTGTCTGCGTGTGTGTGCGTTTTTTAAACTGCAATGAGTTGATTTGCATTGCATTTTAGCTATGACAAACCCCATGTCGATGTAATACGATTGCTGATATCTTTATCGGATCCAACGTTATATCTCCAGATCGTTTGCTCATATCTTTATCGTATCCACCGTTATATCTCCAGACCGTTTACTCATATCTTTATCGAGGGCTGGCGTGGCGCAGTCGGTAGCGCGGCGGATTTGTAACCGGAGGCCCCAGGTTCAATCCTCCGTGGTGCCACTGAGTTTTGTCGGTGTGTTCTTGGGCAAGACACTTTCCCATAGCCTCGTCCGTCGGATGGGGACGTAAACCGGCGGTCCCGTGTATCGGTCTATCCTCCGAGCACGTAAAAGAACCATAGGAATCTATTCGATAATAAGAGTAGGGCACGGTTCCCGGATTCCTATGTATCCTTTCCCTCTCTCTGGGGCGGCTCTAAATAACCTATAATGTATTGATGAGCCGTTAAACAACATTCAATTCAATTCAATTCATATCTTTAACGGGTCCAACGTTATATCTCCAGACCGTTTGCTCATATCTTTATCGTATCCAACGTTATATCTCCAGACCGTTTTCTCATATCCTTATCGTATCGAACGTTATACCTGGAGATCGTTTGCCCATATCTGTATCGGATCCAACGTTATATCTCCAGACCGTGTGCTCATATCTGTATCGGATCCAACGTTATATCTCCAGATCGTTTGTTCATTTTTTATCGGATCCAACGTTATATCTCCAGACCGTCTGCTCATATCATTATCGGATATAACGTTATATTTCCAGTCTCTTTGCTGATATCTTTATTGGATCCAACGTTATATCTCCAGATCGTTTGCTCATATATTTATCGTATCGAAGGTTACATCTCCAGTCCGTTTGCTCATATCTGTACCGTATCAAACGTTATATATCCAGTAAGTTGACTTATATTATCGTATCCAACGCTATATCTCCAGACATTTTGCTCATACCTTTATCGTGTCCAACGTTATACCTCCAGTCCGTTTGCTCCTATCTGTATCGGATCCAGCGTTATATCTCCAGACCGTTTGCTCATATCTTTCTCGGATCCAACGTTATATCTCCAGACCGTTTGCTCATATCTGTATCGGATCCAGCGTTATATCTCCAGACCGTTTGCTCATATTTTATCAGATCCAACGTTATATCTCCAGACCGTTTCCTCATATCTTTATCGGATCCGATGTTATGTCTTAAGACTTTCTGCTTATATCTTTATCCGATAAACGTTATATCTCCAGACTTTCTGCTTACATCTTTATCGTATCCAGTGTTATATCTCAAGACTTTCTGCTTATATCCTTATCGGTTCCAACATTATATCTCAAGACTTTCTGATTATATCTTTATCGTATCCAACATTATATCTCCAGACCTTTGGTCATATTTTATCAGATCCAACGTTATATCTACAGACCGTTTGCTCATATATTTATCGGATCCAACGTTATGTCTCCAGGCCGTTTGCTCATATCTGTATCGGATCCAACGTTATATCTCCAGACTGCTTTCTCATATATTTATCGGATCCAACGTTGTATCTCCAGACCGCTTGCTCATATCTTCGTATCCAACGTTATATCTCCAGACCGATTGCTCATATCTTTATCGTATCCAACGTTATATCTCCAGACCGTTTGCTCATATCTTTATCGGACCCAACGTTATGTCTCCAGATCGTTTGCTCATATCTGTATCGGATTCAACGTTATACATGTATCTCCAGACCGCTTGCTCATATCTTTATCGGATCCAACGTTATATCTCCAGACCGCTTGCTCATATCTTTATCGTATCCAACGTTATATCTCCAGACCGCTTGCTCATATCTTTATCGTATCCAACGTTATATCTCCAGACCGCCTGCTCATATTTTTATCGTATCCAACGTTATATCTCCAGACCGCTTGCTCATATCTTTATCGGATTCAGCGTTATATCTCCAGACCGCTATATCGGAAGACCGCTTGCTCATATCTTCCTCGTATCAAACGTTATATCGGAAGACTGACTCATTAAACACCTGGTTATTACGAACGCATATTAAGTCACATTTGTCGACTAGTTTTGAGATTTACCTAATTGTTAAAGTGAAAATTGGTTCTTTAAACGGTTCTATATAGACTTTTGTGTTTATTATTAAACAAATATCATATGTAAAACATGGTTTGGGATCCATATAGTAGGTAAGAACGTGGGACGTGTCGCTTTATTAAAATCTCGTGATTAAAACTTTGAACAAGTCATGAAAGATGTGTTACAGAAAACACACACATTTCAGTCAGTACTTTAGAAAATTTAGAAAAAAATCATGTAAGTCTAGGCGGACAACAATTAAAACTGGTTGCTTTTTTGTAGCAGAAGTATGAATGTTATTTCGGATCAACAGCATTTCATGCCACTTAATTTGGTATATAACTATGAACACAATACACTTTATCTGCAAATTTGTTTATGTGAAGTTTGAGGGGAAATATTTAATTTGTAGTTAGCACCTTGATTTGTATAAAAATGCCGAAGACTGCCATATTGATATCCAGTTCAGGATGAATTATATGTTGAACCAATTACTTGAACCAATTACCTATCTCCTTAAGGCCTCATATTCACATAATATCTCTTGAGATACATAACAAACAGTCATATTGTTAGTGAATTTTAGTCTCGTGTTTTTTGTTGGACGTTGCATTTACCACAGACAAATAAGCCATCACTTCAGATGATATTTTGAATTTTCATAACGAACAGTAGTTTAGGCAAACGAACGTATTATGTTTAATATACGTGCCCGGCTCAATAAGTCCGCCGTTATTCTGTTTTCGCTGTTAGTCGAAATAAATATGCTTTTAAAATACACTTCTGTGTTGGTTTTATAACAAAGACTAACCTTTGTAAGTATAGTGATTTTAGTAGTCTCCCTTTGACCGTCTGTCACTATCACCGTTGTGCGTTGGAGGCTTGCAAAGATATTCTTGCTTTTGAAATTGATACTATTCAATATTTATTTATATAATACATACATACACCCGCTTTGTTTGATTGAGAATTTTCCACTCTAATATTGTATAATGAACTTCACATGGCGTATTGTTTCCCAAACGTCATATACACATACAACCAATGACCTTATAATAATAATTATAATAATAATAATAATAATAATGTTAATGTCTTTATTTCAAGAGGATAACATATTTGGCTACAATCCAGTCTAATAGATGGTCCTCAGACAAAATAGAATAGATTTACAGTTTATACAAACATGATAAAAACAATGGTACAAAAAAGAAAGAAAGAATAACACATGTCTAGAAACTTTATGATTTTTCCAAAAAAAGCTGTATTTGTGATACATTGATTAATACTGATTCAACCTTTAGGGGATGTGTATGCAATATAAAACTAATGTTTAAAACTCGTCAACTGTATATGTTTTAACAATATAAATATTAGAATGTTAAGAATTACATTTTAAAACTTAAAGAATTACGTATATATTGTCAATAAAGTGAACATTGTACACATGCATATACTGTGACTGACGTAGGTAATACATTGGTAATCAAGTTGTCAAATTGCATATATAACTTCATTTAAACAACACAATAAATGCTGCTGTAAGATGACTGTAACCATTAAAAGTGATGGTTTATTGATTTAATATGCAAGAGATCTTGAGAAATATTTTCTGATTGAAATATCATACCTAACCTTTTTCAACAGGGTCAGCATTGTTTAATAGTAATACACAAACACGAAAGGGCCACTGAATGTCCCTCTACATCACACATTGTTAAAATGACTCATATTACAAAAGCCGCGATTACATTTGGCATACAGTTAACACATGAGAATAGGATTTGTCCCTGCTTCTGGGTTTTCGATTCTGCATTTTATTTTACAGAATTGTGTTTGTTTGTTTGTTTGTTTGTATGGTATTTTACGTCATTTTCAACACATGTAAGGTTATATATGACGGTCGATTGTTTTGTGGTGGAGGCAGACCACCCACAGACCAGTACTGTACACCTCTCGCCATCCGTAAGAAACTTTTGATTAACTTAAAACACTTTGCACTAGACAATGCATATTTTATACTTCTATACTGCTATATATATATTGCATTGATAACAAATAATGCCTCTTGCAAATAGGCACTATTTAATGAAATAATATAATCCCATGTACTTTATGTTTTTACAGTAAAATATAATTAAAACCCGGAGTTTCAAATATAGTTAAATCATAGAGTTGTATTCTTTCTTCTGTGGATATGTGCTTAACATTTCAAATTACTGTTGAATGGTTTTCTTACAATTTACATATAGGGTTTCTCCTTATATCGCGGGTTCTTTAAAGAAGCCCTGCTATGCCTTTTCCTACGGAGTTACCAAATTGATTTGTAGACGCACATATTGAGGGGATGCAATTCACTTTGTTTTGTTTCTTGGGGAAAGTGTGACTTCTGTCAACATGGGACACACCTTAAGTACTACTGTAATGTTACAGTTTTGAGGCGTGATTCTGTTTTCAGATGTCCACACTTACAAAAGTCTAACTGCTAGTACAAAAGTTAAAAAAAGTAAAGAAAACAAGAGTGTTGAGTGGTGAATTGATGTAACTTGCGACGCAAGATTATTAAAAGAAACTTTTGAATTTCAGCATATAGTTGTAGTTTTATTTGTAGATATATCCCATTTTTTTTTAAAAAATAATTGCAATCAATAAACTCTAGTCAGGGCCTCCACTGTTTACCGCGATATTAGAGTACTCTCCCATGACAACAGTAAAACATAGCTGTCGATAACGGATACAATTATTTCAATATTTAATCCATCTAATGTTTTAATACTATGTACAAATACAAATGAGAATTTGTGAACGTAACCAGGACAGAAATAATTTTAGATAAATGTTGCATTATCATTTATTTAAACTGCAAACAGTAAGTACCGCGATATTACGCAACATCATCCTACATGCTTATGTCAGTTCATTTACTAAGTCTTACAAGGACCTAGGCACATATCTCATGGTCGCCTCTAAGAGCATATCTGAACGAACTCAATGTATGTAGTGTTGCTGTGACAATATAACTAGATTTATGTAATTTAATAGTGTATATAATAGGGTATTCATCACCTTCAGAGATAGTTCTAGTTATATTTGAATAATTGATATATTCACAGATGGAGTTTGTTTTTTTATGAAAATAAGCGCCATAATATATAGAGAACGAGTTTTGTTTCAATATGTAGAGATTTCAGGGAATAAGAGAAAAAAACCCAACAACAACTGGTAACATGCGTTACAAACCTAAAGCAAAGATGGTAACTGAATAAAGCTTCTAGTCGACCAGCTAAATGTTTGCCATTCACGTTATATAATGTTCGTATTGTTTCGTCGTTTGGTTCTAAATGAGCAGCTTTAACATGTTTACTTTGTGCTTTAGGCTGTCTGTATGTTGTAATAAGTTTATTACATCTAATACGAGACAAAACCACAGTGGGAGAAGCATCCTTGTAGATTAATGAATATTCTCCTAGTGGTTACAAAACCACAGTGGGAGAAGCATCTTTGTAGATTAATGAACATTCTCCGAGTGGTTACAAAACCACAGTGGGAGAAGCATCCTTGTAGATTAATGAACATCCTCCCAGTGGTGTTGGTGTTCAGCAACACAAAGGTGAAGGAATGGACAATAACAACCCTTTAAACCTTAATGTCAATAGTACAAATACAAAATATATGTATGATCTAAGTGTACTTACCTTGTTTGCTGTCGCTTGAACAAAACTATCAACACAACAACGATCACGAGTATAAGTAGAACGAAAATACCAACACAGATACCAACTATCAGACCCGTTTGACTGTGATGATTGATTTTCTCCCTCACTGCTTCACCTTGAATTGCAAAGTAGTAATACGATACATGAATCGAGCACATTGAAGTTTTACAAAAAAAGCTTCTATTAATAATGTCTGAGAAGAAGACTTTGGCATTGTGATTGTTTTTTTACTTACAGCTGTCATGTTGGAAGAAGACTTTGGCATTGTGATTGTTTGTTTACTTACAGCTGTCATGTTGGAAGAAGACTTTGGCATTGTGATTGTTTGTTTACTTACAGCTGTCATGTTGGAAGAAGACTTTGGCATTGTGATTGTTTGTTTACTTACAGCTGTCATGTTGGAAGAAGACTTTGGCATTGTGATTGTTTGTTTACTTACAGCTGTCATGTTGGAAGAAGACTTTGGCATTGTGATTGTTTGTTTACTTACAGCTGTCATGTTGGAAGAAGACTTTGGCATTGTGATTGTTTGTTTACTTACAGATGTCATGTTTGAAGAAGACTTGCATCAACATAGAAACTCTGAAGGAGTAAACGAAAACCGCCCTATTTTTAAAAAAAAGATCTTATGATTTTGCATTATCTGGTGCCAGTTATCAAATATGCGTGCCTTTTTAATGTTAGAAGATACTTTCTGACCGTATTAAGTGTAGTTAGTTTCTTTGCTGTGTATGTCGGCTCTTGTAAACGTTGACTAATACGGCCGAAACTGAACACATTGTTAACACTTCTCCTCAAAATCTACTGAATCCATTAAGATAGTTTTACTCATCTAGTTGCAGTGCTATTTCTAAATCATTATATCAACTTAAGGACTATCGGTCAGCCATCTTTGATCCAAATAATCCAAAATCGGTGAGATATGGTTAAGTGAATTTTTCAACGATGTACGCATTTTAGACACGAGCAATGTCAAACATTTAGTACATAACAGTAATTCAACAATTTTAATGTGAACATAATATTAGAAAGAATACTTATATGGCAGACATTGTGCGCTTTATATTCGAAAAGTTTGGTGCAGTTTTACTCAAAGTTTTTTATGTGAAATAAACGGGTCCATAAAATAGTCCATTTATCCAGCGAGTGCAGACGAGACATCACTTCTGAATAAAAAAAGTGTTGAATTACTGGAATGTACTATTTGGTTGATATTGCTCGTGCCTAAAATGCGTACATCGTTGAAAAATTCACTTGACCATATCTCATCGATTTTGGATTTTTTTAATCATAGATGGCTGACCGATAGTCCTTAAAGCTACAGAGTCCTTATATCAGTAGGCGTGTCTTTATTTGTAACTTCATGTTCACCAGCTCATGTCGAAATCAGGTATTTAAGCGAGCAAATATAGCGCAAGAAATCATTTACTGTATGTACATCAACCAGTGCACATGGTACCTATACACAGGTAACAGTATTTTTTACAGAAAAAAAAGTCCTCTTTCGGGGCTCGAACACACGACCTTCTGATTTCAAGTCCGGTGCTGTATCCACTGAACTATAACGCTACTTGAGAAAATAATATACTAACTACCATATATTATGAGGCAAAATAACTTAACATATTTGAACGCAACTAAATATGGATCAATAAATATGCAGTCCATATTGTCGCACGTCTAAATTAACATTGCTGGTGTAATACTGTATCTGATCAATATGAAACTTATACTTCGCCTCAAATCAACCATATCTCGACTTGTTATTTAGCGCTTGATGAGTTTGTGTGCGCGCGCTTGTTATTACGTAATGCCTATTTAGTGTTAAAAATGCTACAAAATACCAATAAATAGCAGTGGTCTAGAGGATCAGCGTACATCTTTCAAATCTTACAAGTGCAAGGCTGTGGTTCAAATCCCGTTCCGGGCACCTATTGTTTTATCACATATATTCTGGAGCCGTATATATATCGATGTTACCTGTACGGAGGCTTAATAAAAATGTGAAATTTTACGTATCGATTTCTCCTTATATACCGACTTTTTGGGTGTTCGTCGATTTGAAACTACTTAACACGTGACTCATTCATATTCATGAGTTATTACCAGTTAAAATAGGGACTGTACATCTTTAAAGACATCACACCAGCCTAATCCATCCTATAGAAATAGTGGAGGCATAATAATGATTGTTTTTTTCATGCATTATGACAAGTACGAGAATTTCATGCAAAATTGGAGATTGGTATGTACTGTTATATTATGAGGCCCCGACAAACAATTTTAAATCCGATTTAATTATTTCTAAATCTTATGTGTAACAGTACCAGCATGATTTAATTTCAATATTTTTAGTATTGATTTTGGTTCAGTTTAAGACAACATATATTATATTGTTAATTTAATAATAATTATGTTTAAACTTACATTAATTGGGTCTTCTAAAATGGTCTCCAAATACAGTCTTTGAACAATAAACTGACCCATCTTAACCAAATTCGATTTCGGTATCCATAGGGTGATCGACGTGCGTTGTCCAAACTAATGTTTTCATTCCAATGACACACAGCTAAGTTTGTTTTTAAAATGTACTGTATATCACCACAAGAACCTATCCTTTTGTCGTGAAAAATGTTTAGTGTGTTATTAAATGATTCCACTAAATAAGAGTCCATACTGAAAATGTAAATCTGGGGAGTTTTGTAAACGTCAAAACTTTTGATTGTCGATAATAAAAGCTGTTTTGCAAAAGGATCTGTTATGATAATACGACTTGGCTCATAATTTTTATCTGTTTTACATCTGGATGCTGGATACCAATGTAGAGAAAATACCATATATGGGACATCTGTGGGACTAGAAAGGATATTTTGTCATGATTGTAATGTTGTTTATTGTGTATTATTCCAGTCTATACATATTTGTTATAATAAAATAAATCGAATTTGCAGATTTTTAATCTGCCATATTTAAATGTTTCTATTCGAAACAGTAAAATGAACATTTAGCAATTGTAAGAAACATTGCACATTGTAGTCTTATATAAAATTATGTCAGGGCCTCAACAAATATTTTCCACAGTAGAGGATTAACAAGTTTGTGATCGTCTCTAGCTGTAAAATGTCCGTGATCTTTTGATTCTGGTGTGATGTCTTTAAATCAATATTGATATTGCTCAGAGTAATGCGCTAATGTTGTACATGCCATCTGTGTAGGCGATACATATGCCCAAGATGACGTATTAGGATTTCAGAGGTTAATATGATTAAATTTCTCCCAAAGAACAGCTCGTTAGATACAAATGAAACGTGTACATATTAATTATTTATTTATAATATACGTTTGCCTGCCATCTTGTCAGGTCACGGGTCAATCAGACATAGCTACAACTGACGTTATAAAAATAACAAACGCCAGTGTTAACCACAAACACTAAGTATATGTTATATGAGTACTTGAAGTAATTATTTCACATTAGATAACAAAAATAAATATGTTTCATGAAATAACCACAGCCAAATTGCCGAAACCGATGCAATACATGTGCATATTCTCTATCGTAGTTCTTGTATGTATATAAATCGAGTACCCTGTATATTTACCCTGAATGTCTCCGAAGCCGATAGGCATTACATGTTTTATACCCTTCCTTGCGAAGGAAAATTATTGTTGTATTGTAGCATAGATAAAACATTTACCATCATATATAATACAACAAGAGGTCAATGACCTTGAAGCTCTACTGATTGATTTTGATTTCAGGAAGTAGTCGCTACAGACTTGTTTTTTGAAAAACTATTTTTAGCCGTGGCGGCCATCTTGAATTTCCGGCCAACCTGAAATTTTGCTAGGATCAATTAGACATCAAGAGTAACATTCCTGTGAAGTTTCATGAAAATCCGTCAAGTAGTTTCACAGGAATAGTCGCTACAAGTTTTCATTATATAACTCTATGTAAACAAAGATGGCCGCTTACAGCCATGTTTAACGTCGAATCAAAATAATGTTTGACTCTGATAACCATCATGTCATGCTGATCATTTTACAAAAAGTCCCATATCAATATCACTCATAGTTTTCAAGACGTAGTCGCTACAAACTTCTTTTTTAAAAAATCTAATTTTAGCTGTGGCGGCATTCTTGAATTTCTGGTCGATCTGAAATTTGGCTAGGATCAATTAAATATTAAGAGCAACATTCCTATAAAGTTTCATGAAAATCTGCCAAGTAGTTTCAAAGGATTAGTCGCTACAAGTTTTTACTATATAACTCTATGTAAACAAAGATGGCTGCTGGCAGCCATGTTTAACGTTGAATCAAAACGATTTTTGACAAGGACCAACATCATGTCATGCTGATCATTTTAGAGAAAGTCCCATATCAATATCACTTATAGTTTTCATGTAGAAATCGCTACAAACTTGTTTTTTAAAAACCTATTTTTAGATCTGGCGGCCATCTTGGATTTCACATCAACATGAATTTTTGCTAGGATCAACTAGACTTCATGGGCAACATTTCTGTAAAATTTCATGAAAATCCATTCGGTAGTTTCAGAGAAGAAGTCGCTACAAAAAAAAGTTTACGGACAGACGGACGGACGGACAGACGGACGACGGACGCCGCACCACGGCATAAGCTCTGCTGATCTCTGATCAGTAGAGCTAAAAATTGTCAACCTCTAAATGTCAACTTCGACATCCTTATTTATAAAATACGATTCCAATGAATAATAAAAAGGTGTATTCTGTCAAATGTGGATCACATGTTATTGAAAAGTAATGTGTACCAGATATTAAGCAATATTAACATAAAACTCACAATATCTACTTTGACCCATGTTAAATGGTTATCAATTAACAATTACCAGTAACCATTGATACTGCGTCTTTTACATTTGAAATCTCAAAAAATATTGTGCGACATAATAATTTTATATGAAATTGTTAGTCAAATGTTCCCAAAGTAAGCATGTTTTTTCAATTAAGTTGTCAGCAACTCCGCAGTTCAGGGTGAGAAGGTTCTAGGTCCATTTTCCATATTTTATCTCGATGTACATGGAGGATGAGCCTGGCATGTTCATGCCTGTTAGATGCCATATAACCTGTAATGTTTTGGTGCGCCTTAAAACCCCAATTCAATTCTGAAAAGCATACATACTATATTCGCAAATGTAAATGGTAAACCAATCAGTGGCAGCACAATCTACCCTATCCCACAGACCAGACTTTCTTAACTTCATTTTCGCACAGTCTCCATCAGAGGAATTAGGGTTCCAGTTTGTGTAGACAGCTACATCTCCTACAAAGGAAATAACATTACCGTAACAAACAATATCGACTTTTGCAAACACAAATTATATTAATAACTTATAATTTAGTTATAAACTATATGACACCCCAATCAACATAGTTGGCTAAAGGGGATACATCCTGGAATTGTCATTGGAAAAATGCCGCTGATGTTTAAAACAGGTGCCAGGGTCAGCAAACACAACTAGGATAACCATATTGTCATCATTACATATAAACGATGATCGTTTAAATAAAGAGGTTATACAGGTATATCCTCTAACAAACTCGGCAGCATGTAAAGCAAATATAATTAAAAACAGAGATAAACATAATATCAAAACAAACCCACTACAAAACAAGTACTTATTGACGTGGCAGAAGCCAGCGCAACAAGAGAATAAACCGTCAAACTCAGGACAAAACAAGATTGAAGACACACGTTAGCTAACTTCATTTCAGGACTTTGGCAGAGAGGTCCACACTATGTCCGGTTATCGATACAAGCAACTGAATTGAACTGAATTGGAATTTATAGCCGTACCAACAGCTATGGTCATTTAACGACTTTCCAGCTTCCATTGGAGGAAGACCCCAGGTGTCCTTCTGACTAATTTCGTGCACGGGCAACCTATTGTGTAGGACCAACGTCGTTCTACAAGCCAGCTGGATAGCTTACTCACAATCTAAGATGAAAGCATACTAACGAACTGTAAATGGGTCAAACACTATAAATGCAGTCAGTTGCAAGATGACAGAGTCGTAATCTATTTTGATACATTTACTAATACATTTGATCAAAAGTGTATCAAATGATCATACCTTCTTTATCTTTCGAAGTCGGTAAATAAAGTCACCATACAAATCTGGTAGTAATAGCCAGTTTGCAAATTACTTTACTTATTTTGAAAGTCTATACTATTAGCATGATTAGCATCAGCACATTATATTCTTATACATTCTTGTCCTTGTTTTTTTTCTTTGAACACGCAACTAAATATGTCAATCTATAACTAATCCTCGGCGATTCTAAGATTATCATTTATGGAAAATGTACTGGATATCCCACAGAGTAATTGAAACTGTTAATTTTTAGACAGACATGTGTTGTAACTATTTAAAAATCAGCATACATACGTTAGGAGATAATCTATTTCAAAGTAAGGCTACTGAACCTGAGTAATGAATTTCTGGTTTATATGGAGTATAATTTTTACCAGTAACCCACATCCATTGGGCGCCTTCTTTCTGTAATCCCAGCAACACAGTATGGCTATCACTGCCCTTGTCAATTTCTGCTTCTAACGCTATTTGTGTGTCGTTATCTTTGATTGTTAGGAGATGTCCATGCCTGCTCTTACAGTATGCATTTGCCGATTCGTATGTAACCTTCAAATATAGACAGTTTGCATTTAATAGTTGCACTTTCAATTTTTTAAAACATACCCGTGACTGTTAACAGATTAAATCTAGAACGTTTGCTAACTAATTGATTGATTGACTCTTTATCCACCCCTCCTCCAGTTGAAGAAGAGTTACTATTTATTCAATATTGAATTAACTTTCCTTTGAAAGACTATACAGATATTAATATTAACAAAGATAGTATGAAAGTGATCATGACCAAGGATCTTACTAAGTTTGTAAATCACGTCACCATAGAAGTCAGGTTGTGATAGTCCTTGTCGCACACGCAATCATAATAGGTCTACTTGCGAACTAGCACAGTGTTTATGTTAAGACGGTAATGTACCATCAATAGTTGCTGATTTGACTAGATGTATAATTGCTTTCTCGTAGTATATAGACGATATATTTGTTTGTGTAAATGATGTTATAAAACTGAGGTTTACGTGAAATTAGTCTGATTTCAAGGGCGTAGAGAAGAACACTAGTTGCATGTTCAACTGCAATATAAAGTATTCAGGACATTGCAAGATCAAATACTTAAAATGGGAATGGGATACTATTTGTGTAAATCGCGTGTTCCGAACGTAAGTGAAGACCGTTAGAATAAATGTCGCTTATAAAATAGTCTGATCGATTGCGTTTTAGCCAGGACAAAATCATGACATTGACTGTAGAGTTTTTCATAAATCTTCAACTATTTGTTACAATTATAAGTGTATACGTTTGTAAGATCTTGCATAGTCTTACAATGTATTATTTAAGTGATTATTATATTTAGAAAGACCTATGTGTACTTACTGGTTCGATATTATCGACGATTTGATAACAACTGGACCCAATGGTAAATTGTGTTGCCTCGTTACTGTTATCTTTTGGACAGTAAATGTTTTCACCTTTTCGAAAAAAAACAACATCTTGTAAGTTTCATAATAATTGTAAACGGAAAAATGGAATCCAGAAAGCACATTTATTTTCATATTAAATAATAGTTATATGCATAAACTTAGTTCAATGGCTGTGTTATCTGATTATTTTTGAATTGTGTTATATGTCGACTTTGTTCTAATATATTTCAACTATAAAATGTCGATATCCAGTGGATTTATTGATTCAGAAACGCGTTGTTGTTTTTACACTTTAAGCAGAATATGAAGGTAGAGTACCCTTGTTATATTAATTTAAACCGAGGGTTTGTCCGAGTGATGCTCCCAACTGTTTAATTAAGTGTCACACTCTCTCAAGAATGAAAACTGAAGTTTGTCTTTTCATTTCAGTTGAGGAGTTTTTATACATTTTATAATTATGTGATTGATCTAAGTGTAGAAACTATAGTATCAAGTTTTCAAAGTACACTGTTAGTCAATATCTTTAATCAGGTGGGGACCAGTTGCAAAGTTGCACTTCACTTTAATGTTACTAGATACCCGTAATTAAAACAAATTAAAACAGTTTTACAGTTTTACTGTAGTGGTCTACTTACTGCTATCCGTATTTACTGATCCAGTTGCGTGGATTAAAACCAATATCTGAAAACCTCGTAACAGCCTTCTGTTGTAGCAATTCATTTTGTTACCAGTTTGTACTTTCTGTAAATGTAAACATAGTTAAATGAATGTAACCATGGTCTTATGGGGATAAATTCAACAACTCCAATCCATGATTTAGGGTTCTTTATATACGGGTAATATAAAGCCTGCAATATATACAAACATCACATTTAACAAACAATTACAACATGAATGACATTGAAGCCATTACAGAAATACATTATCTACAAACGCGGCAATTTCATTAATATACCAAACAATCGAGAACTCACCAGACAAATCCATATTTAGGTTCTGCAACCAAATATTTACCAAGAATCTAATAGCTGTAGAATATATATAAACTACATTCTCAATCAGACCTTTACAAGTCTATAGAAAACTACTAAAATATATATTATTACATCTCTGTACTGAAATAGGTGTTTCTCTTAGAGAAGGTAGGCAAAGACTGAGTTAGTTAGAGTTATCATGCCATGCAGTGTTAGGGGTGACCTAAGTTAGTTTTCACTCACTCAATCCTGTCAACCAAGCTGTATTTGTACAATAATCAGTTTGTCAAGACATATATGACAACCGTATACAATATAAATAATACATTGATCTCATGATAAATGGTCTCATTAACTTTTACAGTTATTACTCAGTACTGTGAACATAGCCAGCTATCTACCTGTGGAATAAGGGACATAAATATGAGTAAACATACTACAGAGAACTATAGCAGTTGTCTCCCTTGAACCACTATTAAAGGCACGGCTACATGAACAAAAGCATGCGATTACCAAAAACTAATTTTTTTAGATGTTTCTTTTGATATACATCAAGGTATAAATGAAGTAAATGTTATCTTGAATAATTGAACTGATGGATGTGAAATGGCTCCTGACATTTATTAACCAGATGCCAGCGCTATAAATAAGACATTTAATTAAAAGTTATAAAATAAACACAAATAAGCATACCTGAAAATATTCAACATAACTGACTTAACCAGGTACATTTATTATATTTGCAAATAATATTAATTCAGCAAAAATGGACCAACTCCAAAGTCTGAAAGCAAACATATTAGCATCCATATACTATGCTGAAATAAATTCTAAAATTGTTAACCAATATTATCTGAAATGTATCCATCTCCATACGTATCTGCGAAATGGAAAACAGAACAATTAATGGGGTTTTACGTCCCGTCAACACATCATAATGGGTTAACTTGAGAAGGCAACCTCAAAGGGAAATGAGATTGATCTCGCTAAAATACACATGTCAAGTACATCATATCTTCACGACATTACATGTCGCGATAAATACTGACATCATACACTGAAAAATGGTAAAAATTAACATTATACATAATAAATTTCTTGTTTCGGTGTTGTGGCTGTCTGCTGCACAACCCACTGTCCCAATCGGTTTGGTGGTTGCCGTTCTCTGGTTGACCGTCTCGGTGGCTCCGGTTGCTGTACCAGTGTACCATCTGGGTGATCTTCCGGTGGACGTTCTGGTGGACGTTCCGGTGGATGTTCCAGTTGTACTGGCTCCGGTTGCTGCACCGGCAGATCCTCTGGTTGAACTTCCAGTTGACCATCTGGTGGATGTTCCAGTTGTGCTGGTGGACCTTCTGGTTGATGTTCCGGTGGTCTAGCTGGTCGACCTAGTGAATCTGGATCTATATCCCACACGCTGTCGCGACTCGCATTAAAGTTGCTCTCATCCAATTGAAGGTTTGCATCTTCAAGGGTGCTACTTTCATGGCGTTCGCTTAGAGAGGTGGTATCTGGTCCAATTCGTACTGGATTTTTCTTCTGTCTAGTACCATGCTCAATATGTTGCTCGGTTTCAGAATATGAGCTTGAACTTTCTGTGTCGGTACTCCGAGGATTGGCTCTGGTGGGTTTACTTCTAGACACAACCTTACGGTTTGGTATCTGGCATGGGACCTCAGAGGGAATAGAGGTAAACGGTAGCAGCATATTTCTGTGTAGCACCCGTATTGGACCCTGTCCATCCTCGCGTTTCACTCTGTATACAGGGATATCCCTATTTGGCATCGCGAGTACCAAATATGGATCCCTGTCCCATTTGTCTGCCAACTTCTGCTTCCCTTGCAGACCGACTTTCCTCACCAGGACTCTGTCACCATCCTCAAGCTTGCTATTCCTTACATTACGATCATACCGCTCCTTGTTCTGAGCAGCGTTCTTGCTGGCTTCCTTTGCAGCAACACCATACGCAACCTGCAACCTGTCTCGCAGCTTCTTGCCATACGTCTGTGGTTCTGATGCAGCTTCTTCAGCATCTACTGAAGTACCTAAGTAGGCATCTACTGAGAGACGAGGATGCCAACCGAACATGAGATAGTGGGGCGAATAAACAGTTGCATCGCTCTTCGTTGCGTTGTATGCCTGGACCATTGGCGCTACGTAGGATTTCCAATCCTGTTTTTGGTCCTCTTCCAAGGTCCCAAGCATTTTCAACAAGGTCTGGTTGAACCGTTCCGCTGATCCATAACCCATGGGGTGGTATGCTGTAGTTCTGGTTTTCTTAATCTGGGCGATCTTGCACAGCTCCTTGATGACGTTCCCGACAAAATTCCGTCCCTGGTCACTGTGTAGTGTCTCCGGAAAACTGTAGTATCGGAAAAAATTGTCATACAAGGCTCTGGCAGTCGTCTGGGCCGTCTGGTTGCGACAAGGAATAGCTTGAGCATACCGAGTGAAGTTATCCGTGATGACCAGAATATTCTCAAAGCCTCCTTTTGACCTCTCCAGACTAAGAAAGTCCATGCAGACCAATTCCATTGGTCTTGTAGTCATTATAGGGTGTAGTTCTGCTACCACCCTAACTGGTGTCTTCCGACGATTACATCTGCCACAGGTTTCCACTTTCCTGTTAACATCGCCTTCCAAGCCAGGCCAATAAAAGCGTTGTCTAGCCAACCACAGAGACTTCTCCTTTCCTTGATGTCCAACATCATCATGGATGCCTTTTAAGGCAATGCTCCTGTAAGTCTTTGGGATGACTATCTGTCTTGTCTGTTGACCATCAAAGGAGGCGGTTCTGTACAGAATGTCATCCTCTACGTTAAGGCGATTCCATTCCCGAAGGAACTTCTGTACAGTGCGTGTTTCTCTCCTGAGGTCTTCCTCCCTTGGCCGAGAACCGCATCCAAGGTGGTCTACTACTCTGGCTATGGTGGCATCTTTTCTCTGTTCCTGCTGCCAGTCTATCTGGTTAAAAGGTTCCGATGTTACAATTTCCTCACCGGCCGATTGAGGTCCTACAACTTCCGAAACACAGTGCACCAAGGGTAGTGATGCTTTAACTGCATGGCAGATTGCTTTAACCTGATCAGGAAAGATCAACTCTGGTTGTCTTGACAGACTATCAGCATCAACATTAAGCTTTCCAGGGCGATAAATGATGGTGAACTGGAAGTTGCTTAATGCTGATATCCAGCGGTGTCCTGTGGCATCAAGCTTGGCTGTTGTTAGCACATAGGTCAACGGGTTGTTGTCCGTTACGACCTGAAATGTAGTTCCAATGAGGAAGTCATGAAACTTGTCTGTAATCGCCCATTTCAGTGCTAAAAACTCCAACTTTTGCGCTGGGTACTTCTTTTCACTGGGTCTCAGTCCCCTACTGGCATATGCTATTACGCGTTCCTTGCCTTCCTGAAGCTGGTATAGTACAGCGCCTAAACCAAATCCACTGGCATCCGTGTGTAGGATCATAGGTTTTGTATAATCAGCATATCCAAGGACTGGTGGTGTCGTCAATTTTTCTATCAACGTATCAAATGCTTGTTGTTGGTCCTCTCCCCATTTCCACACAACAGCTTGCTTCTTGATCTTTTTCTTTGCTTTCTTGGCAGCTTTTGTCGTTCCATGACCCTGCAGCAAGGCATTTAGGGGTTGTGCAACTTGGGAGAAGTTCTTCACGAACCGCCTGTAATAGCCTGCAAAGCCAAGAAATTGTCGCAGTTCCTTGATATTGGTTGGTGGCTTCCAATTCTTGATAACTGCTGTCTTCTCTGGGTCAGTTGCTATTCCATGTTCTGACACAACATGGCCCAAGTAGTTCACTGAGCTTTTGAACAGCTCACATTTACTGGGTTTTAACAATAGCCCATGTTGTTCCAATCTGGAGAACACTCCTTCCAGACGTTTAACGTGTTCTTCGAATGTCTTCGAAAATACTAAAATATCATCAAGGAAAATGAGACAGTCCCTTAAATGCATGTCACCCATGCACTTCTCCATAAGCCTTTGAAATGTGGCAGGTGAGTTTGAAAGTCCCATTCCCATGCGATTCATCTCATAGAATCCGAGATTACCTACGGAGAAAGCAGTGTATGGTTTCGAAGACTCCTCCATTTCCACTTGATAGTAGCCTGATCGAAGATCTAGCTTCGAAAAGTACTTTGATCCGCTCAAGGTATCAATAGTGTCGTCAAATCTAGGCAACATATATGCGTCCTTCCGTGTTTTGTTGTTTAGATGCCTCCAGTCTAAACAAAATCGCAGGGAACCATCCTTTTTCCTAACAAGTACCACATTAGATGAGAATGGGCTGTCAGATTCTCTAATGGCATCTGCTTCAATCATCTCCCTAATGTGCTGTCGTACTTCTTCATACATGCCTGGTGGTATCCTCCTGTATGGCATTTTGAAAGGAGTATCGTCTTCTAGCACGATTTTGTGCTGACCTAGGTCAGTCTTACCAATATGGGCAGCTCCTTTCGAAAATATATGGTCCCAGGTACCTAAGATCTGACGGACACGTGCAAGTTGCTCCTCCGTAAGATTGGCCGTATCAATTCTGACACCAAGTTCTTCCAGGGGTGAAACATTACCCTCCTTAGTCACTGTCGTACTGCCAAGATCTGAGGCAAGGTTATACACCACCTTGACTTCACTTATCTGGCAAATATCAGACTTGGGTCGAAATGTAATAGATTTAGTAGACATGTTACAAATTTTAGCTGTAATCTTGGCACAATTACCGCGTTGTTCCAGATTAACCACTCTCGGACAGACTGTATATCCGGATGGAGAATCTGCCTGCAAGTTCTCTGTAACAACAGTACTGACATTATGGCTAACATGTCTAGCTGTACCATTAATTGTAACGGTTTCATAAGGTGCAACCTTTAGTACTTTCTTGTTGCTGGACTTCACTGTAAATGTATTGCAACTTATGCTGTCCATAGCCACTTTCCACTCTTCCGGAACATCAGATGAAGAATTATCTGTATCCTGTGCAAGAACATTCTTACACAAACGAATAACGTTGGTTCCTATAAGCACTGGACAATTACTATTCAAATGTGTATCTGGTACAACTAAAACAGGTACATCAAATAAAACATCAGATAAATATGGAACTAAAATAGTACATTCAATAAAACCAATATACTTCAACAGTGATCCATCAGCAATGGAAACCTTTAAACCCAGTGTATCCAAACTGTGTAGAACTGGTGGATCTGTTAAAGAACGATAAAAAGACTCGGATACTGTAGAAATCATCGACCCAGTATCCAACAAGGCTCTGACCCGTGATCCCTGCAAGAAAATATCACTTTCATTAGAGCTACCTATCATTTTCTCTAATATATCTTGGCCTATATATTCACCAGCCTCTGGTTGGCCATCAAAAGAGACGGTTAAGCTTTTGGCTGTTGATTCCCTCTACCAAAACCATTCTGTTGGCCCCTGTTGTCTTCCGGACGGTGGTTGTTGTTACTGCCACCTGGATGGTTGTATGGTGGATTGTTGCCATAACGGAAACCACGTCCACGACCTCGACCCCTGAAAGTGTTCTGGGAGAAGTCTCTGTTCCTGTCATCCCTCTGATCCAGCCTATTGAGGATCATGTCCATCTTCTCGTCTATCTTCCTATCCAGCCTCTTTTCCAACACATCCATCCTTCTCTCCAGCTTCCTCTCCACATCTGCAATCCCTGGAGACACAGGTGCTTCCGCTGTCACGGGCTGGTGACCCACCTTCTTGAGTGGTGCGGTGGTCTTAGCATCTGAAGGAGTGATACTAATCTCCTTGTCCACCATGCGTATCTCCCGCAGAAGCTCATCATAATTTGACAGGGTGTCATACTTATGCCGGGTCTGGCTCTTGAGCTGCTCAGATCGGAGTGACGTCCAAAACTTATGCCGCATCAGGTCATTCTTGGCCTCCTTGGCAAGATGTTTGTTGTCAATGGCAATCTGTAAAAACTTTCCAAACGGCAACTAAAAGATGTGACAGATTCCTCCGATTTCTGAAAACTATTAAAAAATTCCTGCATAATCATGCCGTTGGTAGAAATATCACCAAAAAGGGCATCCAACTTCATTAACGTATCTGTGATGGTGGCTTTTTCCCCTAAAGGTATGAGCATTCTCCTTGCTGTTCCCCGCAGAGACCTCCTTATGGCTTGAGTAAGGATGCTCGGAGTTATATCCGAGTCCTCTGTCAAACAACGTATCTCAAAACGCCACTCGTTGTACGTCACGTCCCCCTTCTGGTCGTCACCTGAGAAAAACGGAATCTTAGGAATGGATGACTGTGCAACAAGACGAGTAACATCCTCTGTCTTGGAAACACTCATATCTCCACTCGCCTTAGCCTTCATACTGGTGGTCTCATACACCTCGTACAACCTAGACTTAGGTGTACTACTAATCGGCTTCCGTGGTGTTACATCATATCTACCACTCTTAATCAATAAGTCAATCATCTCCTGCTCTGACAGAGCTTCCTTAGGACTTCCATCTGTTTTCGCCGCCATATCTTCTACTTTAATCACTTTATCACAGTAACACACTTATCACTTTATCACAGTAACGCACAACTATCACTATATATCAAAAACACTAAAGTTGTGTAATCACAATCTAAACTATCACTGAAAATGAACAAAAATATTAATTCTCTGAAATAAATTGTCCGTTATTCAACAGATAACATCTATATGTGCACTATTACTAACCGCTGAAAAATAATACTATCAGTGATTAAATTCCTGAAATTATCAACAAGTGTTAAGTGAAAATCTCTTACAAATAACTCCAAGACTATGTCACTGAAAATAGTAATCAAAAGATAAATCACTTATAAACTACCCTGAAAATAAATAGATCCAAACTATTAATTCCTGGAAATAAATTGACTCATAATATTATTTCCTGAAATAATAAACACTGTATACACAATTTCCTGAAATAATTTCACAAAAGCACAAAAATATCCTGAAAACAGTCTCAAAATATCATATCACACTTCTAAACGCAAGCTGGCACATATAAATACACATATAATATATAAATATTATGCACAAATATAACTATAAATACCTTTTTCTTCCATCGCTTTCTCCTCGGTAAAGTGCAAGTGAATGTGAATGGATTTTAAAGAAAAGAGTGAATGTGTGAAGGGATGATTAAACAGACCAGAAGAAAAGTCAGTGAGAAAACACCCTTATAAATTAACTAGTATACCAACTCTACGTGGTAACCAGATAATTATTATACACTCAAAAACTCAAATATCTATATCTCAAACCCAAAACACTAATGACACTTTAATGTGTATACTACCGGTACCCAAAATATCTCCGGTTCCAACTGTAAATTCTAAACCTCTATGACATCCTAAAGATATCAAAATCCGCACTTATTTTATCAATTCTTTTGAAAAGAATACCAAATAACTATCTCTGCTCTAAAAAGAGTTCACTGATCAATACCAATATTCAAAATCACACACTATAATAGTGTTGAAAATCTAGCTATCACTGTATGTTAAGTTCACAAACTTAATACACACGCAATAAGCACACTTATAAATATAATCACTTTTAAGTGTTCATACTAGTGTTCATTAAGAATGATACTTGGTTGGTCAAGAAAAGACACTTTCACTAAGTATACATGTATAATACTCCGGAATATACCAGAAATTGCTTCACAATAAGGTCTATATGCCTCAATAATGTTTATTGTCACTAATAATGAAGCATATCATACTATCTCATACTTTAGTTTACACCAGAATATCACCAAACATCCCTCTAAACATGACCCAAATATCTTACAACTGACAGTTGTAAATATGACCTAGTCTAAAAATAGACTCACTGTGTTAACCAGTCTAAAATTAACCAAAACTTACACAAATTCTGTGACTGCAATTATCTGGTGAAAACTATAATATTTAGATATTACATTACTTCGTTATTGTAAAAGAATATAAAATGCACCGAATAAAGTAAAAGTTTCACTTACAGCAATCCATTATAATCCTTTATAACAATCCTTTTTCTATGAAAAACACACACAACAATTGTCACATGTTCCAGTTACACACACGATTATGTCATGGTTCTTCAACGTCGATCACTGCCGAATAACATCATGACCTCTGTAAAGAGTTCACGAAACGTCAAAACGTAAACACGTTTAATAACTTAACACCGGAATTCCTCGCGATCGCGCGAAATACATATTATGCTAGATCTAGACTTAATTTCCAAAGTAGGCCTCCTATCAGATCTGCTGCAGCGCTATAAACGAAACACTAGAACGAATCATCCATTGCACTCCCGCCATCCTGATCTTTGGAATCGAACACTTATAGTCGTCGTCGGAGTCGGCATCTGGCTGGCTTAAATTTCCCTCCAACACGTTGGGCGCAATTTGTAACCATGGTCTTATGGGGATAAATTCAACAACTCCAATCCATGATTAAGGGTTCTTTATATACGGGTAATATAAAGCCTGCAATATATACAAACATCACATTTAACAAACAATTACAACATGAATGACATTGCAGCCATTACAGAAATACATTATCTACAAACGCGGCAATTTCATTAATATACCAAACAATCGAGAACTCACCAGACAAATCCATATTTAGGTTCTGCAACCAAATGTTTACCAAGAATCTAATAGATGTAGAATATATATAAACTACATTCTCAATCAGACCTTTACAAGTCTATAGAAAACTACTAAAATATATATTATTACATCTCTGTACTGAAATAGGTGTTTCTCTTAGAGAAGGTAGGCAAAGACTGAGTTAGTTAGAGTTATCATGCCATGCAGTGTTAGGGGTGACCTAAGTTAGTTTTCACTCACTCAATCCTGTCAACCAAGCTGTATTTGTACAATAATCAGTTTGTCAAGACATATATGACAACCGTATACAATATAAATAATACATTGATCTCATGATAAATGGTCTCATTAACTTTTACAGTTATTACCCAGTACTGTGAACATAGCCAGCTATCTACCTGTGGAATAAGGGACATAAATATGAGTAAACATACTACAGAGAACTATAGCAGTTGTCTCCCTTGAACCACTATTAAAGGCACGGCTACATGAACAAAAGCATGCGATTACCAAAAACTAAAATATTTAGATGTTTCTTTTGATGAACATCAAGGTATAAATGAAGTAAATGTTATCTTGAATAATTGAACTGATGGATGTTTAAAGGTTCATCTAGCCATTCTCTTAAATTATTAGGCCGCCACATATAGGGACTGGATAGTATTACACAGCAATCCGGAACCGTGTCCTACTCAAACTCTCAAATATAGTCCTTCGGATCACTGTTCGGAGAATATACGTCGACACATGGGACCGCCTGATTTAAATCCCCAGGGTTTAAGTCCTCACGAGGGAAGGATTTACTGGCTAAATAACTAAACATCTTACCCATGGTCATGCCTTAGGATCACGAACAAAGCGACACCAAGGAACATCGGTCAGAATGCTCCATACTGTCAGATGTAAGTGACGCCATTAACTGCATCTGCCGGTGGGTGGAGAAGGGGGTATCGAAGCCATTGGTCAGATACCACTATTGATTTGGGGCTTCTAATTGGTATAGGGTCTATTAGGGCATATAGTCAGATTGTAAGGTAGATTTTGATTGGATTAACTTACATAAATCCTCATAAAACATCAACATATTATATTTCTATCATAACACATGTTGATTTAGGATATTTTGACTGACATTTGCAATTTTATGGTTCTCTGAGTATAAAGGCCGATTTTGTTTTTATTTTGCGTGAGAGGCAAAACTCTCACACCAAGAAGTCGGCTTTTCAGATCTCTCAATGAATAAATAATAATAAAAAAGTCCCCCGAACCTACGGAACCCATGACGGGTCCTAACATTTATTTTACTACTTATCGTTCTCAAGCTTTGGTGGAGAACTATTTTTTATTAGCTTGTATATAAGGGGTCTTATCAAGGCTATTATTTATACTTTTTGACCAGACTTGGCGCATATAAATTCCCATTCAGGCTTGGTGAGTCGGTTTAATACATTAAATTGGGAGGAAAGAAACAATTCCAAATCATTATGATCTGAATATTCTACAATAGTTATTGTATCTAAATGTACTATAATTTCTGTTGCAGTCAATAGAAAGACGCAAACACTTAACTTGTCATAATGAGTTGTTAGATATTCAAATCCAACCAATATAAAACTTAATTGGCAAAACATACATACCAACAACCCGTACACGGTGGTAGCACCCCTGCGTGTCGGTGAGGGGGTATGCGCTAAAATACAAACGTGCGTAATTGATTCATTTTAAAAGTATTGATGACATTTTAGGGGTGTTATTTATGCATACCGGAGAGTTTTGGAGTACCATTGATTATTCATTCTCTCACTGAAGGTAATTGATGTCCAAAAAAGGGGTGTCGAAATATGTAATACATAATGATTAATGTGATGACCTGGTGTTTCAACATTATGATTGTAACAAGAGCAGTTATAGTTTATATGATTATCAATATTTACAGTATTGCTAGTTTTGAAGTGCCTGGTGTGGACTTGTGCTGTCTGAACAGACAATGTAAAAGAGTACATGTGACGATATGTAATCAGTTTTCGCGACTTGACACTGTTAACAGTGATAATAACTGTTGTCATAGTGTTTTCATGCAATGGATAGTCTACTCTTATCATTAGATTATCAAAACTTAGCTTACCAGATAATTTAAGTGTTATCCAATGAAGTATTTGATGTTTTACTTTTCAAAAATTTAGAATTGTTTGTTATGGCAAGGTCATATACCACTATTGTTTTGGGGCTACTGATTGGCTGAAAAAAGTATAGGGTGTATTAGGGTATATCTTTTTCGAAAGAGCTATTTTGTGATTGGGTAGAATTGCCTTAATCATAACTGATGTACATAGAATGTCAAAATAATATGTTTAGGTGATAAAAAAAAATGAAACTGTATTTGTTCGTGCATCTGGGCTATTTTATTGAGAAAATTGCAGGTATAGTAAACTGTCAAAAATTCACATTTATTTGCTGCGAGCCCGACGGTCAGCACCTTCATCAAACCGAAAGTAGGTGAAAGCATTACAAAACCCCCAATTATTTTCACTTTTTTAAGTGTGTCTAGGATAGTTCTTGAAAATAAAGTAGCCTAAAAGGTTCCCTTGGGTATGTAAAATGTGTTTTAGGGCCAAAAGGCTATAATGTAACCCTATGTAAAATGCAATAGTGGTATATGACCTAAAGCTAGATTCTGCATGGGGTAAAAGTGAAAGTAGACATACTTTTTTTCTAACACAATGATTTGAAAGTGTGAGAAATGTTGAATTATGTTGTATTTTGACTTTTCTTGTAACTTTTTTAATGATTTTTATATATTTGAAAGTTGTATGATGCAATATAGGTAATTTAAATTATTTTATTAGGTTTGTGGACACAAATTTAGCCATACCTGACACCTGGTATACACAATTGGCCTGTAATGCACCTATTTGATACAATTAAAGATATATCTGGTAAGTTTTATTAATTTCTGAGGGTTTTGCATACATTGTTTGGCAAAAATGTCAGAAAGCGACAAGCTGCGTCTGTCTGCTAAGATGTCAGAAAGGCACTTATGTCTGTTTTGAAAAAGATGTTGAGGTAAACTCTGACTCTGAGTTCATCGCGTCTTTACGGTTAGTGCTGATATGCAAATATTTTATGCGGTTTAATACATTTTACAAATTAAATAATTTAGTTGGCAAAAAATATGACATTTTCCATTTTTTTTTAAAGTTTTTTTCTGCCCCACCCCCTTAATTTTAATGAATTTTCATGGATCTGTACTGTCAGCAGTGCTTTTTGGCTTCATGGTTGTATGAAAATGACATGTAAAGGTGGCACAAACAATATCTGATAAACAAATACATTAAATTGTACAGTTACATGCAATCTTGTGTAATGAGCATATTGTAAAACATGGCATGGCATTAAAAATGGAGTTGGGGAGGATATTCTCAGAATTTATTTTTGACATTTTTAAAGTGAAAAGTTGCATTTTCTTGATGGTATCACATATGAAACTGCTGCCTAATGTTAATTAATCCATTTGAAGGCAGATTTTGAATATATACAAAAACCGTGGCATTTTTATGGTAAAATCTGCTATTTTGAGCCCTGAAAATCACAAATATCATTTTTCAGTAGAAATGATTTTCAAGAGAGCTTCGACTGGTGGAAAATCACATGCTATTGATGAAATCAATTCAAAATCACTTTATTTGAAACAAAAGATTGGAACGGTTGTCGAGATATGGCATTTTGAAGATTCTGGATTTACGCGCAAAAATCGCATGAATTTGACATCAGCCGAGGCCCTTCAAAGCTCTCATATTTTATAAAGAAGTATTTTTTTCTAAAATCAAAAGACACCATTTTCCTCAGAATGAATGTATGGAACAATTTAGCCAGAAAAAACAAACTTCAGGTAGGTTTGAATGTCTATTAAAGCTACATTCTGCATGGGGTAAAAGTGAAAGAAGACATACTTTTTTTCTAACACAATGATTTGAAAGTGTAAGAAATGTTGAATTATGTTGTATTTTGACTTTTCTTGTAACTTTTTTAATGATTTTTAAATATTTGAAAGTTGTATGATGCAATATAGGTAATTTAAATTATTTTATTAGGGTTGTGGACACAAATTTAGCCATACCTGACACCTGGTATACACAATTGGCCTGTAATGCACCTATTTGATACAATTAAAGGTATATCTAGTAAGTTTTATTAATTTCTGAGGGCTTTGCATACATTGTTTGGCAAAAATGTCAGAAAACGACAAGCTGCGTCTGTCTGCTAAGATGTCGGAAAGGCACTTATGTCTGTTTTGAAAAAGATGTTGAGGTAAACTCTGACTCTGAGTTCATCACGTCTTTACGGTTAGTGTTGATATGCAAATATTTTATGCGGTTTAATACATTTTACAAATTAAATAATTTAGTTGGCAAAAAATATGACTTTTTCCAAAAAAAATTAAAGTTTTTTTCTGCCCCACCCCCTTAATTTTAATGAATTTTCATGGATCTGTACTGTCAGCAGTGCTTTTTGGCTTCATGGTTGTATGAAAATGACATGTAAAGGTGGCACAAACAATATCTGATAAACAAATACATTAAATTGTACAGTTACATGCAATCTTGTGTAATGAGCATATTGTAAAACATGGCATGGCTTTAAAAATGGAGTTGGGGAGGATATTCTCAGAATATATTTTTGACATTTTTAAAGTGAAAAGTTGCATTTTCTTGATGGTATCACATATAGAAACTGCTGCCTAATGTTAATTAATCCATTTGAAGGCAGATTTTGAATATATACAAAAACCGTGGCATTTTTATGGTAAAATCTGCTATTTTGAGCCCTGAAAATCACAAATATCATTTTTCAGTAGAAATGATTTTCAAGAGAGCTTCAACTGGTGGAAAATCACATGCTATTGATGAAATCAATTCAAAATCACTTTATTTGAAACAAAAGAATGGAATGGTTGTAGAGATATGGCATTTTGAAGATTCTGGATTTACGCGCAAAAATCGCATGAATTTGACATCAGCCGAGGCCCTTTAAAGCTCTCATATTTTATAAAGAAGTATTTTTTTCTAAAAACAAAAGACACCATTTTCCTCAGAATGAATGTATGGAACAATTTAGCCAGAAAAAACAAACTTCAGTTAGGTTTGAATGTCTATTTAGGTCATATACCACTATTGTTTTGGGGCTACTGATTGGCTGAAAAAAGTATAGGGTGTATTAGGGTATATCTTTTTCGAAAGAGCTATTTTATGATTGGGTAGAATTGCCTTAATCATAACTGATGTACATAAAATGTCAAAATAATATGTTAATAAAACTGTATTTGTTCTTGCATCTGGGCTATTTTATTGAGAAAATTGCAGGTATAGTAAATTGTCAAAAATTCACATTTATTTGCTGCGAGCCCGACGGTCAGCACCTTCATCAAACCGAAAGTAGGTGAAAGCATTACAAATTATTTAAGTGTGTCTAGGATAGTTCTTGAAAATAAAGTAGCCTAAAAGGTTCCCTTGGGTATGTAAAATGTGTTTTAGGGCCAAAAGGCTATAATGTAACCCTATGTAAAATGCAATAGTGGTATATGACCGGCAGCCATGTTTGTTGCAATGCATTGTGGGTGTTTACATTCTATTTTGCAGTCAGCATCGTCTTTCAGTTTTAAAAACTATATTTAAAATGCTAGGACAGTCAAAGGACAAACTTTTGGTATATATTTTATTTAAATAATTAATATTGTACATGTTTAACTGTTTTTATGCATATGTTTCATTCAATCTTAGTCTGTAAATTAGGTTTTCCTATGAAGAGGGTGTGTCTAGGTTAAAGGTCATGCAACCAAAACATTGGGAGTAACCAATATTATGGGCGATTTTGGGTTGGTTGTTTGCTTTGGTCACTTTCACCCAGATTTGTGGTTGAACATTCCTGAGAGTATATAAGCCCAGTTTTCTGTCATTTTAGGGAGGAGAAAATTACACAATTTAGAAAGCAGCAACTCTGTCAAATTAGAAGGAGAAAAAGCAACTATTCTGTTGAACTGAAAATACTATTTATCTGAAAAATTAAGTAAGTCTAGTGTAACATTATTTATAGCAGATTGTTTAAAGTTGTTTAAATCTGTTTCCACATTGGTAACTGTAAAATAAGATTTTTACAAGAACAGAATATTTTACGTACAAAAAATTTATCATTTGTTACGAGCAAGTCATCAGTGTTCACCTCAGTTTAATATTACGGAGTTAAAAGACTCGCGTGTATGTACACGTTATTATTTTAAAGATACTTATCTACAGTAATCAGTGAGAAAGAACATGTTTATATATTGTTAAGGCATTTTCATTGATATTATGATATATAATGTTGAAGAATTGAATATCATTGCATTTGAATTCGTGAGAGTTATTGGAATATTTTATAGATATCAAAATATCTAAATGTTCATACACTAGTCATTGCTTATACCCATTTAATTATAAAATAAAATATCAATCAATCACTGAATAAAAAAATTAACAAACTAGGATTTTACAAAGATTCCGTTTATATCCGCGTGTCCTGACAAGCGCGCAACAATTAACGAGATAGTTTCACGAACCCCATTCGAACGTTTATTATACTTAAACTGATCATTTCAAACAAATGGCATTGACCTTGAATCCTACGGGTGATTATTTTTGATAAATGTTGCATCTAAGCTAACTCTTACTCTAGTGTCATCCTCATGAAACGGGATAATGTAAATAAAGAATAACGTGTGAGGCTGTATTATCTAATTCTCTAACAAAAAAGGCGGCATTTATAAGATATATATAAGTAAAACACAAAGATGACCATGTAAATACGATCATAACAAAAGCATAGAACGGCACAAAGAAAGTATTCAATGACTTGGTAGCAGCTTGAGGCTTGGGATAGTGTAAAGCCATTTTCATATCCATCATCAACAGTGCTGCATCTGTGAAAGAGGTCAAAGTGAAACAAAGAACTGAGCCATGGATTGATAGCAATATTTTACAAAGTATTAATGACAGATATAAAGTTTTTCATGCTTACAAGAAGGACAGAACTAACGACTTCTTTTTCTATTTTTGAAAATGTTAGAAATAAAACCGAGACCCTTATTTACAAAGCCAAAAAGGAGTACTTTACAAGTTCATTTGAAAACAATCAAAATTAGAAAAGTTAACTTCTGTTATACGCGGATGACTCAACAATTTTGGTAACTGGTAAGGATAGTTCAAATTCGCTTAATATCAATTAACTTATTACCAATTAACCAATCACTGACAGTTTCGAGATCTTTAATCCCGAAACTTTCAGTGATTGGTTAATTGATAATAATTTTTCTCTATATCTTGGAAAGACTGACTCTATCTTATTTGGTTCAAATGCCAGGTTAAAGTCTCACTATAGTTTGGAAATCACATGCAAAGGAACAGTTTAGTTTAAACCTATGTATTTTACATCGATTGCGAAACAAGTTATTGCAATTTAGATTAATCACTCTCGATGGCTTCCTGGGTAGAACCAGTACTAAGCAATGTGGATTAATTATCTTGTTCAAGGATAAATAACGTGGCCGCGGCGAGGATCGAACCCACGACCTCTCGATCTGGAGTTCGGCGCTCTACCACTGGACCACGCACTCCACTGCAAAGGAGCATTTCTTAAATCCAACACTTCTGTTAAATATCTAGGTGCTACTTTAGATCAAGTTTAAGTTATGACACTATGGTCAACTCAGTTATACAAAAGGCAAATGCTAAATTGAAGTTTTTATACAGGAAAAGTAATTTTCTTAATTTTCATACCAAAAGGTTGTTGATAATGTCATTAATACAATGTCCCTGGTTTAACCCAAGGGATGAAAAACAGAGTCCAGGTCACACAAAATAAAATTATAAGGTTTCTTTTAAATTTGGACCAGATGTCTCATATTGGACCAGAGATCTTTACATCTCTTGGTTGGTTACTGGGGAGAAGAATAGTTGACCAAATTATCCTTAATCATGTTTTAAGATAAACGCAGGTACTGCTCCGAAGTATATGGGTGAGCTATCTATTCCTGCAAATTTGATACATAGTTATGGCACTAGGTTTAGTGAAAATGGATGTTTCACCATCCATCCCAAAGGTCATGGTAACAAGTTGTTTGCATATACTGGCTGCATTCTCTGGAATAAGTTGCCTTCTCATATTAAAAATATATATGTGATAAATAAATTCAAGTGTGAAAAGTTATTTTTAGAGACCCTGTTTTAGTCTGTTTTAATAAGTATTTTGCAATGTGTAATTACAATTATTTATCTTTCTTTTTTTAAGCATGTTTAATATATTGATAGGTTTGTAGTCTAAATACATTGACAAATACTTGCTCATTAATATAGTTGTGCCTTCAAATAACAAGGACCACAATGAAATAAGAGAATTCACATTCTCTGTTTTGTGTTTCCTTAGTCTGTGATTCACATGTGATTTTATACCATGTTATGTTATTATACTGAAATAAATATGTCTATATGTCTATCTAGAGCAACACAAGAATGACTCTTTAAGACTACTTGTACGAAAAGACAATACTGAAGACGAAATAAACATACTACTACTACTACTTCCTTTTGAGGATCTAGGTATACAATCAATAAACATTATTATCGGAATATACTACACTAGATATTGTATCTGAATATACTACACTAGTTATACTACACTAGTTATTGTATCTGAATATACTACACTAGATATTGCATCTGAATATACTACACTAGTTATTGTATCTGAATATACTACACTAGTTATTGCATCTGAATATACTACACTAGTTATTGTATCTGAACATACTACACTAGTTATTGCATCTGAACATACTACACTAGTTATTGTACCTGAACATACTACACTAGTTATTGCATCTGAATATACTACACTAGTTATTGCATCTGAATATACTACACTAGTTATTGTATCTGAATATACTACACTAGTTATTGCATCTGAACATACTACACTAGTTATTGTATCTGAACATACTACACTAGTTATTGTATCTGAATATACTACACTAGTAATTGCATCTGAACATACTACACTAGTTATTGTACCTGAACATACTACACTAGTTATTGTATCTGAATATACTACACTAGTTATTGTATCTGAATATACTACACTATTTATTGTACCTGAACATACTACACTAGTTATTGTACCTGAATATACTACACTAGTTATTGTACCTGAACATACTACACTAGTTATTGTATCTGAATTTACTACACTAGTTATTGAACCTGAACATACTACACTAGTTATTGTATCTGAATATACTACACTAGTTATTGTATCTGAATATACTACACTAGTTATTGTATCTGAATATACTACACTAGTTATTGCATCTGAACATACTACACTAGTTATTGTATCTGAATTTACTACACTAGTTATTGAACCTGAACATACTACACTAGTTATTGTATCTGAATATACTACACTAGTTATTGTATCTGAATATACTACACTAGTTATTGTATCTGAATATACTACACTAGTTATTGCATCTGAACTACACTAGTTATTGCACCTGAACATACTACACTAGTTATTGTATTTGAACATACTACACTAGTTATTGTATCTGAATATACTACACTAGTTATTGTATCCGAAAATACTACACTAGTTATTGTATCCGAAAATACTACACTAGTTATTGTATCTGAACATGCTACACTAGTTATTGTATTTGAACATACTACACTAGTTATTGTACCTGAACATACAACACTAGTTATTGTATCTGAATATACTACACTAGTTATTGTACTTGAATATACTACACTATTTATTGTACCTGAACATACTACACTAGTTATTGTACCAGAACATACTACACTAGTTATTGTACTTGAATATACTACACTAGTTATTGTACCTGAACATACTACACTAGTTATTGTATCTGACTATACTACACTAGTTATTGTATCTGAATATACTACACTAGTTATTGTATCTGAATATACTACACTAGTTATTGTATCTGAACATACTACACTAGTTATTGTACCTGAACATACTACACTAGTTATTGTATCTGAATATACTACACTAGTTATTGGATCTGAACTACACTAGTTATTGCATCTGAACATACTACACTAGTTATTGTATTTGAACATACTACACTAGTAATTGTACTTGAATATACTACACTATTTATTGTACCTGAACATACTACACTAGTTATTGTACCAGAACATACTACACTAGTTATTGTACTTGAATATACTACACTAGTTATTGTACCTGAACATACTACACTAGTTATTGTATCTGACTATACTACACTAGTTATTGTATCTGAATATACTACACTAGTTATTGTACTTGAATATACTACACTATTTATTGTACCTGAACATACTACACTAGTTATTGTACCAGAACATACTACACTAGTTATTGTACTTGAATATACTACACTAGTTATTGTACCTGAACATACTACACTAGTTATTGTATCTGACTATACTACACTAGTTATTGTATCTGAATATACTACACTAGTTATTGTACCTGAACATACTACACTAGTTATTGTATCTGAATATACTACACTAGTTATTGGATCTGAACTACACTAGTTATTGCATCTGAACATACTACACTAGTTATTGTATTTGAACATACTACACTAGTAATTGTACTTGAATATACTACACTATTTATTGTACCTGAACATACTACACTAGTTATTGTACCAGAACATACTACACTAGTTATTGTACTTGAATATACTACACTAGTTATTGTACCTGAACATACTACACTAGTTATTGTATCTGACTATACTACACTAGTTATTGTATCTGAATATACTACACTAGTTATTGTACTTGAATATACTACACTATTTATTGTACCTGAACATACTACACTAGTTATTGTACCAGAACATACTACACTAGTTATTGTACTTGAATATACTACACTAGTTATTGTACCTGAACATACTACACTAGTTATTGTATCTGACTATACTACACTAGTTATTGTATCTGAATATACTACACTAGTTATTGTACCTGAATATACTACACTAGTTATTGGATCTGAACTACACTAGTTATTGCATCTGAACATACTACACTAGTTATTGTATTTGAACATACTACACTAGTAATTGTATCTGAATATACTACACTAGTTATTGTATCCGAATATACTACACTAGTTATTGTATCCGAATATACTGCACTAGTTATTGTATCCGAATATACTACACTAGTTATTGTATCTGAACATACTACACTAGTTATTGTATTTGAACATACTATACAAGTTATTGTATCTGAATATACTACACTAGTTATTGTATCTGAATATACTACACTAGTTATTGTATCTGAACATACTACACTAGTTATTGTATCTGAATATACTACACTAGTTATTGTATCTGAATATACTACACTAGTTATTGGATCTGAACTACACTAGTTATTGCATCTGAACATACTACACTAGTTATTGTATTTGAACATACTACACTAGTTATTGTATCTGAATATACTACACTAGTTATTGTATCCGAATATACTACACTAGTTATTGTATCCGAATATACTGCACTAGTTATTGTATCTGAACATACTACACTAGTTATTGTATCTGAATATACTACACTAGTTATTGTATCCGAACATACTACACTAGTTATTGTATCCGAATATACTACACTAGTTATTGTATCTGAACATACTACACTAGTTATTGTATTTGAACATACTATACTAGTTATTGTATCTGAATATACTACACTAGTTATTGTATCTGAATATACTACACTAGTTATTGCATCTGAACTTACTACACTAGTTATTGTATCTGAATATACTACACTAGTTATTGGATCTGAATATACTACACTAGTTATTGCATCTGAACATACTACACTAGTTATTGGATCTGAATATACTACACTAGTTATTGCATCTGAACTTACTACACTAGTTATTGTATCTGAATATACTACACTAGTTATTGTATCTGAATATACTACACTAGTTATTGCATCTGAACATACTACACTAGTTATTGTATCTGAACATACTACACTAGTTATTGCATCTGAACATACTACACTAGTTATTGTATCTGAACATACTACACTAGTTATTGCATCTGAACATACTACACTAGTTATTGTATCTGAATATACTACACTAGTTATTGTATCTGAACATACTACACTAGTTATTGTATCTGAACATACTACACTAGTTATATTACACTAGTTATTGTATCTGAATATACTACACTAGTTATTGTATCTGAATATACTATAATATCCTTTGAAGTAAATATAAAGACAAAAACACTGTTGTCTTTCTTCCATGCGAACCATAGTTGCATACAGTTACTTTTCAGATCAATGATTACTGCTAATAGTATGAATCTAACAGCTGGTGCTGTCACGGAATAGTAAAGACGCTGAGTCTAAAACTGTCTAGCCTCTCAACGCTGCGGGTTCGAATCCTAATAGGAGCTCGACTTGTCAAGTAAGAAAGGAAAATAAATGGGATGCTTTGCCGCTACTACAAACAAATCGACAATCATATATGGCCTAACATGTGCTAAAAATGACGTAAACACCATTCAAACAAAAAAAAAAAAACATCTAACAATTACAACCAGTTCACCATCGAGTTATATAGCATATTTCTGAACAAGTCAGCTGATTAGTGAACTTCAGGTGATTACATCCTCTCGTTAATGTTTTTTTTTACTGCATTTGAGTGTTTTCAGGTCAGTTTTACGCAAGGAAAGCAATTAATTGTAAACCAAAGTGTATGAGATTTAAACAACAAAATTTTAATTCACATGAATTTTACGTACACATTTAAACATGAATTTAACTATAGATTCTGCATTTGACTCATCAGACTGTTATTTAAAGCGAAATACCTATGATATTAAAACTATGTACACGTGTTTGCAACATATAGACTATGGTAAATGTTTTATAACATAAAAATGAAAATTAAAAATGTACATACCTCCAACACACTATTTAGAGTATATTTTCAATTATCATTACGTTGACTATTTAAACTTTGCTGACGCCTTTTATGAACCATTAGACCTTATATTACACACTACAACAGTATCGACGTTTAATCAGGTTTACGGTAGATGCGCACACACAGGTATGTTTAAAGACGAATGAACACATGTTATGATTTAAATCAAGGACGACCTAGCTAGTGGATAACTTCCTGTTTATATTTTTACACTAAAGTATGATATACACATATACAAGAAATGTAAGCCGGTCAGAACAGTTACATAAGAAAACAGTAAGGGAAATGACTATGATAAAAATAAACGAACACAGTGTAGATGTTAGATATGTTTATTTGTAATTGTCAACAATCAAAACACATTTATCAAGAAAGATTTGAGCACTAGATAAACTAGTCATCATGAGACAAAATTAACATGTTTTTAATTTGGCATGTGTTGCATAATGTTATAATATGAATACAAGCAAATTTTTACGCAAGCGTAAAATAGCTGCCGAGAGGAAATAACATACACTTCTCAAAACTGCTAACTACACCGCTACGTTTTGGGTTATATATATCGATGGGTTGAATGTTTTTCAATAAAATAAAAAGGAAATACCAATTCAATCATTTTTACATCATTTCATTTTATTTTTTTCATGGGCAATGCTAGAACTAAACCACAATAAGCAATTACAAACGACCCATGTAAACACTAAAGTCACACTTTTCATTTCTTGTTCATAAAAGTGTGACTTTAGTGTTTACATGGGTCGTTTGTAATTGCTTATTGTGGTTTAGTTCTAGCATTGCCCATGAAAACAATAAAATGAAATGATGTAAAAATGATTGAATTGGTATTTCCTTTTTATTTTATTGAAAAACATTCAACCCATCGATATATATAACCCAAAACGTGAGCGGTGTAGTTAGCAGTTTTGAGAAGGGTATATCTGGGTAGGGACTGGAAACGAAGTTTAACATAATAACAGATCAAGTCACGAATGTTAACAATATTGAAAAAAATAATGTTGACGTTAAACACGCCACGACGGTTTTTTCTTACAAGACACATTCTTCCCGAGTCTTACCATCAGTTGTTCCTACCAAACATTCTGAATCAAGGTGGTCGACCTCGCTTCTCAAATACCTTAATTTGCCTTACATACTGATTACAATTCAACTTTGAGGTTTGGTGCACCCTAGAACCGGTTTAAACCCCCAGTGGCCTACTTTGCCACTGACCGTTCCAAGGCGGTAGCCCTATTGTCAACCCTTTTGTGTTTGTGATGTCCTTTGCATTTATTACTGCTTTGGCCTTCTTGTTTGTCTGTTTGCGTGTTTGTTTCTGTGTTTTGTGGTTGACTGTCCTCCTTGAATGCTACTTTCCCTGTCCGATCTTTTCATTTTTCTTTGGAGCACGACGTGCTAGAAGTACACATCAGCACAGAAATATAGGTGTTCACGTGTAAGGGATGCGTGTGCAGAGATAAACGTCTCACTGCTACCATGTGTAATTATAAGATTGCGTTATCAAAGTGAAAAACTCAAAGAAACTGTTCATTGCTACCTTACCATTACATGTGCGAATAAACCCATCAACTGGTGTATAACATGGCGGTATTTACGAGAATACCGCATTATACATGGGTATTATTCCGCAAAAAGGTATTATTCCAATAAAATACAGATTTGCAATTATTCCATTCCAATACTTGCCGTTTCATTCAGTTTCACTTACGGTTTCATTATGCTCCGTAATAAATCCCGGACGTGAAGATCCCGGAAATATTGCCGCATTCTACACTTTAGTAAACTGTTCTACGAAAACGTCATTTGAGTCAATAAAACGGCGAGCTTTGAACATTGACAAATATGTGTTCATACCATTCAAGTTTTTGAGACGGGTTCCCTAGGAATTGAAGTTGTAATGCATGCTTATTGCCTGCTATATGATTCACAGTCCGTTAACCATAGACATATTCTAAAGCCATATAAGAGTCAGCTGCCTTCGGCAGCTGAATAATAGTATGTGCAATGGATCACTAAATAGAATATTGTTTCATGATTAGAATGGGTGTGCCTAAACACAGTAATGGACCAAAATGTTCAGTAATGTAAATAATGGACGGGAAGTAATGGAGACGGAAATTATAGTAATGATTACTGTAATTTACCAAATGTTGTACAAATACACATTTTAATTCAATATATTAGCACAAGATAATGCTTCAAAAATATGCAACAATTGATTTGAAGTGAATTTCAAATTATAAATGGGTATTATTCCGCAAAAAGGTATTATTCCATTAAAATACAGATTTGCACTTATTCCATTCCAATACTTGCCGTTTCATTCAGTTTCACTTACGGTTTCACTATGCTCCGTAAAATATCCCGGACGTGAAGATCCCGGAAATATTGCCGCATTCTACACTTGAGTAGACCGCTCTATGAAAACGTCATTTGAGGCAATAAAATGGCGAGCTTTGAACATTGAAAAATATGTGTTTATACCATTCAAGTTTTTTAGACGGGTTCCCTAGGAATTGAAGTTGTAATGCATGCTTATTGTCTGCTACATGATTCACAGTCTGTTAACCATAGACATATTCTAAAGCCATATAAGAGTCAGCTGCCTTCGGCAGCTGAATGATATACATCTGAAATAGTTTGTGCAATGGATCACTAAATAGAATATTGTTTCATGATTAGAATGGGTGTGCCTAAACACAGTAATGGACCAAATGTTCAGTAATGTAAGTAATGGACGGGAAGTACAGTAATGGAGGCGGAAATTACAGTAATGAATACTGTAATTTAGCAAATTTTGTACAAATACACATTTTATTCAATATATTAGCTTCAAAAATATGCAGCAATTGATTTGAAGTGAATTATTATCTTGTCATTCCAGGCGACGACGGAGAGCACAATTAACTACTGCACCTAGGTAACTAACCTATTAAACAGCACTAGTCTACCCCATAAAACATACCGTTAACTAGAAAACAGAACAGTGTTTTACCTATAAACTGCAACAAGAGTGAGTTGACAAGACTTCACAAAATGTCACCACGCTATCTCGAAGCATGCGCATCGTATCAAAACGAAAACAATAATAATGTGCAAGGAACGACAACTCTTTCTAGAGATTGAAACAATAAAGAATAAATAAACAATATAACAAGTAGATCTACCATAAACACACGATCGTTTCAAAAATAAGCAATCAGTTCCATACAATTTACTTAATAAAAATGTGTTTATTCACCCAACTAGCCCTAATCCAGCTGCCCGAACGCAGAATAGACACTTCAGTGTTCACCACCAAATCATAGTAGCGGCCTAACTGTCAGAGTACCTGCCTCCAAACTAAATTAAAATACATTTGCAACAACAACACTAACAAAATACCATATCTACCCCACACATTACGTCAAATCGCTGTGATCTATTTCTCAAAATCCCACCCAAAAATATGGCCAAAAAGATGGCCGACTAATGTCGATTACAAATCTCCACGAGAGTTATCGTTCCTTGCACTCACTTCTGAATTACACGATTTTGGTAAAGCCTGTTATGTTGGAATATTTTTGCCTGAAACTAACTTATTTCTTGTGTAAATATAATTTTCAGAATATCTGCAAATTAGATGTTGCAAGATTTGAAATAATGCATGAAAACAATTTAGTTTTAATCAGGACTATTTTACTACAAAAATAATAAGTACTTAGGTCTCCTCAATCGATACGCATATGTAAACGTTTCAAACCGAAGCTCGAAAGCAGAAAAGTACTAAACATTTTAACTCATAATTCGCGAAAACGTGACAATTAGAAAAACAATTTGAAAATATTGAATATAGGTCTATATTTTATTTTTGCGGATCACGCAAAAGGATTTATTATAAACATTGTCATAACTTTTTTGAATAATCACGTGACCTAACCGTTCGCCCTACTTTATTTGACGTTGACAGAGTCAATGACATTGGTCGATTACAGACCTCTACGGCGCGCATGTGCAACCGGTGTGATTTATGAAAACAATAGTACAAAGAATCTATACACAATAGTTGTAGCTGTAAGGTCCTTCATTAATAGTTATTTAATAAACATACATCAACCACTGACCTTCCGTACTAGAAAATCATCTTCAGGTATATATCAAATTTATAAAAAAGAAGAAGATAATTAAGTGACTAAGAGACAAAGTGATTTTTAAAATTACAAGCCCATCCCACGTCCTCAGTCGCGGACAGGAAAAGCGCTTCAGCCCAAACAAAAGATGGATATCACCATTGGTCAGATCGAAAATGGACTGATCAGCAACACTTACATAGCATAAATAAAATACATGAGTAGCCAAGCTAAGGCTAAGGAAGACATGTGGCATAATAGTTTCAGGAAACTGGAAGTGTAATACAGAAATTTAATTAAACATAATTAAAATTGAAAAACACTGATTATTGAGTAGTGTACATTGTGCTTTTAATATTGATTATGCACATTATCTCACTGAGCAGTGCAAAATAATAATAATAATTAAGAGTACATATAATCTAATAAAAAAAATGCACATACTATAATTTTGGATGTATATTATATACTATTTTGTAACACATGTATATGTCCTAGACAAAATTCACGAACATACACAAACGTAATAAACGAATGTTCGTAATGCAAAATGAAGATATTGTAATAAAAATGCACATCATCTAAAACGCATGAGCATAATATAAATAGAATGCATCTCTGGGCCAACGCCGCTCCCAACACGGATATACGATAATATAGCAACACATAAATCCTATGTCGCCACCAGAATGTTCAATAAACAGTTAGTTCCCCTGTGATATTAACTATAAGAAAAGATAACGTTCATTATTCCCCACCACATTAGCAACTTAAGATAGCAATGATAATATTATTTCATATTATTGCTGTTTAAATGGGTAGTCCGAGAGCCATAACGTGTATATACTATATGGTTATGTTTGTTAAGTCATGCAATTCAACGTTATAACTTATCATTAATGCATAGTTCAGTCAAACTGACATCAATGAGAATTGAGAGATTGTTAAATTATTGGCAATCTTGTTTTCATATCGGAACAAAATTTGAAATATATATTAAATGATTCCAGTAAGTGGTTCAAATTAATATGGAGAATTTAATCTCCGCCTAACATTGCGTATGTAAAGTGGTAGTACTGCAAAATCAGCTAAAACTCTAAGCTGCCAATTACAAGAGGGTTGCTGATAGACAATGAACGGGTTCAATTAGTGTTAACGTGTAGATTAATGAAAGCCGCCAAAGATTGGGCGGGTTGAACTAGAAGTCGGTTATAGATCACTTAATATTAAATTCTTAAAGGAACAAGTTCTGCTGTTGCTATCGCTACCTTGAATTTATTTCCTTAACGTTCTAATTACTGATCGATAACATAAGTATACGTATTAATGGCGAACTAATTATGTATTCATTTGATACGAGAATGTGCGACTCGGGGATTTTAGATTGTGTTGAACAATAACAAGTTATTATCTATCATCACTATTCGGTTTGATCATGTCAAAAAAAAATCCAAACGGTTATGGTGGATAGAAACACAATATACATGCCTTGCTGCAGGTATATGTAAGCAACAGCACATGCACCTCTGTACGTACCTATATGCCAGATATCAATATTTATGAGTAAACTTGTTGTTCAACGTATACAGTCTTCAGAACATGTATCCCTGTTTACCACCTTCCTACATGTACTTTGAACACTCTAGGGTACAAATAAAAAACCCATATTTACACCAGATGCCACATTAACACACAACAAGTCATTTGTTAAAGCAAAAAACGTAACTTAATTGGACACACGTCTATCTTGAAGTGAAGTTAGCAATTAATAATACTTAAAGTAGGGAAACGGAATAAAAGATCTGATTTTATTGAGATTGTGAAATTAGATCTCGATTATCGGTTTGGCATTAAACCTGCTTGCATATAATTAGATAACATTTTGAGCTTTTACATTTTTTCCTTATTCTATTGTCATGTACCATAGGTTTAAATGATTATATTCTTGGCGCAATTTAATCACCATTTAGTAACATGCACAAACAATTTGCTTCATATTTTTTTTATAATCAATTTTACTGATTGAACACATGAGCATTATGTGAACAAATACTAACGGGCAGATTGCCGTGTGTTCCTTAAATAACACAATTACGCAGTTTTTTTAACATGCACGCCTTATTGAGTGGGAGAGAAAATTTGTGAAAATCTGGATTATTAAATAACATTGTGGACTTTTTTTTACCGCAAAATATCTTAAAGTGATCAGTAGTGTACTGATGTTTGAAATAGTATGCCTAAAAATGGGAAAAATAAACGGAAAACGAGAAACAGTAGTGATGAAAGTGACAATGTAAACAAAGGTAAGATTTCCAAACAGAGAGGCCCGTCACAGGAGCAGGATTTAAACATTTCAGTGAGTGAAATCGTAGGTCAAGCACATTCGGTGCTTTATAATACGGACATTGTGAGATGTGAAAATGGCCATGATAACAGTGATAACAGTGTATTTGTAGTAGATACAGGTGATAATCAGGACTTAGTGAACTTTTCGGACAAAATGGCGAATTGCAATCCGGAACCCTCTAACAAAGACATTATGAATGTATTGGATGTTATCAGTAAGCGGCTAGGATTAGTGGAGGAGAAATTAGGGGACATTAAACAGTTAGAACAGAAGGTGACTAGTTTTGAGAAAGAGTTAAAATCCTTATGGCTAGCATTGGACAATCGCACCAAACGCGTCGAGGAGAGGGTCACCAAGGTCGAGGACGTGGTCGAGGGCACAGATATCGCGGTGGGCCTGCTATCGAACAAGGTCACGGACCTCGAGAAGGAACGTGACGAACTCCGGGACGACGTGGTGTACCTCAAATCCCAGTCCATGCGGAACAACTTGGTGTTCACGAACGTCCCTGAAGACAACACCGGGGGCAATGAGTCCGCGGAGGTAACTGATCGAAAGTTACGTGAGCATCTACAACAAGCACTCAAGATTGCCAAGGAGACCGTAGACAGCATACGCTTCGAGCGCGTACACAGGTCCCCTGGGCAACCGGTACCTGGCAAGGTTAGAACAATTGTGGCAAAATTTACGTTTTTTAAGGACCGAGAACAAGTGCGAAGGCAGTGGAAGGAACTGAAGGACACCGCATTTCATATGTATGAACAGTACCCGCCGGAAGTGATAGCTAAGCGGAGGAAACTCGTACCCAAGATGAAGGCGGCCAGGGAACATGGTAAACGCTCCTGGATAGCCTACGACACGTTGTACGTTGACGGCCGGCCGGTGCGCGACTAGGGGCACGCCGGAGGTGAGCTGTCCGTACTATCATGGAACGTGCATGGACTTACGCAAGGCAAGCAATGCAATAGTGATTTTGTAAATATTGTTGCTAATCATGATATATGTTTTTTTTATGAATCTTGGGCAAATTCTTCTACTAAAATTAACCTTAATGGTTATATCACACATAATTTTTACAGAAAGTTGCAAAACAGAAATGCACGCCGATGTAGCGGGGGTATAGTTTTAATGTATAAAGAACACTTAAAAGATGGTATACAGATTGTGAAAAATCACCATGATACTATTATTTGGATAAAGTTGGATCGTGTGTTTTTTAATATAAATGAGGATATCTATTTATGTGGTTCATATATTTGGTGTGAAGATTCACCAGCATATAATTCATTTAATAACATCAACTTGTTTGACACACTTGAAAATGATATTTCTACATTTGATTGCTTAGGTTCTGTGTTTCTATGTGGTGATTTAAATAGTAGAGTGAGTAATAAAAATGATTACATAATCCACGATAAATGTAATATGTCTGTTGATGAAGTAGATTATGAACCAGACAATACCCCTGTTAGGGCCTCTATCGATAAAAACCATAATAGTCACGGTATTAAATTATTAGATCTGTGTAAATCTTCATGTATACGTATTGTTAATGGTCGCATTGGTAATACAAACCAGTTCACCTACCTATCACGTAACGGTACATCTGTTATTGATTATTTGTTGTGTAGTGAACGCCATTTTTCATTGATCAGTGATTTTACTATTGGGCATTTTAATGAATGGAGCGATCATGCCCCGTTACATTTTTCATTTGTATGTAATAATGTATCACCTGATGTTAACAGTTATTCTGAGACACGATTTAAGTGGAATGATTTGTATAAGGCGCAATTTCGGTCTGGTATTATTGCCAAATTGCCCGACTTCAATAATATTGTATTTAATTTAAATAACTGTACTAAACAGTCGATAAACGAGGCTTTGAGCAATTTTACTGATACTATACGGAGTGTTGCTGATCCTTTATTTAAAAAACGCACTTATTCTGAAAACAAACCTTGTTTTGATACTGAGTTTCGTATGAAAAATGCAGAGTGGTTTGATCAAGACTGTGTGAATGCTCGAAATACGTATTTAGACGCCTTAAACCTGTTTAATTGTTATAAAACTGATGCAAATAGAATAGATTTATGTGAACGTAAATTATTGTATAAGAATATAATTTGTAAGAAGAAAAATACATTTTATAAACGTAAAATGTCCGAAATAGAGAGCCTTAAGAAAAGTAAACCACGAGATTTTTGGAAGTATTTCAAGAGCTCAAATAAGTCTGTTGCTAATAAGATAGCATTAGATACTTTTCGTGAATATTTTGAAAAGCTTGGCAGTGATGTATTTAACTGTACAAATGAAGACGCGGAAATTTTTTGTGAAAATAATGATTTTGATAATCCTAATGGGTCCTTCCCAGAACTTGACCAGCCCATCACGATTGATGAAATTTTAAATGCTGTAAAATCTTTAAAAAGAGGGAAGGCTTTTGGTAGTGATTGTTTACTGAATGAATATTTTATTGAAAGCATAGACATATTATCGGCTCATTTATGCGATATATTCAACTGCATTTTGAATTCGGGTTTTTACCCAGATAAATGGATGGAAGGGATTATAATTCCTTTACACAAAAAAGGTGATGTAAATGATGTAAATAATTATAGAGGCATTACGCTAGTTAGTTGTTTCTCAAAGGTTTTTACTACTGTACTCAATAGGCGACTTGAAAACTTTTGTAATGAGCATAACATAATTTCGGATGCTCAGTTCGGATTTCGGAAAGGAAAATCCACTGTTGATGCGATTTTTATACTTATGTCATTAGTCCAAAAATACTTGAATGAAAACAAACGATTGTATGTTATTTTTGTCGATTTGATGAAATGTTTTGATTCTATTTATAGAAATGCATTATGGCTTAAGATGTATAGATGTGGTATTAATGGCAAATTACTTAGAATTATACGCAATATGTACCAAAAAGTCAAATCATGTGTCAAATCCTGTGCTAATTATACTGATTATTTTAATTATGCTGTTGGCTTACGTCAAGGGGAGGTAATGTCCCCTCTTTTGTTTTCTCTTTTTGTTGAAGATTTGGAGTTATATTTGCAAAATAATATAGATTCAGGTTTGCAATTAGATGATATAGTACTAATGTTATTGCTATTTGCGGATGACATGGCCATTGTAGGAAAAACACCTGCTGAAATACAAGTACATTTAGATACATTAAATAATTATTGCGATTCGTGGGGACTTAAAGTAAATATTGCCAAAACTAAAATTATGGTTTTTCGTAAACGTGGCGGGTTATTAGCCAGTGAGCATTGGACCTACAATGGAGACGTTATCAACGTAGTGAATGATTTTAACTATTTAGGGAATATTTTCAATTATACTGGAAATTTCGCTCTTAATCAGGAGCATTTAGTTGGTAAAGCTCTTAAGGCAATGAATGTTTTATTATGTAAATGTAAAGTATATGATTTGAGTCCTAAAACTTTATGTCAGTTGTTCAATGCCTTTGTTGTGTCTGTTCTTAGTTATGCATGTGAGATTTGGGGCAATACTAAATCTAAAGAAATTGAAAGAATTCATTTAAAATTTTGCAAAAGGTTATTAAAGGTACTACCTAATACATGCAATGCAGCTGTGTATGGTGAACTTGGAAGATATCCCCTATATGTTAATAGATATATAAGAATTATGAAATATTGGTTGAAAGTAATAAATACTGACAATATCATTCTAAAGACTGTGTATGGACACGCTTTACAGGACTGTAATAGCGGAAAAACGAACTGGGTTAGCAGTGTTAAGAAATTACTAGATGATTACGGTTTTTCTTATGTATTCGATAATGCGTCTTATATAAACAGTGACGTTTTTTTGTATGACTTTAGAATTAGAGTTTTAGATGCCTTTAAACAAAATTGGTGTGGTACCTTAAACAACAGTTCTGTGTTAACATTGTACAAAGATATTAAAACTAGTTTGGAATATGAAACATATTTAGATATTTTGCCAAGAAGTTTACGTCTATATTTTACTAGACTTAGACTATCTGTGCATCCACTCAGAATACAGACTGGTAGATATGCCAGCAATAGAACACTTCGTGAAGAAAGATATTGCCTAATTTGTAATAGTTTAGATATAGAAGATGAATTTCATTTTGTATGTATTTGTCCTTGTTATATTGATATTAGAAAGAAATACTTAAAACGTTGTTATTACAAACGTCCTTCTGTTTTCAAATATTTGGAGTTACTGAAATCACATGACAAGATAGAAATAATAAAACTTTCGTTATATGTTAAAGAATCAATTATATTAAGAAACGCATTATTAACTATTGAAAGGTAGTTACTTAGTTCAACCTCCTACTCTTATTTACTATACTACATAATAATAATAATAATAATGAAATGATAAATTATACCATTTGTATATATTTCACCATTGAAATCACATGACAAAAAATAATAAAACTTCTGTTATATGTTAAAGAATCAATTGTATTAAGAAACGCTTTATTAACTATTGAAAGGTAGTTACTTAGTTCAACCTCCTACTCTTATTTACTATACTACATAATAATAATAATAACAATAATAATGAAATGATTAATTATACCATTTGTATATATTTCATCATTTACTTGTATATATACGTTGACATCATATATGCTAATATGTATGTATTGTAGACGATGTACTTTGTACAAGTCTGAATAAAAAGTCTGTCTGTCTGTCTGTCTGTCTGTCTGTCTTATTTAATAAAACCGTTTGATACAGTATATACCAGAGGATGTTTGTCTGCAATATGGTCTTGTCGTGCCCTCAATGATTTATTCTCTTGTTGATCTGGCTTCTGCCAAGTCATTGAGTATCTAGGCTATTGTTTTTGTATTTATATATACACGAGCATATTTGTGTTTTACTTATATTGCCTGTTATTGCTGCCTTGTTGCTTAGAGAATAATTCATGGTGAGGATTTCTTTATTTACACTGTCCCATTTTATTGGGATGAAGTAGGGTAAGTGTGAGGTTTGGTTCACCCTAGAACCTGGTTTAAACACTCAGCGACCTTTTTTGCCACTGACCGTTCCAAGGCGGTAGCCCTATTGTCAACCTATTGTGTTTGTGACGTCATATGCCTTTATTCCTTATTAACATTGCCATTCATGTTTGTCTGTTTGTGTGTTTTGGGGTTTACTGTGTTCTGTGAAAGCTGCATTTTATACTTATTTTTCCTAAAATACGAACAACAATCTGGACTCATGAACATACACTTTGCAATGTCATACTTGGCTGCATTGCTGCGGTGTAGGCAGTCACCTTAATTATCACCTTAGTTATCCAGAGTACCTTATAGTACGAAGTCAACTACAAGTTACTAAATAATGTTGTTCACAATATTAAGTCCAATTTGATTATGCTATTCAGTTTAAGTGTGTCCTTAAATATATTATAGCCCTATATAAGGCTAGTAGGCACCTAAAACAAAAGGGAGCTGTTTAACGCTTGGTCAAGCTCGCGAACATCGCTGGATACCCGTATATATGGCAGTTTTATAGCGAATTTATTTCATTTCATTACCTGCGCTCGACAAAGTAACAACAACATACGCACCCATTCACTGGAAAATATTTTAGCCTATGTGAGTTTCGGACCCATGACTTTCGGATTGACAATCATTACGCCTTGTCGTTTGGCTAATCAAATCAGTTTCTCGATAGCGCTATTTTTCTTATCGATAACTGTTAGAAATGTAGACGTTATCCTTCGTTCAGTGTGTGTGTGTGTGTGTATGTGTGTGTGTGTTACAATGCATTACAATACATACGTACACCAAAGAAATAAAACGCCCCAGAAAATATCGATTACAAATTCCAACATTAGAATAGTATACGTTGAAAATATACCGTGAATGTTTTATTGAAATAACATTGAGAAATAACCCAACATCCATTATTAAAAGAATAGATAATTTACATGAAAAGTAGTATTCAGTTGTCTCTTTGGCCTGATGGTTACGTATACGGATTGTCAATCCAGAGGTCTCGAGTTCGATCCCGTGTTGAGCGAATTATTTTTCAATGATTAGGACAGCGATATTTTTGATATCGATGTTGCTACAACGAACAACGGATTAAACATGAAGTCCTGGTATAGGTTTCTATCCTTATATACGGGTTTACCGCCATGCTTCACAAGCTTAATTTGGTAGTAAACCAAGCGTAAAACACCTCCCACATGCCCACTAGCCTTTTTTAGAGCTATAGTATAACTAAAGCTACAGCCGCTATACTTAAACTGATAGTAACCAATGAATATGACGAACCTGTCCAGACTCTAGTGTACCTATACCTTTAATATATCATATTGGTCTTATGGCGGAGGGACGTTAAACCTTAAAACGAACAACAACACAATGGATATGACAAAGTCACGGGTGAAGTAGTTTCAATTCGACGAACATTCACTTATATTCATTAATTTTGTAAATCTCGAAATTTGCCTCGAAAAATGTCCTAAACCTAGAAAACACACACACACACACAAACTGATTCCATGTTTCAACATGTTGAGCCATTCATTCATACTATATACGTATTTTGAAATAAATACGTGTCAAAGCCACATCTCTACATGTCCTCTATGCTCATACTCTCCAAAAACGTATGGGCATGACAAACACAGTAAAATACTTGCTATACATGACAAGAGACACAACACTTTTACGTTAGGTTAAATTTAACTGTGAAACGAAAATCAAACTTAAGAAAGACACAAAGTCATGCAAATTAGAAACTGTGGATTTTTCCATGGAACTATTTTATCATCTGTGTCGAAAGTAGTTCCTGACCGGTCTGACACCATACGCAGAATCAAAAGAAATTAAATGCTCAACAAGTTGGCATGCAAATTACAATCTGTGCCTGTCATATGTCATGTATATTAACATCTAAATGGAAACAGGCATACTGAAGCCAAGAATGACGTATTTTTTTAAAGTAAAAGTGATAAACTGTACGCAGGTACGTGGACTGCAGAAAATAGGCAAATACAATAGTATTGAAGTTTGTACCTCGGTACACGCGTATGCTGTTCGCGTTGTTGCATATCCCAAACATGTGAATGTCAAAACATTTCTTGTTATCGCATGCAATACGATATTTATGTTTTGCTACTCTTTAAATGCCGGTCGTAGAAATCTAGGTCTCATGGTCTTAGGAGTAATGGTAACATCAAACGTAAATCGCGTGTAATTATTTCTGTCGCTGATTTCCATACTATGTTTAAACAGTCTGGAAAGCACTCTATCATTTCACGGCTTACCTCTTTGTCCATTTCTTCACTAAAGTTGATCGACGAGGAAGCCGACAAAATTTTCATTGGTACAGATCCCTTGTTTAATACTGCTTCCATAGTTCAAAGCTACACACAACAAGTTCTCCGACCCCATATTGACAAGGAGTCTGATCACGTCAGGCATTTTCTAAAACTACTATATATTACTAAAGGTATTGATTTCATTGACATGCTTAGTATTTTTCGAGATACTCATGTAGTTGATTCTATCCCAAAATATTTTAAAAATTCCGAAAGTTCTGTAATTTGTTATAAGTATAAAAAGCCTATAAGAAATATTATTTTCAACTACAACAAAATAGTTTCTGACCTTGATATAGTACATAATACTCCTAAGGAATGTGAATGCAACACATCAAAATGTTGCTATGCTCCAGCAGGTCATGTCATCACCGGTAATTTTGGTATTGTTGATAAACGTATTCGGCATTTGTTTTCGAAATGTTCTAAATATAGATTACCTTCAACTATTGATTTTAATGCCTGTCGTGGCCAGATAGCCCACTCCATTGAAGATTTTAGTATTAAATGGTGTCGTAGAGAAGATGCGGACCCAAACTCTCTTTCTACTTGGAAAAAAGTCAATTCTTAAAATTATAGATACACGTATTAACTTTTATAATGCTAATCCCTCTTTACTTCCTCCGAGACCTAAGTTTTCCTTTCGTAATTTAAAATCAGGAATTCAGGAATTTTATAATAAATTTGTTCTAGTTCCTGCAGATAAAGCAGCTAATAATATAATTATTGTTTGACGCCTACATTACGTCAATATTTTATCTCTGGAACTCGGCAGCACCAATTCGTATACTCCAGTTAATTCTAAATGAGGATGATGTTGTTTCCGCACATATCACTCGGTGCACTACTTTCAAGGCTGGTGTAAACGATAAGCAAAATAAACTGCCTACCATGTACTGGATTCCTGAATTACATACAAATCCGTATAAGGCTCGCTTTATTTCGAATTCTAGTGCCTGCACCACAACAAACATCTCCAAACTTTTAACTATTGTCTTACTGCCGTTAAAGATCACGTTAAACTATACTGTGATAAAACTTATGAAAACTCTGGGATTAATTTATTTTGGTCTATAAAACATTCAGGAGATGTTCTTGATAACATTTTCAATAAAGATCAAGTTTCATCAATAAGCACTTATGACTTCTCTACACTATATACAACCTTACCACATCACCTTATTAAAGACATGCTAATTTCTCTTATTCAAAGAACTTTCTCTAGAGAAAATACTATATTTCTGGCATGTAATAATATTAAAGCGTTTTTTACTAACGGAAGTTTAGACAATTAATCTATGTGGACTTGCTATGAAGTTTGTGAAGTTTGTGAAGCACTCATCTTCCTATTAGATAATATTTTCGTCAGGTATGGAACCACCGTTTATAGACAAATTGTTGGTATCCCTATGGGTACGAACTGTGCACCAGATTTGTTTTTATTTTTCTATGAAAGAAATTTCATGTTGAGTCTTTCACCAGATACCCAGGCAGATGTTATTGAAGCATTTAATGACGCCTCTCGGTATCTGGATGACATATTGAACATGGACAACCCTTTCTTTCCAACTATGGTTAATAATATTTATCCTAAAGATCTTCAGCTTAACAAAGCCAATATATCTGATAATAACGCTTCTTTCCTTGATTTAGATCTCTCGATTGAAAATGGTGAAATAATTAGCAAAATCTATGACAAGAGAGATGATTTTAATTTTGACATTGTTAATTATCCCCACTTGGATGGGGGTGTTCCCCGAGCAACTTCTTATGGGGGTGTATGTATCTCAACTTATTCGTTTTTCAAGAGCTTGTACTCGAGTTGAGGACTTTAATATTCGTAATCTTTGTATAACTAAAAAGGTACTCAATCAGGGTTACCGTTACCATAAACTTCGTAAAACCTTTGCAAAATTTTAGTATCGTAACCCTGATCTTCTTTCCAAATATAAAAGTAATTTAAGGACTCTTCTGCGACAAGGACTATCACAACGTAACTTCTATGGTGATGTGATTTATAAACTTCGGTGGTGGACCCTTTTACAGCTCGCCAATATGCTTTACTCTTTAATTGTATGATGACCGGACAGGCTGTGTACCCTATGATGACGCCTACCTAAAGCCCATTGGGACGGTGGCGTTTGATGTTTGTCTATGATCTTTCTTGTCGTGCCCTTAATGGTTTATTCTCTTATTGCTCTGGCTCCAGCCAAGTCATTGAGTACCTTCATTGTGGCTTTCTAGGCTATTTTTTTTTGTATTATATTTACACGAGCATATTTGTGTTTGACCTATATTGCCTACTGATGCTGCCTTGTTTGTTAGAGATTAGATCATGGCGGGGATTTCTTTATTTACACTGTCCTGTTTTTATAAGATGACAGTAGGGTAAGTGTGAGGTTTGGTGCACCCTAAAACCGGTTTAAATCCCCAGTGGGCTACTTTGCCACTGACCGTTCCAAGGCGGTAGCCCTATTGTCAACCCTTTTGTGTTTGTGATGTCGTTTGCATTTATTATTACTTTTGCCTTCTTGTTTGTCTGTTTGCGTGTTTGTTTCTGTGTTTTATTGTTGACTGTCCTGCTTGAATGCTACTTTCCCTGTCCGATCTTTTTATATTTCTTTGTATAACCATGATAACGAATGTATAGTCAGTTGACCTAAAATATATCCATGTATAGTCTACAGTAGTGTGTTGGTAAATTATGACTGTGTTTGTATGTACGTTCATTAGTATGCTCCTAAGCCGTAGTTACAATGTCACAGCTTAAAACAACTTGTGTAAATAATGATAATAATATGAGGCTTTATAACTGTATTGTAATTGTTTTCGTATACTTTATGTTTTATTTTATACAGAACGGGGTATGTTAACGTCGTAGATTAACCGAAACAATATGAATCTTCTCTGATTTCACTCAGGAAGACAAAATCCTGAATTGCCATTTCTGACAACTTGAAGTTTATCTTTTGTCTTTAATAATGGCAGTTATCTTATATTTGATACAGTGTTTGTTTGTTTTGTTTTGGAATTGACTTTCTTAAGAAATGTAAAAATAATGCCTGCTAAGATGTTGATGCGCGTCCTGTAACAATTGCTGGACAGCACGCTGACCCTCTTTTCTGGTGTATTCAAACCGCGGCAAGTTCAAATTTTGATCTTAACTCATTTATGAATTACATTATAAATTATATGACTTTATATAAACTCCTATTACATTTACATAAATGCATGCATTCATTTACATGACGTTCTCTCTTAACACTATGCGAGTACCCATGCTTTTTCTTAAATGAGAAAGATGGTGTTTGTCGTAAAACATGTTTTCTAAAGGTGAAATCACACACATGTTTACCAAACGTGAGCTTTTTCTCATGAAGTCACAGAAATACAGAAAAAGATACTCAGTCGAAACTGATAGTTTGTTCCTTATAACCCTATCTGGTGACGTCGATGTTAGTAGATGTAATGTCAATTAAGCGAACACTATCACTCTCACCCTATAGCGGGGTATCCTTTATAGAGTATCCGTTAAAATTAGCGTATCCAGTATCATTTTGAATATATATCGGCTAACATAAAAATCAATACATTTTTGAGTTTGAATGGTTTCTTCTTAATTTACCATGATATGTTTACATATTTTATTGGTGCCATATAATCAACAGTTAGTAATATACAGGAACTTTATTATTATTAGTATTAATGATTGTACAAGTACTGTAGAAAAAAAGGTTTAAACACATCAAGATTGCCATGTGTCCCTTTAACTTGCCATCCGGCTGGTAGTTTGTAGCGTTCTCAATATATTCACAGTTGGCGCCACGGATATTCTTTAATTCGTTTTTGCACAGAAACATGGTTATAATATTACTCGTTTGAAACACTGTTGCGTTCAAATCGGGTTTTAAAATAACGCAATGTCGCATGCTTTAGGTAATTGTGTATAAGAAAGCTTTATCCAGAGGTTCCTGTTTTACTGAAATCCGATAACATTATTGTCCATTTTTATTGTTACACGTTAACGCCAATCCCAAGTGCACATACTTAAGTAGCTCTCTTTCCATATAAAAATAAGTTTCATTCTCAATATAGAAACAGTAACTGATTTTACGACGTGGGAGTGAAATGAAGCCATTGCACAAATATCATTAGACAATAGTGTAATGAATATGCAAATGAAAGCAGAGTCATTGCTCGGTAATTTCCAATTAGCTCCGTGTGCAATCGCAATTGGTTTGTTGCTTATCGCACCTGCTTGAAATACTGAATTACGGAAACTGACGTGGCAGTTTCGATTGCCGATCAGACGGCAGCATACGACCACCATATATAACGGCAGCGTTAATACCATATTTAAAATCATTACAAACGCAATTAATATCAATTCGAAGTGAACCCAACGAAATACGGAATGAAACTTCATTAGTTATTTGTTATTGGATTTATAAGTCTTACTGACCCCACATATTTCCGTAGGGAGTCAATAACAAACCCAATAACTGATTTATTGCATCGAGCACCTTTTTGTAAAAACACAAAATACATTTTTTGGTATAAATTAAAACAACAACAAAAACATTTATTTTACAATGGTCGGTATTTTTTCTCACTTTCTTTTCCCCAGACATTTCTAAATACGAATCAAATTATTTTATTGTAACTTACATGTAAAGTTTTGCATAAAATATATTGCATAATTATATAAAATTTTCAAAATGGTATTACATGTATCTTTGTGGAGGATATTTATTTAAACCAATTTAACCCAGAAGCTATATTAGAAACATGTTAAATTATTAAACAACAGAATATAAAACTAAAGACTTATTTTAAATCAATCAATAATTTAACTGTGACAGCAAATAATAGTTTAGATAACCAACACTAACAACAACAATGTGATAAAACAAAGATTTCTATACTTCATATCGCAGTTCATACCACTTTCATGTATCACAGTTCAGTACAGTTCAGTTTAAATCAACATTTATATCACTTTCATATCAGAGTTCAACAATTAATATCACAAAGTTCATTATAGTTCATATCACAGTTTATATCACGTTTTACGTTTATATCACAGTTGACCTCAGTTAGAATCAATGTTCTTTACCTAATCACACCGTTCATTATAGTTCATATCACAGTTTATATTACTTTTTACATTTATATTACAGTTAACTTCAGTTCATATCACAGTTTTGTACCTTATCAGACAGTTCATTATAGTTCATATCACAGTTTGTATCACGTTTTCATGAATGTTTCTGACGCCAAATATATTTTTAGGGGGTCAGTAACAAACAAAACAGCTCATATCTCATAACTCAAAGAACACGAAACTCTTCTGTTAATTGTTACCCTATTTATCCATCATTGTCCATGTCACCGTACAGTTATGGAAAACGGGTGTAAGTTGATTGTAGTTTTGAACACATTCGCCTCACGTATTCGCCATCGCATATCATCTGGGTTTATGCCACTCAATTCAGCACATACGCTGTCAGAAAATGTATTCAGCTGTTGCAGTGGCATATACATGTTCCTAGACAATGCAGCATTGCTGGTCATGGAGGCAGGCTTAGTGTTACTCTGCATAACCGCTTTTCGTGATGTGTTTGGTAGAGCAAGCCGACTCTCTGATGGAACACTATTTTCATTTATTGTTTGTCCCATTTGTATTTGTATTTTTTCCTGACCATCAACCCGCTGATAAACAGACAATGGCATGAACGACTTCATTGTTTTCTCACCAACAGGGACGTTACAATACCACACTTGATCTATAGGCAAGAAGCTGTCCTTTGGTCTCTGCCATAACCTTGTAAAATATGAGACAATAAATAGGACATTTTGTCATTTCGTTACAGCTATTGATATTTCTTAATGATCATTTGTAGACATAGAAGAATAATATTTTATTTATCTTGTTCAGGATTCAGCTTTGTCAAGTATTTCTGGAAAGAGGCTATTGGGCAGTGTGGTACAAAATAAACATGATTAAGGCTAGTTAAATATCTGAATTCATGGCTCAGAATGACTCATTACGTGGTCCCGCATTAATTTCATTAATCAATGGGAACGCTTATATTAGCAGGATCTTATAACGGATATTTCGACAACAAAACACGGTTATAGACATTTTTAACTGGAAAAAAGGCGATAACCTGTTTTTAATTACCTATGAAATGTTTTAATTTTACAATATGCAAACTTTTAAGACGAAATTAACGTTTTATTTCATACCCAGTCAACCCCGTTTTCTCTTCTTGGAGAAGGGGTTGAATGGGGTATGAAAGTTAATACTCGGACCACGTAATGTATATCATAGTATGTAAATGTTGCTTGGATCCAAACGGTAACTGCCATCATTCTCATCCTTCATGTGTTAGCTTGATCCCACAAACTATCCAAATTACCGTGTTGACGTCAAAACAAGATACTTTTTCATATACAAAATAGTTATCTTTATATGGCATAATTAATTGTATAATTGTACTTTAAGCTACACATGCGCCAACAACAATGCATACATACATAGAAACGAGGCGGTCATATGCAGGAAATTTAATTTTGTAGTAAGTGTTTTTGTACGGTATTGTTAAAGTCCTGTTACTATTCATTAACAACTTGAAACACTGAGTACGGTATATATACATGTATGTATCGGTTTCATTTGCAAAATAATATACTTAAAATATAAGTACCTGGTGTTTCTGGCATTACTCCTGAGGTAGTTTTCTTATCAATGCGGTGATTTTAAGTGAGTTCATCTCGAACTTTCTTGACATACTTCAGATTGGTATTTGAATTTGTCACTACCTGGAATGTGTCTAATAGGATTATTACTAAAGTAGCGTGTTCTTGAAGTTTGTATCACCTCGAGTTGGTAAATGCCAGATCAAGGATCTCACGAGAGGCGGAGCCTCGAGTGTGATCCTGATCTGGCATTCACCTACGAGAGGTGATACAAACTTCCAGAACACGTTACTCTAGTAATGATCCTTTTATTATATACCTCTTACACATCATTAACATAGAAATATTTGCATTGCTATTGCATACACATTCAATAAAGCACATTATTTCTCGATAAAGTGCAGCGGGAAAATGTATGTAGTTTTAAGGTGTTGGTGTTCATTGGTCTGACCTACTTGTTTTGTTGTATGACGTAACGTCGTCTTGACGTTCTCGCGCATAGTGGCGTAAAACTTGCTTGAATTATTGGAAAAACCGCTGTTCTATTTTTAGTAAGATAGTGATACTAATTCTATTTTTAGTAGCATAGTGATAACCTGTAGTGTGATACAGGTTGTTGTATTCCACTGTAAGAAAATGAAGGTACTATGTATATACTATTGATAGGTATGTAATAAAATAGGTTATTGTATGCATGTTTTCATTCCCCCGTCTGCAAAAATAAAATCTCATATCAAACTGGACCATTTTGTAGAGTCCCTGTGGTGTATTATATCACATGTGAACACTTACATACAGTTATATTTATTTCCGATTTTGTAATGACAGGGTAGTAAATAACTTTACATTTTCCTTTTTTCTTAAGCTGTACTAAACCTGCCTTGAAGTTGGTGGTCGGATTACTGATTATATCAAATGTCTTATTGCATGTTGAGTTCCTAAGGTATATATTGATGACATGGTGGATGCTTTCCATCGAGTTAACCTTAAATGAATGTAAAACTGACTTAAAACCGTGTCCAGTTGACCCGCGTTCTAACACTCAAGCATTATCTCTGCGTTTGTACAAGTATTCTTTCAATACGTTTGCTGCTCCTTTGTTTGCCTTCAGAGTTTTCAATGCATTCAGCTCTAACCGCCTTTCCTCGAGCTCTTTTTCGCTTGTCTTCGTGAATCTAGCCGTAGACGCCTTTTTTGTCGTTTTTAACAGAATGACAGTGTCAAGGTCGAAAAGAGAAATTACTCGTCGAGTACGTATTGCATAGGCCAAGGAAATATTTTATAAATAAAATAACGATGCACTGAATTTGCTCAGTGAGTGTCGCCCATTTTGTTTTGTATGCTTGCCCTCTATAAGATCTACTGACCCTATATAAAATATAGAGGGTCACCATGTGGCCGCTCTAATCCAATGACATTCCTAGGATTTTGTGCGAGGTGCAATAAACCCAGATGTTTTTCAATGCGGGGTGTCCACCATAGTCTAAACTTGATCATCTAAGCGTTTAACATGACTCACTGCGTAGAAGCTGCGACAGATACAGAGACATTTTGTTGAAATAGAAGAATTGTCTATTTTTTTTTAAATATACTTGCATTGATATATTCTTACATTCATATCTTATATTCATATATTCAATATGAAACTTATTCTCCCTTGATGGTTTTCATATATATACTGAACAAAAAAAAGACATAGATTTTGATATACTAATTTGAAGATATTAGAAATGCTAGCTAAGGATGTGATTTTCAAAATTTTGTGTTATTTTATTGTTTTCTAAGTGAAGTTTCAGAATTACCTCCCATATATTAAAAACAACTTATTTCATTATACAAACGTATTGCTTTGAACAAGTATATTGTTTGGCATTTACAAGAATTGCTCATTTTGTAGTTGTTTAAAAACCGCTGAAATGTAGTTCACAAACGATTGTTATTCTCAAACAAAAATATTCCTAATTTCGTAATTTTAAAATTACCTTCCGTTTATTGGATTGAGAACGATTTTCGATAACCTATAACAGAATGTTCCTGTCATATTTGCTTTATTTTTATCACCGATCTTGTTTGTATTATTGGTCATATCCATATCACTTTATCATTGACCTTCAACATACACGGCTCTGTATCTCCTCTGTGGAAATGACATGCATTTTATGTTCTAATTTTATTTTGATCAGTATAGTAATAACTACCAGAATATTGACAGATAATCATTTAAGATATTTATATTATAATTTGTTTGCATTTGAAATGGAAAGTTTTATATGTTATTTTGAAATATTTTCTCTTTGATTGTGCAATGACAGGCCTGATTGTGGACCCTATGATGACATCTGTCTAAATCCTCAAGGGACGGAAGCGGTTGATGTTTGTCTTAAAGGCATTTGCTGTAGTTTTCCATGCGCAGCTTTTTTGGGCGACTTCTCTTCTAAAACTATTAGACGGATTTTCCTACAAATTTACAGGAATGTTGCTTTTGATGTCTAGTTGTATTTTTTTTTTTGAAATTCTCTTTTTGAATTTTTTTTTTTATTTAATTTTTTTTTGAATTATTATTTTTTATTGTCTTTATTTAAATAAAGGCCTATTATAAGATACATAAAATAGGAAAAATATAGCATTTTGTAAAAATTCCAACAAAATTAAAAAATTTAAGCATAATGGTACGGTTCCAAAAACAAATATTAAATCTCGATATGCATGGTGACCTATAAATTGAATTGAATATATTGTCTAAATATATGTTCAAATAAGAGCCTAGGAAGTTTGAACAAATTCTGTTATTAGGAACATAACAAAAAAGGAAAATATACCATTTCTATATAATTTCATACACAACTTAGGGGTAGGGTTTCAAATTCTTTTTCTAAACAAGCATGGGGAACTATCATTTTTATTGCACATTTTGTTTTTATATATGTTAAAGGGAATGTAGCGACACAGCCAAACCATCTGTATTATTGAGAGTTCTGAAATACTTGAATAAGGGTGAAAGAATGATCAAAATCGGATAATAAACAAAGAAGATATGATCATTTGAAGTTTCTGTTGAAACGAATATGTAGGCGGCCATTTTGAGAGCTATGACATCACGGTTCTAAATGACCATATATGGAATATTTATAAATATGAAAATTTACTGATTTATAGGGAAAAAATGACAGCAACTGTATGAAAAATATGTAATACTTAATGGCAATAATGCTTTATATGACCAGTAAAAAAATCGTTCATTTGCAGTGATTTTCTTCGTTTTAAATGATATGTATCAATATTCCATATATGGTAATATGGAACTATGACGTCATAGTTCTAAAAATGGCGGCTCCCATATTCGTTTTAGAACAACCTTTAAATGGTCATATCTTTTTTTTTTTATCATCCGATTTTGATAATTCTTTCAACTTTTTTCAAGTTTTTCAGAACTCGCAATAACAGAGTTTGTTTGGCTGTGTCGTTACATTCCCTTTAAACTGTGTGCTTAGAAAGTCAAAAAAATCTATTATTGGGAGCATACGAAACAAAACGGAAATTGTATCATTATGGGCTAATTTGTGCATAAATTGTGGTAATGGTCTCAACAGATTTTGTAAAAAAATTATAGGTTTTACATAAAGATGAGCTTTAAATGTTATTGTAATTAAATGTTCTTTACTTTTACAATTTTAGCAGAATTGTGACCAATGAATAAATGATTAGACTTCAAAAATATCTTATTTAGCTATTTCATGGACTTTTGGACAATTGACATGACGGTGGCATTACAAATTATTTTTTAAAATTTTAACAATCACGGTGACCTACCATTATTTTTGCCTTTTCTGTCTATATATATAACAGACTTACTGTACAAAAAGTTTAAAGAAAATCTGTTATGCAGAAAAAACTATAGAAAATGTCTGTAAATCTTGTCTTGGCTCAGTCTTAATGATTTGTTCTTTTGTTCTAAGGAGGTAGCCTTATTGTAAACCCTTTCATGTTTGTGATGTCACATCTTGCCTTTTATCTTTTGTTTGTGTTTGTTGCTTCCAATGGATCCACTTTTCAGTATTTATTTTATTAATATTTATAAGTATTGTTTGTTTTTGTGCGTGTTTTTGGTTGACTGTTGTCATTGAATGCTACATTTTTCCGTTCGACCATTACATCTACTCTTATAGAGAAGGTCACAACTTGCCTTCTTTGGTGACATGATTTACAAAGAAGATCCTTGGTTATGATCATTTCCATTTGAGTTTTAATCAATTGTTAAAACGTCTATCAAACAGGTTTCACCCTGCGATGACCAGACATATTGTGGAACCTATGATGACTTCTACCTAAATTCTGAAAGGATGGTAACGTTTGATGTTTGTTCAATCTTGTCTTGGAAAAGATACGACCCATTAATATTACAGCGCACTTCATGTTTGGTGAATGACCCCTCTACAGTCAGTCACAACGCTTCACTTTTCTCTTGTGCGATGACCGGACAACCTCGTGGGACTACATGATTGCAACTTCTGAAACCCTGAAATGGGAGGTTGATGCATGAACCTTTGTCCCGCGGGTTTTCTGGTCGTACCCGAGATTGGTTTTCTCTTGGGCTGCAAATGCTGTTGTTGTTAGGTACAATTCTTGATACATTCTGAGGTGTTTCTAATTATGTTTATATTTTATATATCTTTACAATAACATACATGTATCGTTTCCTTGTTTCTCTGGATGTTGACTTTATTGTTAGAGATTTCCTTTTGATGGGATGTGCTTTTATTTACACTGTCTCGTCAATTCGAGCACCGAAGATAGGATAATAGCGAGGTTGTGTACACTTAAATCTATATAAGCTAACCGGTGGGCCATATTGGACCGTTCCAAGTCGGTAACGCTGTCTTCACCACTCTTTCTGTTGTGTATTGTCTTTTGCATTGTATAGTTAAATTGCTCTTTGTTTGTGGTACTGTGCGGATCTAAGGTACCATTGCGTTTTTTTTTTATCATGTTTGGAGTGTCCTTAATGGTTGATTCTTTTGTTCCTCTGGATTCTGCCAAGTCATTGAGCATTTACTTTGTGTCTTTCTAGGCTTTCGATTTTTTTACGTTCATATATACATGATATACGTGATCATTCTTTGTGTTATACTTATATTTCATTAATTCTGCCTAGTTTGTTAGAGGAAATGGCCTGACGGGAATGGCCTTGTTTACACTGTTCCGTTTTATTGGGATGACAATGGGATGACAAGAGTGAAGTTTGGTCCACACTAGAATCTGGTTTAAACCGCCAGCGTTATGTTTGCCACTGACCGTTCCAAGGCGGCAGTCCTATAGTCAGTCGTTATGTTTGCCAGTAACCGTTCCAAGGCGGCACTCCTAAAGTCAGTAGGAGGCAATTTTTTAGTCAGTCCCTTTATGTTTGTGATGTCACATACCTTGCCGCTTATTTATACTTGTATTTGTTGTTTGATTCGATCCGTTTCAAAACCCTCCTGGTAAATACAACTACGAAAGAAAAAACTCAAGCCTCTACAATAAGAAAGTCGTCTGGAAAAGTTTGTATTCGCGGTTGCTGTACGAATAGGACAAATTAGACATGTCATGCAATGTATGCAGTAAGTATATTTTTTTACTTAATGCCATATATATTCTGCCATATATCAACATTTCACCCTAAACATTATTGTTCAATTATTAAAGTGGCGGGCCCCTTAAAGTTTGGAACGAACAATTGAACAACAACTGATTTATATTGTATGGGCACATATTAATTACAGATATAGTGAGAATACAAGAAGCAAGTTTATGAGCTAGAAAGAAATTCAGGAATAGAACATATCATTGTTCAAGAGGACGACACACTGTGTTCAAGTTGCCCTTTATAATTCAGCAAAGAAGATAATATCAGTGCAATTAATTACAAGTGCTGCACACACAAACATTGTCAACTTTCACAGACACGCAGGTGTGCTAACGTTGTTTATACGCAAACAAATACAAATACATATTTTATCATTTTAGTTTTACAAATACAGATTTACCACCACATATATAATGGGTACTGTTCTAAATAAATGCAAACTGCTACAGCAAAAACAAAAACAAAATAATTGGACGCCTCTGATGCTAGTAAACATGTTTAATATAAAAGGCAAATTAAAAATGCGTGGGGCATAACATGCAATACAACTTGCTTGTATGTGGAACAAAGATCAACCACTCTCTACAATGACGAACAAAGAGTAAGCACTACTTGCGACTCTGGTGCACTCGTGTAGATCAGACTACACCAATTACCAAACAATCAGCGGGCAGGGAAAAAGTTCCAGGGTAAATTCGGAGCTATTACACAGAATCTCTTAATTGTGATTAGTTGACAAGGTAAACAAACACAAAAATCTTACTAAAAAATTAAAATTCAACTTTTAAAGAGTACTTATAAAGGTTAAATCATACATTTGTGCAATGTATTCATAATGTGTTGAATAATCAAAAAAAAGAAGTATATATTTTACATTTTCCTCATGTTTCTACATGCAAGTAGGTGGGTCAGCACCATCCGACCCGAACATCTTTTTCAAAACATACTCAACGTACGGCTTACGTATGTTTTTTTGATAAAACTAAGATAGGTCTTTCAAAACAAGTAATAAAATATATAGCTTCCTATATTAGGGAGCTCAGTACAGAGCTTAGAGCTATAAGGTAGGCATATGGAAAATGAATTGGTGTAGTATGACCTAAAGATAGATTCTGCATAGGGTAAGAGTGAAAGTAGACATAATTTCTTTTCTAACACAATGACTTGAAAGTGTGAGAAATGTTGAATTATGGTGTATTTTGACTTTTCTTATAACTCTTTTCATGGTTTTTAAATATTTGAAAGTTGTATGATGCAACATAGGTAATTTGATTTATTTTATTAAGGGTTGTGGACACAAAATTAGCCATACCTGACACCTGGCATACAAACTTGGCCTGTAATGCACATGTTTGACACAGTTAAAGGTATATCTAGTAAGTTTTATTCATTTCTGAGGGCTTTGCATACATTGCTTGACAAAATATCAGAAAGCGACAATCTACATCTGTCCGAAAAGATGTCGAAAAGCCGCTTATGTCTGTTTTGAAAAAGATGTTGAGGTAAACTCTGACTTTGAGTTTATCGCTTCTAAACGGTTAGTGTCAATATGCAAATATGTTATGCGGTTTAATACATTTTACAAATTAAATTATTTAGTTGGCAAAATATATGACCTTTTGTATGTTTTCAAAAGTTTTTTTCTACCCCACCCCCTTCATTTTAATGAATTATCATGGATCTGCGCGTTAAACAGTGCTTAATGGCTGCATGGTAACATGAAAATGACCTGGAAAGATAGTATAAACTATATCTAATAAAAAAAATACAATGAACAGTACAGTAACAGGCAATCTTGTGTAATGAGCATATTGTAAAACATGGCATGGCCCTAAAAATGGAGTTGGGGAGGATAGTCTCAGAATTATTTTTTGTCATTTCCAAACTGAAAAGTTGCATTTTCTTGATGGTTTCACATATAGATACTGCTGAATAATGTTAATTAATTCATTTGAAGGCAGATTTTGAATATATACAAAAACAGTGGCGTTTTATGGTAAAATCTGCTATTTTGACCCCTGAAAATCACAATTATCATTTTTGAGTAGATATTATTTTCAAGATAGCTTCAACTGGTTGAAAATCACATGTTGTTGATGAAATCAATTTAAAATCTCTTTATTTGAAGCAAAAGAGTGGAACGGTTGTCAAGATATGGCATTTTGAAGAATCTGGATTTACGCGTAAAAAACGAAGGAATTCTGCTTTAGCCTAACTCTTTTAAGCCCTCATATTTTGTCGAAAAGGATTTTTTTCTAAAAAAGAATGACATTCTTTTTCTTCGATTGAATGTATCAAACAATTTAGCAAGAAAAAAACAACTTCGGTCAGGTTTAAATGTCTCTTTAGATCAGACTACACCAATTACCAACCAATCAGCGGGCAGGGAAAAAGTTCCAGGGTAAATTCGGAGCTATTACACAGAATCTCTTAATTTTCATTGGTTGACAAGGTAAACAAACCAAAATATCTTGCTAAAAAATTAAAATTCAACTTTTAAAGAGTACTTATAAAGGTTAAATCATACATTTGTGCAATGTATTCATAATGTGTTGCATAATCAAAAAAAAAAAGTTCCTCATGTTTCTACATGCAAGTAGGTGGGTCAGCTCCATCCGACCCAAACATCTTTTTCAAAACATACTCAACGTACGGCTTACGTACGTTTTTTTGATAAAACTAAGTTAGGTCTTTCAAAACAAGTAACAAAAAATATAGCTTCCTATATTAGGGAACTCAGTACAGAGCTTAGAGCTATAAGGTAGGCATATGGAAAATGAATTGGTGTAGTATGACCTGTACTTTGATGCAACGGCATGCTTTAATTGAAAGCAAGTAATTTTTCATAAACTAAATAACTATTATGGTTAAAAAACAGCTCATTTATTCAACTTTGCCCCAAATACATGTTCTTTTCTGAATACAATTCACTAAGTGACACTTTAACTGGCTACAGAGTTTGTTTAAAACAGAGTGTTTTGATGAGGCCCGGGGAGACAACCGACTGCCTAACAACACTAGAGAATCAGCGACGCATGTCATCATAGTGTCTACTCCCGATAATACGCTAACTTACCATGGACAGCGACTCGGGGTCCACCTGTATTACCCATTTCCCCAATATGACACAGTGCCATACAGTTTTACAGATAGCAGTAATAGGCCTCCCCTTTATGAATAAAGGTGGAAGGGGCTCCAACTTTACCCAGGAGTGACACAAGTTATTAAAACTTCTTACATATGTCCTGCAACTTGAAAGCATATCTGGATATGAGGAAAAGGCATGGTGGAAATACCCAAATCACATAACTGGATTTAATCTGTGCCGTATTATTGTTATATTATTGTTAAGATGTACGCTGGGTTCTAACCCAAACCCAGCGTACATCTTAAGTTCCAGTGTTCGTGTAATGTTTGAAGCAAGTTACACAGTTTTTTACCTAAATTGTCTTGTATGTTTTATTCTGCTTTGTTTAAGGGTATTAACTGTAACACTAATGTTCTCGTCCTTTGGGAGAAGTTTCCTGGGCACGTCTTGAATGTAGTGATTGAGCTGTTGACACAATCCACACGGCACCATGTGGAAATAGGACAGCGACCTGCAAAAAAACAACGGCAACTTTTTCCATGGCAACTGAAAAAGAAAAGGCTAACAGCAGAAAAAAACACTTAATCTTCGTAAGTGCATTGACATAACATAAAACAAATTAATCTCTAATACAAAATACGTATTTCAACTCATAAAGCATACGAGTAGTATAGGCATCTTTTAAAATTATATTTACATATAATAAAGATTTATCTAAATGCGGATATTTGATAATCACATTTAAATCTACCAATTTCCACCGGTCTGGTATTGCCCGTGCATCGGGATATTGTAAAAAGTAAACCTAACGGTTCTCTCCCCTTGCTGACTCTTCAATTAGAAACCGAAAGTTCAAACCGGAAGTACTTCAGGCGCCCTCTTCCTCTTCCGGAATTTGGAAAGCTAAGGTGTAACACGCCCATTGATTTTTGCATTGAGTTGTGTATGAATTAAAAATTAAATGCCATGTTGTCATTCATATCTAGGCCCAAATTAAAAATGAATAACTTACATTATCATCACAAAAGACACATATGCTGCCAAAAATCCACAGAAAAGTGGGGGTCATGCATCTTCTAAAAAAGAACTTGTCTCATGAATGAAAGCTCCCTTTAAAAACATAAACACTGAAATGCCAAAATATTGTATTCATACACTCAGTTCCATATAAGCAAAACAAATTCAAAACTCCCAATTTTAACAATGCATGAAAAATATAACAAATAGATCAACAATGTGCTATAAACCAAAAATGGCACTTTAAATTCGTGAAAATGCATTTTATCAAAAATCCGAACAGTCAAGCCCAGTAAATTTTTACTTCTATTATATTGATTTAATATCCAAAATTATACAACTTTCCAATACTTTACCGTATCTTTTATTGCATGCATATCTTTTATTGCATGAATATGCATATAAGCATATTCTGCATTTAAAACTGGTTTTGGATGGCTGAATTATGTGAATGCGAAACTTCTTGTTCGAATTGTTCATCTTTTTCATCTTAGTAAAAAAAAGGTTATAAGTCCAACAGGAAGAGGCATTCACAGAACACAGTCACTCCAACAAGTATTACAATACAAAGGTGATACAAAAAGTACATCACAAATACATTCAGTAAAATAGCACATCACAAACATATAAGGGTTGACAACAGGGGTACAACCTTAAGTACAGCCGTAAGTCTGATATTCATTGATATTAAGATTCTGACCAAGCTTGGTAAAGATTAGATTCAAAAGTAAGGCGCTAGGGTGTTGACAAGGCAAAATATAGAATGTCTGACTAGGCGCTAGGGTGTTGACAAGGCAACCTATAGAATGTCTGACTAGGCGCTAGGGTGTTGACAAGGCAAACTATATAATGTCTGACTAGGCGCTAGGGTGTTGACAAGGCAAACTATAGAATGTCTGACTAGTTGAATTGGGGTTTTAAGGCGCACCAACACATTACAGGTTATATGGCGCCTAACAGGCATGAACATGCCAGGCTCATCTTCCATGTACATCGAGATAAAATATGTAAAATGGGTCTAGAACCTTCTCACCCTGAACTGCAGAGTTGCTGCAAATTCTATCGTAAAAACTCCATTTACGCTGGAGCCACGTTTATTGTTTTTCTGCCACTGCTCTTAGTGATTTGAGCGAGATGGCACCTGAAACAATGCAGGGGTCATGATGAAGACCTTTAATGAGCATGAACAAAAAATGACAAAATGAATATGAATGGGGGGGTCCTACCCCTCTGCATTTGACGGTTTGTTTGCAGTGGTTGTATTAGGCGCTAGGGTGTTGACAAGGCAAAATATAGAATGTCTGACTAAATCAAGGGTCATAACTTTGATGTTTATTATTCAATATTAGCGTGTTTTTTTTAACTCATCCGATCTCTTACTGATATTACACGTCTCTGACAAAGTTTGGTAAATATCCGATGCTACGTAAAGGCGCTAGAATGTTGACAATGCACCATATAGCATTTTTCATTAAATAGAATATATTTTAATAGTAAGCCAAATATGTCCCATGAACATTGTTTACTTGTAATACAATTATTGATTTCAATATAGTTAGATGGCAACAGTACATTGGTTGGTAGTTTTTGTACACACATATATATCACAGTACACGCATATATAGTTAAAGAAACCGTAATGAACTTGTTTTACAGATTAAAATAATTCAAAATAAGTTTTCAATAGGGCGTCAGATGTTTCTAAATATCAATTCTGTAAGTTCATATACGTCCGTATTCTGACTTAAGCATGCACCATTCATCATAAATGGTATTCATTTGATTTAAGAATTCTTGAGAGTTCTTGGGAGAGATCTTTGGTTATTGTACTTAAAGCTGTTCAGTCCCTATTTTAACTGGTAATAACTCATGAATATGAATGAGTCACGTGTGAAGTAGTTTCAAATCGACGAACACCCCAAAAGTCGGTATATAAGGAGAAATCGATACATAAAATTTCACATCTTTATTTAGCCTCCGCACAGGTAACAACGATAAATATACGGCTCCAGAATATATGTGTTAAACAAATAGTTGCCCGAAATGGGATTTGAACCACGGCCTTGCACTTGCAAAATTTGAAAGATGTACGCTGAACCTCTAGACCACTGCTATATATTGGTATTTTGTAGCATTTTTAACACTAAATAGGCATTACGTAATAACAAGAGCGCGCACACAAACTCTTCAAGCGCTAAATAACAAGTCGAGATATGACTGATTTGAGGCTAAGTATTAGTTTCATATTGATAAGATACAGTAGTACACCAGGCAATGTTAATTTACACGTGCGACAATATGGTCTGCATATTTATTGATCCATCATAAGTTGCGTTCAAATATGTTAAGTTATTTTGCCTCATAATATATGGTAGTTAGTATACTATTTTCACAAGTAGCGTTGTAGTTCAGTGGATAGAGCACAGGACTTGAAAACAGAAGGTCGTGTGTTCGAGCCCCGAAAGAAAGCTAACTTTTTTATTTGTAAAAATGACTGTTACCTGTGTATAGGTACGATGTGCACTGGTCGATGAATATACAGTAAATGATTTCCTTCGCTATAATTGCTCGCTTAAATACCCGATTTTGACTTGAGCTGGTGAACGTGAAGTTACAAATAAAGACACGCCTACAAAGAAGAAATTGATTGATATAGGGACTCTGTAGCTTTAACAAAACTTACAACTAGACTCTTTTCAGATTAAAATAACATTTTTATTTCTATACCTGTTGCTTTAAAATTTGCTGTGTACTGGTTCAACACACACATCAACATATCAACATGTTCCATCTTATAAATCGGTTTTATAGTGTCTATTTCATGTACATTTGTGCCGCACGAGCGATTCAGCATATTATACACGTGCATTTCGTGTTATGCAAGAAAGTCGATATCGTGTGGTTCATTCGGTAGATAATCAATTCCTATAGCAATAGAACACATAAGTTAAAGAAAATGGCTCAAATGACCAATGAGAAAAGGGCTCGTGCGATAGGCCTGAAAGGCGATAAAACATTAAACATTGTTCATTCGAACGCTTTATATACGTATATTCCTAATTTCGTGTTTCTTTTTTTTATGCTTCATCATGTTCATTAATTGTTTCAAATTTCATGAAACTACGACTTTTCCAAAAGTATTGTTTTTTATACATCTTTCTTATTTCATTGTAGTTTTTACATTCTATTACAAAGTAATATTCGTCTTCTAACAAATTTACATTGTTTACAATTTTTATCGTCGTAGGGGACTCTTTCCGTATTTTTTCATCGGCCTGTCTCAAGTTCTAGCCTATGTGAGGAGAATCTTATACTCTGTAAAAAAAGTTTTGGACCATGGCAATGATCGCTCAACCATGGCATTCGACCATAACCCTTATTATCTCAGTTGATAATTCATAATAGATCAACAATCAACAATAATTTTCGTTTACAATGAAAGTTTGCGAAAAAATGATAATCTTTTTATTGGTTACTCGAATGTGTTCGTAACTGTTACTTTTTATGGACTTTGCAACCTTTTTTACAGACCCTTTGTGTGTTCGCGATATTTTTTAAAATCAAATCTGGTTTGGAATTTCATTTTTAAGGTACCAAATTAACCGGGTATGGTAGACCTTGGTTACTAAAATAAGATACTTAAATTCTGTCCACTAGTTTTATTTTTATATGACTTTATATACACTAGTCCAAAACTTTTTTTGCCGAGTATAGTCTTGTAAAGGCCTTTCGGAATTTATTGATATTTAAAACATCAAGATTTTGATTAAAATCGAAAGTAGCTATATATCTATAACAATCTTGATGAATTGTTTAATTCTGTGTTCCAATTTTGAATTAAATTGTCTTTAAGTATTTGCTAAAATACATTTAGAAATGGGTTTACATTGCCTGCCCTTTGTGCAAGCATATCATATAACTTTCTATATATTTATTTTCATCAGATGTACATATTGTTAGCCAGTATTTTATAATTAACTATAATCTCCTCGTTTTATAAGCCACCCTCATTGATTCTCCGTATATAAGTTATTTTGTGTAGACACTTTACCCCTAATAGTCGTTTTCAAAAACTCAAATGTGTCCTTTCTACTTGTTGGCCTTTATGGAAACCCCACACTTCTGAAGAATAATTTAATACGGGTGTAACAAGCTTCTCAAATAAATCAAGCGTGTGTTTTGGCGATAGATTAGTAAAGTTATTTAGATGTTTGTTACGTTTAAATATTGCTTTTAATGACTGACTAGATAACATTTTATCAGTTTCATTGAATGACCCACCATATGTAAAGACAATAACCAAATATTTGAATGTATTAATTGTAGCTCGTTTTCCTTATAATATTTTTTTATTAAATTATTTCGTAATCTTCCTCTTTTTTTAAACACCATTACTTTAGTTTTATAACAATTAATGATCAATTTCCATCTCTCACAATATACAGCTAATACGTGTAATGCTTGTAAATCATTTTCCTATTTTGCAAATAGAACTATATCATCTGCATATAATAACAAACATAGAGTAATCATAGCATCTCTACACCCTCGACCCCATTTAATGTCAATTGCTCCTCTAAATCGTTGAGGTTTAAACAAAAATTGCGACAAGCATTCGCTCTGTCTCACGCCAAGCAAACATCGTCGCTGAGGGTATTCATATGCTTAACCCTTGAATTAACACTAGTGTACATAGATTGTATGACATCCAGTATGTCCCCTCTTGTACCATTTTTTTTTCGGTACTTTCAAAAGTTTTGCTTTGGAACCTGTTAGTGGAGAGCAAATATCGTCCGTTATGCCAAGAAAATAATTAATATTTTCGTCTATACATTCGTTGCTATTAAGCGCATCAAGTTCATTTATTAAATTATTTAATTTTTCTTTTATATCATCTTCATTGATCATGTCTTATATTCAGCGCAATTATCATTCACCCATTTGTAAGTAAATTCAACATTTTCGGTACTGTTTTGAACAGGCTCATTTTTGTTATGTGCGTCATTAATTGAGATAATGGAAAATTCGATATCACGGTGATCAGATATGATATTTGCGTCATTCACTTTAAATATGTCAAACATTCCAAACATAGATTCATTTGATAAAACGTAATCAATTACACTACTCCCTAGACTGCTTACATATGTGAAATTACCGACATTACCATCCTCGCCCATTCTGCCATTTAATATACGCGAGCCAGATTCTTTACAGAAATTTAAGAGCAAATTACAGTTTTGATTCGTAAACTATCTTCCGATACACGTGTCAAAGGTGAGTCTGGATGATAATCGCTAGGTAAAATAACAATATACGAGGGCCGATCAAATATTACGTGGACATTTTTAATAGTTATTACACTTTTATAAATCAAGTAAATTAAATTATATGGCAATACAGGTTTATATATTCACTTTCATATCAGTAAATATTATAAAATTATTTGAAACAGATTTCAAGAAATACGATTTTTTACAACCTCACTGTAGCCGCCACGGAGCACGTCATTTGTGTGCTATGGCGTCGCCTTGAAAACCAACAACAACCTAACGTTATGAATAATAAAAAATGCTAGAAATAACAAACGCAATAGTTATTTAATTATACTTTTGTGTTAATCATGGTTTGCATTTAACACATATATTACATCATTGTTGGATAATCATGTTTTATAAGTATATAGCAGCTTCGGAAAGAGATCATATGAATTCGATCGAGTTTAGCATACATATTCAACATAAATAGCATATAATCATTCCAAAAGACATGTTTATTGAACATATATCGGTATTCTTAGTTTATTAACGTTATATATTTTGAGGAAATATGTAATATTTTAAAATGTTATGATTTTGTGTTTCATTTTTGTGTTAATTTTTTTGTATTAAATTTTTGTTTTATTAAAAGTTCATATTATTTAATATTCTATAAACATTTTAGTGCTCCGTGATTTTTTTTGACGTAATCAATTTCAACTTAAAAGCTACGAAGTGTTCGTCTACTTATTAACATTTATCATAGTTCTTCTTGTTCAATATTCATAGAATTTCATAATTGTAATTTTGGAATACCAGTGACAATCCTACTTTAGTTTTGTTTATTTTTGCCGACGAAGTTCCTTTTATTTAGCCATTCTCAAAATGTAGTTATGAAATACAGACGTCACATTTTGGACTGCTCCGTAGATGAGTTATATCATTCATTGCAACCTAACTAGACATGGTATTGATTTTTTGTTTAAATCATTAGTTGGATTACAACATGTATGAATCTTAAAAGTTTACGTCAATAAATGAGTGCGATATCGAAAAAGTCCATGTATTAATTGAACAGCATCAATGTTATCATGCTCAACGAAATCGTGTAACTGTCCTATTCTACTATTCAAATCACCTAACACCAGAAAATATCTGTGTTCAGATGTAACGTTTGCTATAACAGACATGTCATAAATAATCCTATCAAAAAAAAAAAGGATTCACTGCTACTTCTTCGGCACTACATAACATAAACACACATACAAGTTATATTCAAGATTAAACAAACAACCTTTACATTTTAGCCAAAATAGATCGTCACTGTCACTACTATAATACTCAATATAATCCGATAATTCGTTTTTTACATATTAACAAGAAATACCACCTGAGTCACGTTTTGAGCCAACCCTTTTTCAGTTCTATGTAAAGCATATAAATCAACGGCCATAAATGATTTAAACATATTTCATTGCCAATATATAATCGCAAAAGGGTTGGGCTACACGTTCTTACAATATTAGTTAATGCCCTTCCCGACAAAATAGTATACACACAAAGTTAGACAATTACATAGGTAAATATACATAATTTGCACATAATATCGTGATCAGAGAAAAGGTAGTGAGAAAGAAAAACTAGTGAAGAAAAAAGGAAAAAAGAAAAAGTATCTGGGGATTATTATTGAATATCCATATCCATTTTTTTTCAAAACTCGTCCGAGCTTTAATAAATATTAGGACTCTTGTCAAGTTTGGTAAAATCGGATGTAAAGGGCAGGTGCTATTCTTATACTAATTGTCTTTTTTTCTAGATTGACATTACTTAGATCAATATGCCTAATATAATGATATATGCCTAATATAATGATGTATGCCTAATATTATGATATATGCCTAATATAGTGATGTATGCCTAATTTAATAATGTATGCCTAATATAATGATATATGCCTAATATAATGACGTATGCCTAAAATAATGACGTATGCCTAAATATAATGGTGTATGCCTAATATAATGATGTATGCCTAATCGTATGCCTAATATAATGACGTATGCCTAAAATAATGATGTATACCTAATATAATGACATATGCCTAATATAATATAATGGCGTGTGCCTAATACAATGACGTATACCAAATACAATGACGTATACCTAATATAATAACGTATGCCTAATATAATGACGTATGCCTAATATAATGGCGTATGCCTAATATAATGGAGTATGCCTAATATAATGATGTATGCCTAATATAGTGGTGTATGCCTAATATAATGACGTATGCCTAATATCATGATGTATGCCTAATATAATGACGTATGCCTAAAATAATGATGTATGCCTAATATAATGATGTATGCCTAATATAATGATGTATACCTAATATAATGATGTATGCCTAATATAATGACGTATGCCTAAAATAATGACGTATGCCTAATATAATGACTTATGCCTAATATAATGACGTATGCCTAAAATAATGATGTATACCTAATATAATGATGTATGCCTAATATAATGATGTATGCCTTATATAATGATATATGCCTAATATAATGAGTTGTCTAGAGATGGCTGTATCTAGAAGGCTGTATGTATGCCTGGTCTATTGATGTCATACTTCTTATAGATATCAATGTCATACTGTGTATAGATACATCGCTTGTCGATATCATACTTATTAAGATTCCTGAGTGATATCATACATCTTATAGATCTATACAGTGTCTACTGATACCATCTTACTGATTACATTCTTGTATGGATATCATCTTATTTATAGATACATTGCCGATTGATGTCATACTTACCATAGATAAGATTGCTTACTAACAGATATTGACTATTTAGAACACATCCTTTAGACGCACTTCATACCGATGTCATACCGATGTCGCAGTATAGATTTAATGGTGTAACATATTGTTTATGGTTCGTAAGAAAAGACAATAAAACCGTGTCTGCTTCTTTTATCTCTTGTTTGTGTTTGTTGCTTCCAAGGGATCCCCTTTTCAGTATTTAAGTATTTATTATTATGCGATTATTTTCGATTTCGAAATTAGGCTATTGAAATGCAAACATTACGTGGTTTCGCCTTAATTCCATTTAGCGATGGGAAAGCTTATATTAGCAGAATTTTATAAATGATATTTTGACAATAAAACACGTTTAAAAACAAAGGTTGATACTTAGCAAAAAAAAGATGCGATAACCTGTTTAAAATTACTTATTAACTGTTTTAATTTTACAATATGCAAACTTTTAAAGCCGAAATCATATCCCAGACAACCACGTATTCGCTTCTTGGAAGAGGGGTTGGTTGGGGTATGAAAGTTAATACTCGGACCACGTAATGGGTACTTACAGTTTTACAGTATTTATTAAAACTATGAAATACTCGATGTTACATATATATGTCACAGTACAGATGAACGCTCGTATCTATATTTTATTATTAGATTATTTTTAAGTTATTAAATATACTTTTAGGTTGTACAGGTTTTTAAAATGCAAAGATACCTACAGTTTAACAGCATTTACATCAATTAAAAATGAAGTCTACATTAAAAAAATACAAATTAAGTTGTAAACAATAATGTATATAAATAAATGTAAAAGTTTACATAGTAATTCATTGAAATACAAATTAACGGTAAAACATGATTTACGTTTCTATTATGAAAATAGAATGTAGTATATAATCTGTTTAAAGACAGCTGCTTTTGATTAGACAATGTTAATCAAATAGCAATGTGTTTATTTTTAACTTGTTACTGTGTACAAACCTTGGTAAACTTGCTTAATGAAGACTCAGAACACGTGTTTTTGAAATTAACGATATATTTTAATTGTTTATCAAATTATTACTTAACAACATATATATACTAAACGTAATTGCTAAGTATCAACCTAAGAATATGTCAATAATATTCTCATTGTTTTGTGTATTTTGAGCTTGATTAGAGATACGGTTAAACTGCAAAATCGTCTGCTCTGATTGCATGAACATATTTTAAAACTTTTAAGTCAATGTGTTTCCTTAGAAATAAGTTATAACACTTATACAACTTGGTATACAGGATTTTATTAAGTACTTTGAATTAGTGAAGCTTTCGAAGTTCCTAATTCTAAAAATTGCCAGTTAAAATTAAGAAATTTTCGAAATATTTAATGTTAACGCTCAATTACAGTTACTTGAATTTCAGACAATATTCAATGTAAAGGGAGATAATTTAAGATTATCCATATTTCATTTTTTTATAGACGGAAAATCTGTGAAAATGGGTCACATTTTTATGTTTTTTTCAATTATTTCATACCAATTTTAAGAATTTTATATCTTTAAGCGATCTTTGACTCATGTTATGCGTTTTATCAGTACATTTCATGTTTTCATATAAAGGGTGGGTAACTCTCAAAAGATGTAACAATTTCAACAAAAAATAAATGTTTTACAAACTATGGGTCAAAACGAAATACTTATCATATATCTATTCTAAAATATATTTAAAATAATAAAATTAGTTAAGATACAAAGGTTGATACTTAGCAATTGTGTTCAGTGTATATACATTAATAATTTGTTTTTTTAGACCGAAATAATAGTTTGAAAAATTCCTTAAATGTTTAATCGAAAAACTTTTTATAGAGAATCAATAATTACGTTTTAGCCAAAATGTGAGATTAAATGGCTTCTTGTATATCTTGTATATGCAGAATTGCTTTTTGGTTCTGTATACTGATTTTCATTTTTTCATTGTTGTATGTGTTCTCTCCCACTTGGTCATATTTACACATTTTTCTTTTATACATAAATGATTGAAGTAAAATAATGTCCGTTAATTGTCAGGGCCTAGGGTCAGTGGAAAAACGACTAGACATTTTTAACTATATAAAAAGTAAAATATGTCATATCTTTTGCCTACAAGATGTACATTCAACATCTTTAACCGATAAGTTTATTCGTTCAGAATGTGGTAATGACTATATTTTCAGCTCAGGTAAATGAAATGCCCGAGGAGTAGCTATACTTTGTAACAAAGACCTAGACTATAAAGTACATAATTATATATCTGACCATGAGGGAATTATTTATAACTGTAGATTTAACTGAGTGTTAATAACAAGAGATTAACCCTTATTTCACTTTATGGCCCAAACACAGATTCCCCTTCAAATTTTGATAGGATAATGACCACTGTAGAGACCATGAATAATAATAATGACCTGATTTTATGTGGAGATTTTAATTTGGTCCAAGATCCTGAGATGGATTATTATAACTATAAAATATTAACAATACAAATGCGCGTGCAAAACTGTTAGAAATCACAATTGCTATGATCTTATTGACCCATATAGAGAAATTTATTCCGGTAATTATTTAAGACGGTACACAAGGGGAAAGAAGACACCATTGAAACAAACAAGACTCGATTTTAGTTTCTGAGCTATATTATCACCAGTAAACAAGTGTACTATTGAAGCTAGCTACCTATCAGATAATTCAATTACTATGTTAAACTGCAACGTCACTGCATTTATAAAGGACAAACATCCTCGGAAACATAACAATTCGCTTCTAAGTGATATTGGCTGTCCCGTGTATCGGTCTATCATCCGAGCACGTTAAAGAACCATAGAAATCTATTCGATAATAAGAGTAGGGGACGGTTCCCGGATTACTATGTATGCTTCCCCTCTCTCTGGGGCGGCTCTAAATAACCTATACTGTGTTGATGAGCCGTTAAACAACATTCAGTTCAATTCAATTCAATTCTAAGTGATATTGATTATTTAAATATAATGAATAACAAAATAGATGAAATTAAAATTCAATATGCGCTTCCAATCTAGAATATTGACAATATTAACAACATGCCAAATAATGAAATTCAATTTGCAATTACTGATCAATTATTTTTGGATACATTGTTGATGGAATTGAGAGGAAAATCAACATCACAATATTATTCAAGCTACAAAAAAAAAAGATCTTGTTCTTGGAAGACAACCTTTAGAACAAAGACTTACTCCTGATCAAATACCCATTCTTGATCTATTAAAAGATGAACTGCTATTACTTCGTAGGCAAAAAATGAATGGTTTTCTTATTAGATCATGAGCTCAATTAATAGAAGATGGGGAACAATCAACTTAATATTTTTGCAATTTAGAGACACACAACTTTACTAGTAAAAGTATACCTAAAATTGAAAGGCCTGATGGGAGTATAATCACAGACCAGAAAGATATTCTAAAAGAAACTGAAACCTTTTACAAATCTCTATACTCCAGCAGAGATGAAATATTAGAAACAATATATTTAGATAAAGAATTGTCAGTACTGAGTGTACCCAAATTGAATGAGGAGGAATCTAAGTCATTAGAGGGCCTATTAACCTATCAGCAAGCATCATTATCGCTATTTTGTTTGAAAAATAATCGTTCGCCGGGTACTGATGGTTTTGGGGCTGACTTATTTAAAGTATTTTGGAAAAAAATGGGTCATTTTGTTGTGAAAGCTATACATTTTGGGTACTATTATTGGGGAACTGTCTGGAACACAGAAAGAGAGTATTATTACACTTATCCCTAAAGTTAACAAACCAACCAGATTTTTAAAAAATATTGGCCAATTTCTCTCTTAACCTGTGTTTATAATATTTCTTCAGGGGCCATTGCTTATAGAATAAAATCTATCTTAAACAAGCTAATTAAATGAAAATCAAACATGTTTTATTGCAGGGAGATATATGGGGGAAAAGACAAACATGACATTTGATATCATGGAGTTTGCATAAGAAAATAATTAACCAGGTCTCATTTTACCAACCCGTTATCGCCTTATGTATTTATATTACGTGTTTTAGTTTTAGCAATAAAAATACAAAATAACAAAAACAATTAAAGGAATATCTATAAATGATATGAAACTTTCACAATTTGCCGATGACACTTCCATTTTGCTGGATGGGTCAGATACTTCACTCATTGAAACACTTTGATGAACTGTCCTATTTTGCCAACATTTCTGGACTCAGGGTGAACTTCGACAAGACTCCGGTAGTTTGGATTGGGCAAGAAAGTACAGTACAGACTCAATTAAACCCAAGTGGTAATTAGCATGGGGAAGCTACCAATTTAAATTGTTAGGTACATGTATACTCTTTAATGTTGATCTTGATCAGATAATTGATATAGACTATAATGATAAGATAGAAACAAGAGGCCCAAGAGGGCCTGTGGACGCTCTACTGGCTAAAACAGCTCTTATAGATTTAGATAGATATAGCTATAGATATAGCTCTCTTCTCCTATAGATTTAACAAAGGAAAATAAATACAATATAGCATTTTTCAACAAATCAAGGGCCATAACTCTGTTATTACTAACAAGATCTAGCTGGTTTTCAAAATTGTCCATGATTTCATTGATATACCGCGCTTTGCACAACTAGACATCATACTGAGGCTTCCTGCCAAATTTCGTAGCAATCCAACAAGCCGTTTAAGAGGAGTAGCGCCGACAAGAAATTTAAAAATAAAAATGTCAAAGGGCCATAACTCCGTCAAAAATCAGCGAACTGGAACAAAAGCGTGATATGCACAACTAGACATCTTACCGATGCTTCCTGCCAAGTTTCGTCGAAAATTCAACTAGGCATTTAGGATGAGTAGCGCCGACAAGAAATTTTAAAGTTAGTGTCAAGTAATTAAAAAGATAATGGAAAAAAAAAAAAAAAAAATCCAAATCAATCAAAAAAAAAAAAAAAAAAAAAATAACTGAAAAAAAAAAAAAAAAAAAAAAAATTAAAAAAAAGAAGAAAATTCAAACTTTTAAAAAAAAAAAAAAAATTGAAATTGAAACCAATAACAAAAAATAAATCAAATTAAAAACATTTTTGTTTTAAAAAAACTGTTACCCCCGGGTCAAACTTTGGAAACTACCCATTCTTAAGCATTTCTTTATTTCATTGCCTAACCCAAACAATACAATTATTAAAAAAACCAAATGCCATATTTTTTACATTCTTATGGGAGGGACCAGCAAAGATAAAGAAAAGCATTTTAATTAAACAGTATAATGAGAATGGTCTGAAAATGATTAATCTCCAAGCATTCATATATGGACTTAAGGCAACTTGGATTAGAAGACTCATGTTTAAAGGTGGACAATGGCAACATATAGTTACCCATATTATATACTTAAAATATCTAATAAACTTGGGGATAAGTTTCGCAGAATTATTAATAAAAAAGATGACTAATATATTTTAGAAGGATGTGTTAAAAGCTTACATTAATATTTAAATAAGGGCATTTTATGTGATAGCAATTATTCAACAACTGCACTATTTCATAATCCTAATATTTTAATTAGAGGTAATGTAATATTTTACAAATATTGGAATTCAAAGGGTATTCGTCAACTTAATGATGTAATCAATGTAAATGGAAACTTTTATTCTGCTGAGGAATTTAATAACTTGTATAATATAAATCCACATTCTCTGCTATACAATGGAGTTATTGCGGTAATTAATGCTTACATAAGAAGAAATATTTCCACAAAACAAATGGAAAAAATACAAAACCCAATTTTTCCTTTTAATATCATTCCATATTAAGAACACAAATGGATCAAGAGACCTTTATAATATTATGAACCAAGACCCCCGCAAACCAATTTCAAAATCCAAATGGGATAAAATTTAACACATAGAGGAGGAAACATGGAATGATATATACATATCCCCCTTTAAATCCTCAGCAAATACAACATAACAATGGTTTCAAGTACAGTTGAACCATGGAATTCTACCGACCAGAACATTTCTTTATAAAAGAAACATCATTGATAGTCCAATGTGCAAGTTGTGTCAAGAGGAGGAAACATTAACGGATATTCGTTGGTATTATACCGAAAAGCAATCGATTCTTAATAAGTTAAAACTTGGCTGTCTAGCCATAATTTATATTTACATTTCACAGAAGAATCATTTGTATTTAATATTAGTAACACGTTAACACCAGCCGACTTGAACATATTATTTGTCAATGAAATGAAGTATTATATTTTCTCAACCAAACATTTACAAAGTAAACTGTCTTTAAAATGATAAGCAAACAATCGTTTAGAATTTTGGAATGTATAGCAACAAAAAATTGTAATCGACCCACTTGAAATGGGGGCCTTTCGTACAATAGTTTAGGAAAACAGCCTGTTCACTGATCCTTCCGTTGACAAAAACATGTGGTAGGTGAGAAGCTGATTTCACCGCCAGGAATCGAACCTGAGTCTCTCTTTCCCGAATGAAAAGCATGCCACCTTACACCACAGAGTTTGTATCAGCAGCACAAACCAAACCAACGTTTATTTACATTTAGATTTATTATTTTATATAAGAAATAAATGACAAGCTACTGACTGTGAAGTTTCAGGGTAACCGATCCATTGGCATCTTGTTTGTCTGTTTTTTTTTATTCTACTTACATCTTCAGTACGTTGGCTGGAACATTTATTTAAAAAATCAAACAACGTTAATAAATATGTACAACTCAGTAAGTGTGCTGTTTTCTCCTCCAGGATTCGAACCTGGGTCTCTCTTCCCGAAGGAAAAGGATGTTGCCTTACACTACAGATATTTTTCAGCAACACAAACCAAGTGTAGAAATATAAAAAACAGATCCACAAACATTTACTAATTAAATTTATTTACAAACCACCACCCACACCATAAGTGGTTTTCTTCTGATTAATGCATCAATTTATTTAATAAGTGGTGAAGAGCAGTACACCACAATAGCATTCGATTTATTTACAGCATAACGACCCTTAACACATTTGTAAAACATGGTAAAAGCTTGTTAGAGACAACATGAGCAAAGCTACAATAATGTCGCATTACCTGGGTACGAAAGTAATAATTTTTCAAAGGGCTCCTTTTTTTATATTAAAAACACTATTTTAAGCCCAGTCTCTTGTTGAGATCCTTTATTTAAATTCTTCTGCATAACATTTCACCAATGGGATGAAGTATTTCGGCGCACAACATTGAAAAATATATTTTTTAAAAATTCGAAAAATGCTTGGGACGGAAGTTTTTTCAACCGCCTCGGTTTCGGGTTTCGAGTGTATTTGCAACTAGATTTCCTGTTGTTACACTTTGAGATAATTATTGTTTGTTGAATTCCAGCAAGGAAATAAACAATACGTGGGTAAATCCAAAATATTTGGATTTTGCTTCTTCATTGTTTTCTCTTTAAAAGAAGGAACATTAATCGATAAAGGAGGGAAATATTGGGTACCAAGTTGATCTGAACACATTTGAATCGAAGAGTAATTAAAAATATCTTACCTTCATTCTAAAATCGTGTCCGAAATTCTCGAAAATTTGTCGATATTGAAATTCAATACGGCGATTTATGGACTACTTTATACTACTGATGTCATTATGCAAATGAGCTAGCCTAGTGTAAGTTAAATTTGACGTGTCTGATGTTTTCCATTTGTGGTTTCAGTACTATAAGGTCCGATGGGCCCTCAGCCTAAAACTGGAAAAAATAGAAGATTTTCTTTTTTAATTAGCTTTGATTCTGTAAGCATTAAAGACTTCACTCTACCATTTTTTTTCTGTAATATTCTGGCCAAGGAACTGACACAACTGTCTGATATTTTATATAAACTGAAAGGTTGCCGAGCTGAAATGAAATTGGGTGATACCTAATGTGAAGATCATAATGACATTTTGCGTTGAAAGCTTCGTATTTAAAATTGAGGCACTTAAAACAATCTGAGAGTTGTTTTACGACTATAGATGGATAAGTGCCCATGAGGTAACTATGACACTGCAGATTTCTTTCTGAAATAAACGCATGCATCAGGGAATGCTCATCACGTGATTACCATAGTTATGGTAAACCGGGCTTACAGTTATTTGAAGTGTGAGCAAGGCAAGCCTTAGACATTGAATATTGCACATGACGATAATAAATAGAAACCAAAAGTTCGCAATTGCAGTACTGTTCAGTTACACTTTAAATCTTAAAATTAGTCATCTCTGTGTGTTATATAAACTTCATTAGTGTTGTCTCATCAATACCAAATAAACTAACTCGCAAGCAGAAATATAAGATTGTGAAAGAAGATGCAGGTGCAGTAGATTCTGTAAACACATCGCAGCATCCGCACTGGATGATCTCTGAACCAGATATGGTTATAGTTATCTGTTAATTTCAGTTATTGCAATAATTCATCAGGAACAAGTTAAAGATGTAAGACAGTTTGAGTGACATAGTAGAGGAATTAGAAAATATATTCAAGGACAATATTTAGGATTTACTGGTACTTGACCTACGTTACATAGACGACTCTCGTGTGACAGAAATTGCAACAAATAGGTAAATTATGCAATGCAAAGCATGACACGTTTGTAACAGAGCTTATAGATGACATAACCAAGTCTGTCTTTAAACAGATAAATCTTTCCTCAGTGGTCACCTACAACAAATGCTATAACATGCTTTCTCTTCTCGCATATATATGTATCATATTAGGTTCCTATTAACGGCAGATGAGTGTGTCTGAAAAAGCCTTTTCTAACTTAAATTTGGAAAACGTTTTTGGATTTTAATCAGACTATACGAGCTGCCTTAAAAAGCATTTTAATGCTTGCAAAACATTAGTAAGTATGATTAACAAGATATTTTACACATTGTTGAATGTCATTTGCAGAAGGTTAAGTAGGTGACGGCCATCATGCAAAACAAAATCATAGCTCTGGCTAACTGGCATGGCAATCGGTTGCGATAGAAGAGAAACAAAAAACACGTTCATTAAAACAGAGATGGATATGTGCCTTGTATCAGACAACGAGAATCTGGGACTGATCTCGATCATTTCGCTGATACGATACAATGCGTGTGTTGCATGTGGCATGTACCAAACAATACTTCATTAGACTTATGCTATATATAGTAGACACAGACACTGCAGTACATGTTATAGCAATGGTACAGTAAATACAGTTAGATGAGCTAAGTGTTAGTTTTAGGAGCTATGAATCACTTAATGTTCTTCGTTGCACACTGTATTGCCTATTCATTAGTTCATATAAACCAAGACGAATAGTTTCTTTTCACACTTACTAGATGCAATGAAATGCCTATATTTGCTGAAAAAGGTAAAACCTGTGCATGGAAAATCTGGAAATACTATGTTGAGGTTGCACAAGCTTTCCAATTCCAAAAGTTGTTCTTCTTGGAAAATGTATGACAAGAGGACAAGAGGAAATGCTGTTGATGTCGCAAAGAATTGTTGACATTCAATGGTTCCAAGATACAACAAGTCCATGCCACCAATTGATGTAGCTTTTTTCAAGGACACCTTCCGAGTTGTTTACAGGTTGTAATTGGATATTGTTGGAGACATGGCCTTTAGGTCCACCCGTGAAATGCCAACATCCGGTGACTGCAGTTGGAAGAGGGTATGTTGAAGCCATTCCCACTTATTAAATGTAGATGTCAAAGAGACAAGTGTGTTGCAATTTGAAACGAAGTGTCAAAGCAGGAATGATGTTTAGAGTCTTTTAAACATGTGATGTTGGGTACTGTGACTGTAATTAAGAAAAGTTTTACCATTTAGATCATAGATAGTAAGATAAGATTACAAGTTATGTTAGCTCTCATATTGAAAATGTTCAAATGATATGACCACTTATTACATTTGAGTTTGTATATATAACAAACTTCTTTTTTGATTTTTTTTCTGATAGTGTCTTGTTAATATTGTTTAAATCAACAAATGTAATTTAAGGTCGTAATTAAATCTAATTCCGATAAATCGGAGATGAAAAATATTGTTGAAGTATCCTTTCCGATATTTTTTCTCCAAGTGTTCAGAAGACTCGGCAAGCTTGATTTGTTTTTATAACCTGCGGCGTCCCATTAGTTTTGTTACTTCATATGCATGTTTTAAAATCAGTTTTAATAATTATGTAAATAGTTCAAAGCAAATTTGTTTTACATATTGCTCATTGGGGAATATATTGCAGCAATAATATGTTAAAACTTGTAATAGAATAACCACAAACAATTAAAAATTCTACATTGTATTTAAGTATATGCAAGCAGTTTTAAAGTCAAATTGATATTAGATTAATCAATTTGGATGCTTGATAAATGATTAAAGATTGTTGCGTATATCTTTAATAGTGTTTTATCAAGTCACTGGATGTATACTTACGAGTTATTATATACTTAAAGTCGCTTATTAAGATGAGACTGAAATTTAAACACACTTCAGAAATGCTTAAGGCTAAAGACAATTAAGACGAAACTAGTCTCAGAGTTGGCATAGTATGTATACATGTGTAAAACCCCTAACCCCTGAAGTATAGGGGTGTATCTAACAACTATTTATTGAAGTATAGACATACACATAAATATATCAAGTCAACACCATTGTAAAACGAATCAACATTTTGATTGTTTTATAAAAAACAACAAAAAAACAACAACGTTTTTTGGCGGACATTTTGAAAATGGCGGCCATTTTGAAGAAAGAAATGACCAAAATTATATTGCATATTTTATTGTCTTTCAATTTCCTGAATTTAGTGTATTTACAATAACAACTTTTGATGAAACCAATTAATTATGGGCTTCATTAATTCTTTATGGAATATTTGGCGGCCATTTTGAAAATGGCGGCCATTTTTCAAAATCTGACGTGGGTCCATAGCCAAAAATGTTTAATAGAGTATTGTCTAGCTATGTATCAAGTTTGGTGCTTTTGTCACAAAATGCACAATTGTTCCAATCTGCCCCACTAATAGGGATACCAACAATTTGTCTATAAATGGTGGTACCATATAATATGAACATGAAGAGAGTTGGGAGGGGAAGTGAAGTGTTATTGAAGAGAAATAAACAATAATAATTCAATATTTTCATTGGGGGAGTCTAAGGCGTAGTATGTGAGTGTGGGTAAAATTGTCATTGTTTCATTGCTGTACATGTATGCAGTGAGTTTTGAAATATATGAAGCTGCTTAAAAAACTTTAACGAGAAACTCTTAAGTTGAAAAAAAGGTATCATTTGGCAAAAACGAAATAAAATATTATGAAAAATGTGTCTGTAAGTGTCCTTGATGATGCTGATGATACTTGTCAAGCTCTTTGAAGTTTCAGAGCTAGTAGGTATTGAAATAAATGAACTTGCCAACAAACAAAATAAAATAAATTCTAAGTCGAAAAGAGGATATACCTTCTCTAAATTACAATACATATAGATCATACTGAAAATACATGTTAAATATTGCTATTGAAATACATGGACTTGCCAAGAAATTTTTTTCCAGAAAAAGGGCCATAATTTTGCTAAAATGCAATACAGAGTTATAGAACATGTTTCTACTAGCATCGTTGATGGTAGTGAAGCCATATTCCACGTTTTACTGAAATTATTTTGATAATTTACAATCACCTATTAAAATACATAGACTTGCCTAAACACTTTAACCAGAATTTTAAAGTCGAAAAAGGACATAGCTTTGCTTAAATGCAATGCAGAGTTATGGAACATGTGTCTACTAGTGCCTTTGATATTCCAAGCTTCACTGAAGTTTTGTTGAAGAACAGTGATGTGCAGTTGTTAAAATACATGGACTTGCTAAAAATCTTTAAGCAGAAATTCTAAGTAAGGAAAAGGCCATACTTTTGCTTAAATGCAATACAGAGTTATGGAACATGTGTCTACCAGTGTCCTTGATGGTACTGACGACATATTTCAAGTTTCACTAACCAGTGGTTGCTGAAATGATTTGACTTGGCAAACAACTGAAAACCAACATCGACGCAGTCATTGGCTTCAATAGCTCTATTTATTCTACGAGTAGTAAAGTTTAAAACAAACAACTCCGGCTTTCAATAAATACTGATAAAGGTGATCCTTTGGGAGCGTCAAGTTGACGAATAAAAAATCTGGCCATTGTACTAGGAGAAATAAAAATCCCGGCTTTAAAGAAAAACAAAACAAATATACCGACAGAAAGGAGAATCCCCCCCCCCTCCACACCACCCCCCACCCACCTGACGAATAAAAAATCTGACCATTGTACTAGGAGAAATAAAAATCCCGGCTTTAAAGAAAAACAAAACAAATATACCGGCAGAAAGGTCGGTCCCTATGAACGATAAACATCAAATTGATGCATTAACCATTTCTATAACGTCATTTATGGTTTGGCTTCCATTTCGCCCCCTTAGAGGTAAAAGGTGCTATGTGCATTTTTCATTATTTCGAGAAAATCGCGTTTAAAGGTTTAAGGACTTGTGAAAAATCAAGATTTTAATTCTAAAAAACGAAACTAAGCATATATTTGAGATTACATTTCTACTATTTATTAATCATATTTTAACCAATAATAAACCAATAGTTCAATCAATATAATCAATTTTGTACATAGCACCTTTTTCAACGGACTAATTTTCAAAGAAAAATTGGAGTAAAAGGTGCTATTTGACACATAGCTCCTTTTGCTGCAAACAAAATGTGTGAAAACATTTTATTCTTGAAGCAAAAAAGGTGCCATTTACTTCATAAAATTCAAATTTGTGATCTATTTTATAACCTTTCTGATAGGAAATGGCTATGAAAAAATTCGCCTGCATAACATGTTCTATTTTGACTACTATTCCGATATGCTTCTTATTTACACTCCACTGTCTACAGTTTTTTATCATTTACTCAGAGTCGTCTTCATCTGAGCCAACTGGTATAGTGTCTTTTGTTTTGGCATTTGTCGCCAAAGACATAAATTACCCATGAAAGTCATCGGGTATTATTCCCTTCGTACACAGGCTGATTAGGTCTGCCTTCTTCTGTGTTGAAATAGGAAATTTGGAACAATAGCATAAGTCCATTTCTGCATCCGTCATTGGCCAATGCTGAGGGCGACCTTTGTTCCGTAAAGAAGCAGAATGCTGTGTTTTGATGTTCATGAAATTTTCGCTGTTGAAGGTGTAGTTGACTTTGGTTCATTTTGGCGAACTTGAATCCAGCGCACGTTGAGCCAGTTCACCTTTACTCCCAGAGTGGTCGCAGTTCTCTCTAACAAATGCTTTGAAGTCAATTACATGGTCATATTTCAGAGGGATGGTAATATATGGATTTGTTTTCCGAGACATACAAATCACAGTACTCCACTGTGATGGAACAAAAACGGACGTCTTCCTTTTCGAAGTTTCAATTGCTGAATGTACTGAGTCACATTCCATTTGGCTATGGCCAGACTGAAGGAATTTGTGATTTAAATTTTAAGTTGTGGTATCTTTGAAACAGTATACAGGTAGGAAGCAGCTACAAACTGGTCCCCCCCACCCAGAAGAGCAGTCAGACTGAGTGTTTTTCATTAAACATGTGGCAATTTCACATGGCCCTCGTTTTCCTTGCGTTTCATCCCAGAGATGACAAGTTGCATGTTTGTCCCCTATAGAGTAAATTGTTAGATTATAGCAACACAACTTTCTTGAATAATAGAGTTCGCTGAAAAGGGAACATGGCGTTGTGAGAACTGACTGTAGGTCAAAAGTTGCCACATAGTGCTTATTGTGTGTTTGCGACAGTATTTTATCTCGCTCCTTTTCTTCTCTTGCTTCGACTTGTCTTTCATGGTGAATCGTGTATTCATGTTGGAGTTTGTCAGTCACAGTGCCCGACTTCTGATGTCTTTAATAATTTGCACATAAAGAACACTGGTCTTTCTTTGGTTTGAAAAAAGACAAATAAATGTCTTCACAGAAGACCTGACGATATTTACTTCTTTTACAGGTTTAATTCCTTTCTTTTTGCACGAGTCTGCATAGAGGACCCACATCATTTTTATATTCAAGTCTTGGGCTAAATACTTTTTTTTTTTGTATTATTTCTAGTATTAGTGGGATTCCATTCTTGGAAAGGAATTGATATGTTCAGGAACAAAGTTTATGCTTTCATCACTGATTTTTGAAGACGGTGTTTTACGGCCTCGCATATCAACACCGCAAAATGTCCCATGCTGTTTTCTAACTAATGTATAGGAAACCGTTTTCTTTCCGATATCGAGTGTTTTTAGAAAAGAAAACTTTGCAAACAGTTCACGCTTACTTCCAACGCCTAGGAAATACTTCAAGGAAGTCTGCCTTTTCCCTGTCTTTTTCGACTTTGTGTTGCTTTCAAAACCATGTCACATATAAAACACCTCTGCCTTTCTTAGCTTGGGAGAGCATAGTAATGATCAAACATTGCTTTTCGTTCATCTTCATTAAATTTTGTGCTACACTTAAACCTGCATTTTGCACAATTTTGTGGTTTAAGCACTTTTTCTGCAACAGTTTTTCCTGGTTTTGAGGTGTATGTTTGCCTTCACATATTAGTTTCTTACGGCTGTTAGATTTCCATTGCATTTCATTTCTTTTTTTCTTTCTGCTTGATGTTTTTTCAATAGGACTCTGGTAATCAGCTCTTTTGTGTGGAGTTGAACGAGCAAGCAACGTGTTCTCCTTTAATTCTGTATGTTCGGATGTACTTTTTTGTGGAGTTGAATATTGTAGTAGGTCCGAATTGAATTGAATTGGGGTTTTAAGGCGCACCAACACATGAAAAGGTTATATGGCGCCTAAAATGCATGAACATGCCAGGCTCATCTTCCATGTACATCGAGATAAATCTTGGGGATGTGTTGTCTGTCTAATTGGTGAACTCTCCGTCATTGGTTGTGTTGCCTCATAACGTTCTTCGTTTCTAATAGCTGGGTATGTTATTGCAATGCATCGGAGACTATCCCTTTGTTCTGCCTCTTCAGAAGGCTTTACATCAATGACGGGGGTTGCCAGTGAACTAGAGTATATGCGTAGTGTACAATTAAACTTGTCAGCAACTGCTAAAGGTATTAACAATCAGCAGTATTAGCATTCCGTCCCCCACTACTACGTAAAAGCTTAATATCTTCTTTAATGTTTTCAGTCTGATCTGCTTCCTCTGATTTCACACTTAGAAACTTATTGTATCTTACAATGTTTTCCATCATTAAGTCACACACTGAATTTCTAAATGCATCAATGTGTGACAAAATTGAATCATTAAATTTTACACATTTAGCAATTGCTGCGAAAAAGCAATTTCCGTCAGCACGGACAGGCACACGTTTCAGTTCATTAATGGCAAGTAGTTGATCCAGCCGATTGATATGTATATGACGGATATGATTTTTGACAGATTGCATCTTTCTACTCAAAACTTTGACCTTTTCGGTTCCATCAATGTTCTTCTTCCTTTTAGCCTTCAGTAAGTTGATTTAAATGAACAAACATACCCTATTATTTTCATCTATGTCTTTGTTTTGTTTTAATTGCTTCATACCAGAACAGGTAATGTGATATCAAATATGTCCACAACAATTATCCTGGTTATTAGCAATACACAAGATGTAAAAAAGCTTACAGGAATAAGGAGCTATTTGCCACTTAGCCCCATTCATCATGTTTTAAACCAATGCTTTTGAGGTAACAATTTGGGGGAAAAGGTGCTATTTGTCAAATGGCCCCTTTTACCGCAATGTTGTATACACATAACTCCTTTTACCGCACAATACTTTTATGTAAAGCAGATAGCACCTTATGCTTTTTATCAATATCTCCAGATTGGTTCAAAATGCAAAAAAGATTTTTTCTGACAAGAAACATATCATTAAAAGGAATCTAAATATGCCAAAAAAAACACGTTTTTTGTGAAAATGTTAGTTAGCACCTTTTACCTCCAAGGGGGCGATTTATACTCAAACGGCATTTTTTGTCCAAAAATCGTATTTCAAATCACATCCAGTCCGTATCAAAAGTAGACTAACTGTGTTAACTGAAGTGTGTTTACTTACAACTACTAGCAATGTGAACTACTTACAACTACTAGCAATGTGAACTTTGAGCGTTGGACCCAGGACGGAAAAGTCGTTGGTTCGAGACCAATACCATATGTGTTCAGTCCCTGAGCACTGAACACTTCATCTGCATTGTCTTAGTGCTGGTTCTACCCAGGAAGACACCGAGAGTGATTACAATAAGTTCGTAGAGCGTACATAACAATCGATGTAAAATAAATAAGTTCAAATTAATTTGAACCCCATGTGGATATATGTATGATTTAGCCACACAATCCTGCAGATCGTCGAGAATTGTTCAAGTCCAATTATTTATTCTGATCTAGTCCGAAACTCTACCATCTGGTTATCTGTTAAGCGTTTAAATTTGGTTCGGCGACGAAGTTTGAGTAGGGCATAATTGGCCATCCATACATTTCTGCCCATGTTAGCGGGGTTGTACTACACTTGAAGATGGATACTTATGTGTAGGAGTTGCCTAATTACCAGTAATATACAATTCGTTTTGGCACAGAAGGACCATTATTCATTTATTATCCACTTGATAGGGATAGAGATACAAGGCTGGAGGTAAAAGCGTCCTATTTCGTTATATATGTAACTCTTCAATTGTAATCCAATTTATACCGCTGTCATACATATAAATCTGATTATGCAATTTAGAGTGGAGCTTATGAGAAACATTTTAAAGCACCCTTAAAGAAATACTGACTGGCATAGTAATGGTTTTATTTTAACAAGTTTAAATTAGTTTTATTATACAGTTTACGACTTTGGCAATCCTATTTGATGAAGGATTTGCAATTATTTAAGCATTTAAAAAATACAGAGTTCGTTAATACACTGTTATCATTTATTACCTACTGAGAGCCATCATATAGCTAAAATGGAGTGTACTTAAATACTATTTGGTTTTACGGTTATATGTCAGCACACAAGTAATAGATGGCACCAGCAAGCGTCAATATTTTTATACAAAACCGTTATATGTTTTTCATAATTGCACATGGTAAGGTAGCTATGAACAGTTTTCTTTGAGTTTTTCACTTCCATAACGCAATCTTATAAATACACATGGTAGCAGTGAAAAGGTTATCTGTGTTGTAATAAACACGGTAACGCAAAAACGTATCCCTTACATTTGAACACGTGTATTTCTGTGCTGATGTGTACTTCTAGCACGTCGTGCTACAGAGGTGAATATGTAATCAATAATATGTAACGCATGTCAAGGATTTGACCAGAGCGAAGCGAGGTCGCCCACCTTAAATTGATTAAGTTGTTGGGTGAGAGAACTGATGGTAAAAATGGAAGAATGTGACAGGTAAGAATGAACGTTCATGGCGTGTTAACGTCTTCCTGACATTATTTAATTTTCAATACTGTTTAAACACCCGTGACTTGATCAGTTATTATGTTAAATTTTGTTCCCAGTTCCAACCCAGATATAATGCTATTTAATTTCGGCAGCTATTTTACGCTTGCTTGTTTCCATTGATACACAGTTATTATAAGTAGAATATATATATATATATATATATATATATATATATATATATATATATATAATTATATATATATAGAACCTGCAGATTTGCAGCACGTATGTTGTCAATGCTCACTTTAGTAGCCGCTCACCATTCATACGAAACCCCGAAAACAACACGGAGCCGTTAAACAGGCACATGTCTTAATTTCTAAAGTGAACGGAATTTAAGATTGTAATCTCATAACATACTGTGCATACTTCTAATAATGTATTTTATCTTTACCATCCATGGCAATATTTAATGACTTTTTTCTGCATGTGCTAGGTTTACTTTTTACTTGAATTTTTACTTGAATATGGTTTATTCTGTGTGTGCTTGTGGTTGACTGTTGTTCTTGAATGTTACTTTTTCTGTTCGATTTTTATATATAGTTTTATTATTTATAGAAGGTCATTCAAGTAGTCGTATTATACGATCGCTTTTGACATACAAGGACCAGATGGCACTGATTTTCTTATGGTATTTATGTCATTTTATCGAAATTTCCTTATTAGATAACACATTTAGAGATGTTTATAAAAGGAAAATATTGTTTTCTTCTCATTTTTATGGATACACTAATGTCATTTTGTTCGAATTTTCTTAATAAGGCAATACATTTAAAGGTGTGTTAACATCAGAGTGATTTTTTCTGTCTTCTCATTTTGGTGGAAATATTAATGCCATTTGTTCGATACTTCCTTATGGGTTATGCATTTAAAGGTGTTAACAGGCAGATGTGTTTCTCTTCTCATCTTGATGGAGATAATAACACCATTTTGTTCGATATTTTCTTAGTAGGTTATACATTCAAAGACATATACTCTGTAATCGGATTTGTGATGCTTTTAGAACTTTATTTAACATGGTTCGCGTGTTTTTTTTCTGACGGGTACACTGATATCTTTCACTTTACATAGACCGCATAGTAATCAGTATGTATTTCAATATTGCATCCTTCAACCTTTTTCCTTTTTTAGACTTACTTCGGTGACATTGTGGTGTTAATTTTGTATGTGTTTCCTTCTTATTCCTTCTTATTCCCATGAGTTTTAGCAATTTAAAACGATTGACAATTGTACTGTTAAATCATATATTCATAATGTGTTTATAAAGCTTATTATACACCACGAGCTAACTGACCACGAGCTAACTAGCTAACTGACCACGAGCTAACTGACCACGAGCTAACTAGCTAACTGACCACGAGCTAACTGACCAGGAGCTAACTAGCTAACTGACCACGAGCTAACTGAAGCGGATTTTATGCAGGCTCTCTTTTTGGACTATTAAAACCGAGGTATTGAAATGCAAGGACATGTAATCATGTTTAGCTAAACGCTTGTCATTTAGAAGGTTACGACATTGCAAAAATGCTGAATTTCTAATTTGATAACTTCTTTTGGTTCGTCGCAAAGTGGTGGTTCGCTGACTTGTAATACACGATGTAGTAAGAAATTAAGTTTTCATATCAAAGACATAAATATATATTTTCTATATTAATTACAAATGATAGTAACATTTACACGTTTAATTAGTAATATTCACCTTAATACATAACGATTGATTAAATAAAAAACGTTCAGGTTAGCTAAATCCCTATGACAACTTATAACCTATAAAACTTAAAAAGTCGCCCCGACTACATATCAGTAGCGTTACTATTTATTGGTCCTTTGGGATCATCAAGTCCATTCTGTGTTGCTTTAAAATAGAATATCTCTTAAGTCGGTGCTAGGAGGCGTGAGAGGTGTTGCATCTTATAATTACCTCTCTTGAACAGACTAAATAAAACCGATTCTGCTACTGTTCTCTCTTGTTTATGTGTGTTGCTTCCAAGGGATCATCTTTTCAGTATTTATTGACATTCACACTAGCGTTTGTTTAATGCTGTGTGGCGGCCGTAAAAAGTCGTCCCGACTACACATCAGTAGTGTTATTATTTACTGGTCCTTTGGGATCATGAAGCCCATTCTGTGTTGCTTTAAAGTATAAAATCGCTTAAGCCGGTGCTAAGAGGCGTGAGAGTGTGTTATAATTATAATTACCTGAACATACTCGATAAAACCTGCTACTTTTCTCTCTTTGCTTCCAACATGTCCAATGGATGACCTTTTCAGTATTTATACGAGACATGCCAAAGTTTTATATTGTAATGGGTTAAATGTAACGAGAAAGGAAGGACAAAACCAGCAACCTGTTTTTTTCTCTTTTTTTTAAATATAATCAACAAATGTATTCAAATAGTACAAGGTCAAATATTCACTTACAGAATACAAATAAACTACATCCAGTATTCCTCTCAAATAAACGGTACAATTTTAGAATCATGAAAGTCTTAATAATATTGCTAGTTGTTCCTTTAATCCAAATTGTTAAATATTCCTTTAATCCAATTGTCAAGTGTTTCTTTATTATAAATTAGTTTAAGTATTATCATGTGTTCATGGGATTACCAAAAGTTTAGAAAATAAGTGTCATATTGATACATCATTTACTGTCAAAATCAGGCCAAAATTAAAATTGCCAAACAGCTTTTGAAAATGTATCCCAAATATAACAAATGGCTTCTGCAAACTTGGGATGACGTGTTTGAAACCTAATGAAAGGTTGATGACGTAATATGGACTACACAAAATGCGAAAATGCAAAATATTGCGAAAAGAACCATGGATGCAAAGAAGTTCCTTTACGCTATATGTTTTCTCCAGTAGCATCCTGCAATACAAGTCGCTGTTCAGAATGAAAGGTGTAGGTTTCAAAATAATGACAAATTACTACAAAAGGCGCTCTCCTATAATATCCATAACGGGTCTGAGGCATGTCCATTTACTGCAAGATAACGATCCTGCACATAAGGCAGCTGTTGTAACCATGATATTGTTCAACGTGATCTTTAACTACAATAAGACAAGGAGTTAAAACGTTTGTATTAGTGCATGCACTAGAAATATACTGAAAGGAAACAGAAACGCGACACTGGAATTTCCGCTATATATTGTATGTACAATATGCTACTGTTAATTTAAAAGATTAGTGAACTTTAACATATTTGGGCGATTTGTAAAATCATGGATATATATGTACACTTGATTTGAAACTCCCTACGCCCCTTGTTAATTCCCGATTTATCCGCCGAATGGTCAATAAGCTGGTTCTCTGATTATTCTGCGGTAAACAACAGGGTACCTGCCAGTGTAACAGGTGCGCGGTGGCTATTTTTAACGCGATCGATTATCCTGAAATGAGTGATGCTGACATAAAGTACGACATGTTTCAAATCTAGTGTATGTAGATATATGGTAAAATATGCTGGAATGTGGGATTTTCTCAATCATGATACTAAGGGCAAATAAGAATGAAGTGATATTCATCTTCAATATCATTTAAATACATAGTGAACATTTCCTTTGGTTTCTTTCAATATTTCTGTGTCGACCTGTTTCTATGGATAATTTATGAGAAGACAATCTGATTTTAGCGATCATATTTCTATACTTCAAATTATCTAGAATTTTAAGATAACTTGATCTTTCAAAACTGGATTTAAGTTCCCTATATATATATATTGATGAACAGAGTGTCATATCAGCGCGCCATTGTGTTACATATATGTCTCTTAGGCGATTAAGTAGTAATGCAGTGAAGGCATTTATTTTAACAGATTCTGGGTACAACCATATCTCATTGAATCCCGAGTTTTGTAGAATACCTCGTACCTTTGTAGACCAGTTTAGTTTATAATGCGGGGATTGCCATCTATCTCATTTCTTTGTTTGTTGATAATGGTTTTTAATATGCAATTATTATCTTTATTACTGTACATCTTTAGCCAGTATTTGATGATTCGTATATATCTTGAAATGTATAATGGATATCGACCAGCTTCTGCGTAGAGCGATAAAATGTTTGTTGACGTTTTAACATTTAGTATCCATTTACCAATTTTGATATGAACCAGCTCTATATTATCTGCCTTGATGTGTCCCCATCCCTCACAGCCATAATTTAAAATAGACGGTACGTATGAATCAAAAATATTAAACATAATATTAATTGGAATAGCCATATTCCGCGTAAGGTTTAACAAGGAATTCATTGCAAGTAGAGCTTTACCTTTAAGTGTATTAGTTGCTGGTATGAATGAACCACCGCTGGATAGTACAATCCCTAAATAATTGAAACTGTTTACTACCTCGATCAATGTTCCAGAATATGTCCATGAGTATTCTTGTCTGAGCGCTCCGCCTTTTCTAAAGACTACGATTTTTGTTTTCTCGATATTAACATTTAGATTCCATTTTAAGCAATAATTTTCTAGATTGTTTAGAGATTGTTGTAGGCCTTCTTTTGTTTTTGAGCATATTGCGGCGTCGTCGACAAATAATAAAAGATATATAGAAATTTGTTCTATTGTGATACCAACATTTAAATTGTGTTGCAGATGACGTTCAATGTCATTTAGGAACAGGGAAAAAAATATCGGTGATGTTATCTCCCCTTGACATAGCCCTAGGTCACTGTTGAAAAAGTCTGTTACGGTATTTAAATGTTTGATACATAATTTTACTTCATCATATCACATTGAGCGGATTAGTGAAAAAGTTTGCAATCTCTTCCGGATTTGATTAATTTGAACCACAGACAGTTACGGTCAATTAAGTCATACACTTTTTTAAAGTCAACGAAGCAGCAGAATAATTTGCTTTTATTCGTGAGTTGTTGTTCAATTAGTGCGTGTAGTGAAAATATAGCGTCAACTGTGCCATATTTGGGTTTAAATCCGAATTGAGCGTCAGTGAGTATATTATTATCTAATGCCCATTTCTTTAATCTCTCGTTAACAATAACTGTAAAAAAAATGGCAAAACAGCTTGTGATTATTATGCCTCTGTACATTTTTGGGTCAGACGAATCCCCCTTCTTGTATTTTGGTATTATGAGGCCGGCTGACCAACTACCTGGAAATACTTTTTTGTCTATGACATAATTAAACAGTATTTCGAGTGATTTTGCAATCGTGTCTATGCTTTCTTTAAAATATTCATATAGGATGTTGTCAAATGAACATGCTTTATTGTTTCCTAACAACTTTGATGCGCGTACTATTTCTTCAATAGTAATCGGTCGGTCGAGTTCACTTTATGTAGGTTCGGCTAGATCGTTATTAAAAAAATCTTGCAGGAACTCGACGCCTTCTTCATTTGTATGAGATATCGTATTTGCTGCTAAATTCTTAAAATGATTATAAAATTCTTCTGTGGGTATTTGTTCGCCATTTTTATTCACAGGTTTTTGTTTAAATATTTTCCAGAACTCTCGCGGGCGTTTGCGTCTCATGGCATTCATTTTCTTACCTAGGTCTCTGTTAACATTATTTTTACACTTTCTGCAATAATATGAATAGTCTTTTTTCTTTTCGAATACGTTTCTCCGAGTGTCGTTAGTTTTAGTTATATTGTATTGTTGAATGGCGTTTTCGTACAGTTCGTGTTTGCGTTTGCATTCTTCATTATACCATTTTTGTTTATTTTTATTGTTTGTGTTTAACTGCGTATCGTTCGGTTTGTTAATAGTTTCAAAATATTTATTGCCTTTAGAGTTTCAACAGATAATCTACTAAACTTTCACCGTTATGTGTTATGCAGGATAATTTGCCCTCATGCTTGTCTTTATGTAACCGTCCGTTAACTATACGCATATTCGATGCTTTACACAGGTCAAGGAGGTACTCGCTAAACCTGTTTGAGGTGAGGTCGTGCGTTGTACGGGGTAATGGGACGTCTATATCAAATATGTCGTCGTTACTAAGGCTACGGTCATTATCGATATAGTCACATTTTCGGCCGATTCTGGCGTTCATGTCCCCCGTAATAAATATTTTAGCCATATCTTTATACACGTTAATATCCTTTTCGATTTGTCTAAATATATCAACATCATATCTGTTTTGCATAGGTGAATTTTCTGGCGCAATGTAGGTAACTGCTAAATAAATATCATTATCTATATGGAAAACATATTTATCAAATTTTAACCAGATCAGACAATCAATTTTTTATAACTTTAACACCTTTTTAAATTGGTCTCATATGTAGATAATTATACCACCACTAGATCGTCTCGCTCTTTTATGTTGAAATTGTCTGTATGAATGGACAGGGTCACTATAACCGTTAAAGCTACAGAGTCCCTATATCAATCGATTTCTTCTTTGTAGGCGTGACTTTATTTGTAATTTGATGTTCACCAGCTCATGTCGAAATCAGGTATTTAAAGCTGTACAGTCCCTATTTTAACTGGTTATAACTCATGAATACGAATGAGTCACGGGTGAAGTAGTTTCAAATCGACGAACACCCCAAAAGTCGGTATATAACGAGAAATCAATACGTAAAATTTCACATTTTTATTTAGCCTCCGTACAGGTAACATCGATAAATATACGGCTCCAGAATATATGTGATAAAAAAATAGGTGCCCGGAACGGGACTTGAACCACAGTCTTGCACTTGTAAGATTTGAAAGAAGTACGCTGAACCTCTAGACCACTGCTATTTATTGGTATTTTGTAGCATTTTTAACACTAAATAGGCATTACGTAATAACAAGAGAGCGCACACAAACTCATCAAGCGCTAAATAACAGGTCGATATATGGTTGATTTGAGACGAAGTATTAGTTTCATATTGATAAGATACAGTATTACACCAGGCAATGTTAATTTGCACGTGCGACAATATGGACAGCATATTTATTGATCCATCTTTAGTTGCGTTCAAATACGTTAAGTTATTTTGCCTCATAGTATATGGTAGTTAGTATACTATTTTCTCAAGTAGCGTTGTAGTTCAGTGGATAGAGCACAGGACTTGAAATCAGAAGGTCGTGTATTCGAGCCCCGAAAGAAGCTAACTTTTTTTTCGGTAAAAATTACTGTTACCTGTGTATACGTACGATGTGCACTGGTCGATGTATATACAGTAAATAATTTCATATTTACTGTATATACATCTATATACAACTAAAGATGGATCAATAAATATGCAGTCCATATTGTCGCACGTGTTAATTAACATTGCCTGGTGTAATACTGTATCTTATCAATATGCAACTAATACTTCGCCTCAAATCAATCATATCTCGACTTGTTATTTAGCGCTTGATGAGTTTGTGTGCGCGCTCTTGTTATTACGTAATGCCTATTTAGTGTTAAAAATGCTACAAAATATCAATAAATAGCAGTGGTCTAGAGGTTCAGCGTACATTTTTCAAATCTTACAAATGCAAGGCTGTGGTTCAAATCCCGATCCGGGCAACTATTGTTTTATCACATATATTCTGGAGCCGTATATTTATCGATGTTACCTGTACGGAGGCTAAATGAAAATGTGAAATTTTACGTATCGATTTCTCCTTATATACCGACTTTTAGGGGTGTTAGTCGATGTGGAACTACTTCACACGTGACTCTTTCATATTCATGAGTTATTACCAGTTAAAATAGGGACTGTACAGCTTTAAGGTCAATGTTTGATTTCTTGTTAGTCAAGGATTCAGATAAACAGATGATATCATAATCACTTACAATATTTAAAAAAACATGAGATGTGAGTTTTTCTGATGTAAGTCCTTCGAAATTCCAAGACACACACTTTAAAACATTCTCACGTGGGTCCTATTTGTTATCCCTGTAAAGAGTTTTATTGATGTATAGCTTATCAACACTAATGTACGCCTCTTTGCCTGAATCACATTCCTGTTCCATGATGGGGATACGTTTCTTCCTGGTTTCCATGACTTCTTTGGGGAATTGCTCGCTTATACCATATGGTGTTCCGCTGAGGTTCCTTGCAGATTTCCGCACTCTCTCTTTGTCCGGATAATAGGCAAATTTGGCGACGATCGGTCTGGTTTTTGCAGAATTGTAGCCTCCCACTCTGTGCGTTCTATGTAATTTTATTTCCGTTATAGCGTTTTCGATTTCAAGCTGGGTTTCAATAAAGTTTAGGATTTTTTCTTCGCACTTTTCGTCCTTCTCCTCTGGTATCTTAAAGAACGTGAGGTTATCTCTCATACTGCGGTATTGAAGATCAATAATCGATTATTTGAGCTCTGCTTCCCTTGTAGTTTGTTCCTGATCGTATGTTTGCATCTTTTTCACTAGACTGTCTATATGTTCCTGTTTTTTGTTTAGATTTTCAAGAAGACGACTATCAAACTCTCGACTGCTCTCGTTGTCCCTGATTTTGACCTCCATATTGTTAATCTTCTGATCCATTTTCTGTATATTTACCGTTATGGAGTTTACGGTCGTTAGAATATTGTCCAGATGTGACAGTTTTTTATCCATTGAATCGAGTCTTTGAATCAACATGGAATACATCTCACTTTGCTGCACGGGTTGTACATGTGTATAAGGTGTAAAAGGTGTACAAGGTGTGCCGGGTGGGGTGGCATTCATTATCATTCCCTGGTTGTTATTGTTATAGTTCATGGGTATACTCATGTTCGTGTTCTGTGGTATGTTCTGTGGCGAGTACATATTAGGCATATTACAGTACTGACCTGCCAGCCCTGTTTAATATTGTCCATAGTTTCCGTTTGGTACAGATTGACCCTTGACTTGTTGTTGGGGTCTTCCCGCCATTTTGCGCCATTGTTGATTGAAGTTTGGGTGTTTCCTGGCTACTTTCTGGCGACTCCCGAGTCTTTTTTCGTTTCCTAGGCACTTTCTTTGTTAGCATTAAGAATCATTTGCACTTCACACATTAAATTCCATACATATCCTTTTCTAAAATATGAATAATTAGTTCGAGATTGTGATATTTTGGATTGTATTAATAAATCGTCGCCGGATGAGTGGTTTTTAATAATACAAATGGTTAAACGATGTCAATGGGGCCTGTGCAATTCAGATACCAGGTACCCGGTACCCAGAACGTTAAGAAGGCGATGTTTCGTTTATTCCGTTTCCAAAACCATAACAAAAGTTAGAACAATGCAAACGATATATTAAGGCTTGTGGATGTCCGCACGACCAGCTTAATACAGCAATAGTAGACGGGAATTATCACATTTTGTATGCACAAAGGTAAGTTAAATGCTGTATTTCTATTGAAATATCCATAAATTTAACATCCGACACGGAGACGCTTGAATTTTAAATACTACGTCATTCGAAAAAGTGCATGTGCCATTTTCGTCCAATCGTTCACCGAAACGTGAGGATTATTATATGAAGTTGCACGTGGTATATATAAGCATTGCCTTAGTTGGGACAATGTAAACAAAGACAGGTTTGTTGAGATTTTATTTCCTTATTTTTTCAATCTGTTTTAGAACATTTATGTAGAAATACTCTTATTGATTCAATAATCTTCACTAGGAATCTTTTTCATGTTTTGAAGAATGACTTTATGACAAGATTAGGGGCTTAGCAACCTGTTTTCTCTAATGAAAGATGCGATATTTGGATGATGTTTTGTTTGTTGTGGTTTTACGGCTCTTTTAACATCTATGGTCATATCGAGCCGGTCACCTGGGTGATAACCAGTACTACACTTTGTCTATTATTCTGACACTGAGACATTCAGTCCTAGTGCTATTTTCCATATGCCGAGCGCCTGTCGAAGAAGCACTGGTACCATTTTTACAAAGTCTTTGGTATGACCGCGGCCGGGGAGATCAAACTCACGACCTCCCACATGTGAGGCGGACACTCTACCATTACATCACCGCCGCGGTAGATTTTTTTGGATAAATGATTTTAAATGATGATTAAAGATATGGGACACACAATTTATGAGGTGTTGATTGATGTCCTTTGTTCAGCATTTTCCCGAAGGACGACCAAAGAGCGATATCCAGACCCAGTACCGGCAAACCGAACAACCACTGTCCGATGAACTACCGTAAGAGCACCGCCAAAGAGAGGATCCCTGTCAGAGCCACCAAGAAAAAGAAGACCAACTCTGGCTGATGTAACAAGGTAACTAAAAAAGGACGAATACATATTTTTATATTTTTTGTCCGTAAAGTATACAGGGAGGAGACATAAACGCTCTAGTTAATCGATTTATGTTGTTGAACTTGAGGAGACATACACGCTCTAGTTTATCGATTTATGTTGTTGCGCTAGTACACCGCCATTTACTATTGTATCGATACAGGTAAATCGATCGTAAGCGCGTTTAAAAGTTAAAATTTCAGCCAACATCTCAAAATAGGCTTTCTGTTATAATCAACATCACGAAATTACCTTCTTGACACAGATAAATATGACTACTATTCACGTTTCGTGTCGCCTTTTCGAAGAAAATGCGATACATAGGGATCACTTTGTCGTCAGTCCGTCCGTCCGTCACGAAAACTTAACGTTGGCTATAACTTTCTCAATTCTTCATCAAACTTTCAATATAAACTCATCCTGACAACATCGACATGCACCATACTAAATATAAAGGTCAAGATCACACTGAAGGCCATTATATCGGTTAAATACTCATTTTTTCTTCACGAAAACTTAACGTTGGCTATAACTTTCTCAATTCTTCATCAAACTTTTCAATATATACTCATCATGACAATATAGACATGACCATACTAAAATATAAAGGTCAAGTCACACTGAAGTTGATTATGTGGGTAAATACTATTTTATTCACGAAAACTTAGTCAGACCAATTTGTCAAGGTCATTTATCTGGGTCCAAAAAAAATTGTTATGCTGACAAAGCGCTGACGAAAACCCGTCTAGTTGTTATTATTAATGCCTAATATAACCCGTACTTTGTATCTCGTTTGCAATAGCTCTGCACTATTTTTAATTTGAAAAAATTAAAATGTCAGCTGAGATCTCAAAAGAGGCATTTTCATAACCACTTTTTGGCTTTGTTTCATAATCACCACAGTGAAATTACCTTCTTGACAAAGATAAATAGTCTACTATATACTTTTTCTTATTATTAGGCCTAATATAACCCGTAGTCTCGTATCTCGTTTGCAATAGCTATACACGGTCACCATTTATTTATTTGACGGCGAGTGGCGCGGTCTTTGTTACACGGATCCGCCTGGTAAAATGTGCTTTTATACATGCAAATAAACGCTCTGTATCAGAGGACACAATGTGAATAAATAATACTTATGTTTACACCTTTATTGAGTTTGTAAGTGTAATAATTTATAATAATTTGCTGTTTTTCACACACGCGCGCAACAACGGGAAGTAGTCATTTTCACGCAGTAGTGAAACACACGCGCCACAACATAAAACGGCCAACCGGTCCATGTCTCCTCCCTGTATACTTTACTTCCTGTAAATATTTATTGGACAATAAGAATAAATAACATTACATGTATAATTCAATATCAGTACAGGTTTTAGCTCATTTATCAAGTTCCTAAACTCTGAATTGAATTTATAACTGACTTAAAGCTAAACAATCCCGATAAAAGGCACACTGGTACCGAAAAAATCGAACGGTTATTACGAATGTTGTACCACGTGATCACTGTGTACGTGTGGGTTCATATATACAACATGCGCGCTTCCTAAATTCACTGAATATTAATGGGATAAGGCGGTACTGAATGGGACGCTTCATGTACTTTGTAAATCGACCACTGGTCTTATATCGGGTATAAAAGCGGATTTAAGCAGACGACACTTGACCACCGAACTGATGAGACCACTCTTTTGTAGAAAGACCTAATACGAAATATGAAATACAAGTCATTAGAAATACAAGTCATTAGACATTGGGTAAGGAAGCTAAAGATGTACTTACTCAAAACAACCTTATAAGTCCATATTTATATAATCCGAACCAATACCTATATTTAAACGCAGCGGCCTTTTAAAAAAAGACCCTTTCCAACTGTCCTGTTGCATCAACGAAACTATTATACAAACAAGTTATCCTCCATTTTTATGTGTGTGTGTGTGTGTACTATATATTGACATAAAACACAAGGGAGACATTGTTTATCAAAATTGGAATATTGGTAGAGGGGACTCCAACCAAGGGTCATATTTAATGGTAAAGATCGAGATACAGTATTTGAAGTTAGGCATGCATGGTTTATACATATTAGTAGATTATAAATCACTTTTTTTTAAAAAATAAAGTTGTCTTAATTTATGCATGAAATGAAATATTGAAAAATAAAATGGAGAGAGAGAAAGAGAGAGAGAGACAGACAGAGAGAAAGAAAGAGAGAAAGAAGATGGACAGAGAGAGACATTGAGAGGGAGAAGGTAAGAGACAGAGGAAGAGAGAGAGAAAGAAAGAGAGAGACAGACAGAGAGAGAGAGAGAGAGAGAGAGAGAGAGAAAGAAAGATAGACACAGAGAGACAGAGGGAGAATGTAATATATAGAGAAAGAGTGAGAGAGAGTAGAGAGAAAGAAAGCGAGATGGAGGGAGGAAGATGAGAGAGACGAGGTTGAAGGAAGGAGGGAGTGTGGGAGGGATTAAGAGAGAGAGAGAGCGAGAGAGAGAGAGAGAGAGAGAGAGATTGTTTCTATATATAGTCTTATACGCATAGGAGCCGGAGGGCCCCACACCCCAATGTTTCGGGGTGGGCCTCAGATTTAAATTTTACGAAAAAAAATGCAACAAAAAATGTGTGAATAGCCAACATGAACATTACAATTCAGATTGATCAGATTTTAAAATCAGCAGAAAATATTTTACTCAATCTGTGAAATCAACGATTCTTCTAGCTGAAAAAAATATTTGAAAGATGTTAGCTTCCGCCTGTACGGCAGTGTTAACTAAAAACTGAACGTTTTATTAGAATTATTAAACTTTAAATACTAGTAATTAACGTTTCCTAAGTTAACTTATGTAAATCTTTAATTTTCTTTAATTAAGTTCAATGATTTGTAAAGTAATTTTAAATGAAAACAAGCCGGTAGCCATCCTTGAAATTTAACCTAGGAATATCACTTATTTTGGTGTCCGATGGAATTAACCTCCCTCTCCGCCCTGGATTTTGTTTTGATTTCCTTCCTTCAGTGTGTTGCATTTCCCCCATGTACTAGTAGGGGGAAATGCAACACATGATAGTACATTCCCAATTCAACCAAGGCTACAGCCTCTGTGTGCCCCAGTGTGCCCCAGTGTAGCTACAGACCTGGAAAAGCAGAATATTGAAAAGCACAGGGTCCTTCGCGATTGAACATATTTATGTATAAGAAACTTATTTAGTACAGTTTATGTTAATCGGCCTTCGTAGCGCAGTAGGTTACCGCTATTCTAGATATGCTTACCCCGTTGCGGACGGGATCCAACCCGCGGCTCTGCACTATTTTTTTAAAAGCAAAAATGCTTTATGAATTTTCTTTTTTTATGAAGAAGTGGTAGTAAAATGGCTTTAAGACTGATCAAATTTAAATGTTAACAAACATATAGATAATAGCACGTACACGTCTCAAAGTCAATGCTATAAGTCGGCAACAACATTAAAAGCTTTGGTTGGAATCGATCCTCGGGGATCGTTCAAATTTTTTTTTAAATCATGATGAAATTGAAAAACTTAGCCCAAATGACAGCAGCTGACGTTGCCCTTAAAAAGGAAAAATCGCAAGACATCGGGTCCATGTTGAAATGGCAATCTCGAAATCAAAAAAGTTTAAAATTGTTGACAACAAGATAGAGCTTCGACTGTTTCCCTGTGTAAATCAGATTTGGTTCTGTGGCTGTTTTTTGACAGGATTTATGCCACTTCTTATTCAGGACTAACCTGGTGTACCAAAGAACTTCCAACATTCTGTGGACCATGTTCCGTCATCACCGACTGATGGGGGTTGCTTGCCAGATATGACAGTAGTGTTTCATTCATGGACTGTAGATGGTTATGTCACTATCCAACAATTGTATTTTTCTGAAATCATATAATAATGAAATAAATCAGTGTGATTAAATGTTTTAAGGTCGGTTTTACATCAATACGCAACATTAGCTTTGTAAAGCTATTGACGATCTCAAATCGTGTTAAGTCCTAATTCAGTATGTTTAACTAAAAAATGAGATATAGGGTCCTATAGAAACAACAGCGTCCGAACGAAATGGCATCGTAGGTCCGCATTGTACTGCAAACAAGGACTTGAAAATACAATGAAGGAGATAAAAAAACAACAGAAAGGGTGGTGAAGACAGGTTTACCGACTTGGAACGGTCAGTAGGCAATAAGGCCTACTTGTTAGCTTGAATCGATTTTATATGCTCACAATCCTCGCTATTATCCTGCCTTCAACGCCCAAATAGACAAGATAGTGTAAACAAAACTACATCCTATCAAAAGGAATTCTCTAACAATAAAGTCCACAGTTTGTATGCCGGCAAAAATTATTATGAGACAGATTTTTTACTTTTATTTAGCCTACGTACAGGTAACGTCGATAAATAACGGCTTCAAAATATATGTGATAAAACAAATAGTTGCCCGTACGGGATTTGAACCACTGCCTTGCACTTTTAAGTTTTGAAGGATGTACGCTGTACAGCTAGACCACACGCTATTTATTGGTATGTTGTAGCATTTTTAACACTAAATATGCATTACGTAATAACTAGCGCGCACCCTCAAACTCATCTAGCGCTGAATAACAAGTCGAGATATGGTTGTACTGATGCGAAGTATTAGTTTCATATTGATAGCATACAGTATTACACCCGGCAATGTTAATTTACCAGGGCGACAAGATGGACTTTATATTTATTGATCCATCTTTTCAAACACGTTATGTTAATTGGCCTCATAATAAATGTTAGTTAGTATACTATTTTTTCAGGTAGCGTTATAGTTCATTGGATAGAGCACCTGAGTTGAATTCAGAAGGTCATGTGTTCGAGCCCCGAATGAGGCTTACCTTTTTCCTGTAAACATTACTGTTACCTCTGAAGAGGTACGATGTGCACTGGTCGATGTATATGCAGTAAATGATTTCTTGCGCTATATTTGCTCGCTTTAATACCCGCTTTTGACGTGAGTTGGTGAACATGAAGTTACAAATAAGGACACGCCTACAAAGAAGAAATCGATTGATTTAGAAACTGTGCAGCTTTAAGAAATCCATTTTATGTCAGTTTTGAGTATTCTATCAACTAACAAAAATGTATAAAAATGCCGAGTCGGTGCTTATCACGTGATGTCAAAACACGCCCATCAAGCACATATCAAAGCGCGTTTTCACAGGAAGAAAGAAAAAGGAAAAAGACAGTTACATATCTAAAGATTAAATAGTTAAGTTGGAATGTAATATATAATTTAATTACCATGAGTTTTTCAATACGGGAATTTATATCCCTCATGAAAATACGTCCGAATAACGCACTCGTTTGTTTATGCAGACATATTTTCACTCGGGATAGAAATCCCGTATTGAAAAACTCTATTTATTAAACAGTTTACTTAATGGACTGCACTTTATGCTGCAGTTTTATGACAATGGATTGAATGAGTTGTGATAATAAAGCATAAGCATTTCGTCAACTGGTAGTGGGAAGCCAACAATCTTGCTTCAATTTATTTTATAATCCAGTAATCCTAAAATACAGCAGTAACTCATAAAATATGATACAATTACCAGAATGGCGACTGTCACATTCAAGGTGAGTAACAAAGTTGTCAGTACCACACACTTTATTGCTGCATTGCGAAACGATACCTCGATGTTATGTTCTCATAAACAGTGTTTTTGAGATAAAATTAGTTCATTTTGCATGGAATGATATGAGTTAAATATATTATTATTTTAAATAAATGTGCATAGTTGCAGGATTGTTAGCTTATCACAGTCAATGATGAAGGGAGTTAACTCTACTGCATGTCCGTAATTGTTTGCTCAAAATGTCATATGTCTTCTTGTAAGAAACCCTTTATGCCAGTGCCAACATTGTTACAATGCTATGAAGTATTTGTCGATCCGTTTGTAGATCCGATAACGTTTTACTTTAACTTTTATTGTTTGAAGAACCTGGATTCGGGTAGGTGATGTAAGCAATGATGTTTGCCTCACAGGCTATCACAAATGTCCCTTCCGCGGGTTTTATATTAATATAGGAAATACAACAGATGTTATTGAAGGAATTGATGTTAATCCGAATAGAGATATTGTGGATTTTACATGTAATGATTATGGTGCTGCGCTGATAGAGTTCTTAATTAACAGTAATTATTGTGTTTTAAATGGTCGTAATTGTGTTAAAAATGATTATACTTATATAAGACCACAGGGATCCTCAGGGATTACTGTTTAGTAAGTCATAACAACCTATCGATATTTAATGAGTTCAATGTGTATAGACCATCAGAGCTAGTTAACATTACAGGGGTTGTGCCACTTTCGGTTCCAGATCATTCTTGTATTTCAGGGAGCATTAATATACCGTGACGTTATTTTGATAGTGCTGCAGATGATTATTATGAATATACATTTGTTAAATATGATTTACGTAATATTCCTAATGACTTTTTTCAAAACCGGAAGTTAATAACGGATTTACATAATACTGTTTATAATCTTGAAATGAGTTTAAGGACTCAGCATGACATTGATAATTCATATAATGATCTAATTATATAAAAAACAGAAATGAGTGCAAAACTACATAAACGGTCAATAACTTTAAATAGTGCTTCATCTAACAAAAGAAGAAAAATTGGTAACATTTTTCCCTGGTGGAATGATAATTTAACCACTCTTTGGAATAAAGTATGTAATGCTGAACAATTGTTTATAAAATGTAACGATGTTTATCAGAAAAAAGGTTTATAGAATTGATTTTATAAAATGTAAAAAGGTCTTTAATAGAAATGTTCAAAAAGAAAATTCAATGGAAGTAACAGATGATAATGGAAATATTGTCTCAGATAGCGAATCTATATTATTAAAGTGGAAAAACAGTTTTTCAAATTTGTATAAGTCTTCAGCTAATCAAAGCTGATTAATTTCGATAATGAACATGTAACAAATAATGAATCTATTCCAGAATTTGAAATAACTATAGCTGAGATATAAAAAGCAATTTTTAATTCCAAAAAGAATAAAGCAAGCGGTATCGATGAAATACCAGCTGAAATATTTCGTAATAATACATTTGTTTCCATTTTACATGTTCTTTTTAATGTTTATTATAAAACTGATATTATTCCCACTGAATCTGAAAAAGATATTGTTAATCCCATTCCTAAATCGTCAACTAATGATCCACGTGAACCTATGTCGTAAAAATATGTATAAATTGTATTGTTATATGTCAAATCAAAGATTGTCTGTCTGGACAGAAGCAAACAATATAATAACAGAGGAACAAAATGGATTTAGAAAAAGGAAAAGTACTACGGATCATCTATTGTCATACTTATATTATTGAAACCAGAATAAAAAAAAACTTTCAACTTTTATTGCATTTGTTGATTGATTTCAAATAAGCATATGACACTGTAAATAAAAATCTGTTGTGGAATAATCTTTATAACTTCAATAAATGGTAAAATGTTGAATGCAATTATGTCTTTATATGCATCTGTTTCATCCTGTGTGCTTATAAATGGTTTAAATACAGAATGGTTTAATGTTAAAGCAGGACTAAGACAATGTTGTTGTTTATCCACATTGCTCTTTAACTGCTTTATTAACGATTTAGCATTAAAATTGAAATCGTTAGGTCTAGAAGTAGATATTGGTGATGGTGATATTAGTATGTGTTATCATGTATGCGGATGATACTGTACTGCTGGCCGAAATGAAACAGATTTACAGCTATTGTTAAATACACTAGATGATTGGTGTGAAACCAATTTTATGTCAGTCAATATAAATAAAACGTATGTTGTGCATTTTAGACCAAGATCAAAACTACAGACGATTTTTGAAATTAAAGACATTTTCTATAGTTTTTTCTGCATAACATATTTTCTTTAAACTTTTTGGACAGTGGAGTCTGTTATATATATAGACAGAAATGCAAAAAAATTGGTAGGTCACCATAATCACGATAATTGTTAAAATTTTAAAAAATAATTTGTAATGCCACCGTCATGTCAATCTGTCCAAAAAGTGGAACAAGTCTATGAAATAGCTAAATAAGACATTTTTGAAGTCTAATAATTTATTCATTGGTCACAATTGGGCTAAAATTATATTTCGTATGTGTCGTGCTCGGCCGTTTCCAAGGTGTCCATTATCATACTATTTTTTAAAGTAAAGAACATTTAATTATAATAACATTTAAAGCTCATCTGTATGTAAAACCTATCTCTTTTTACAAAATCTGTTGAGACCATTACTCACAATTTATACACAAATTAGCCCATAATGATACAATTTCATTTTTTTTGTATGTTCCCAATAATAGAATTTGTTTAAACTTTCTAAGCACTTAATTTAACATATATAAAAACAAAATGTGCAATAAAAATGTTAGGTCCCCATGCTTGTTTAGAATAATATTTTTTGAAACCCTACCCCTATGCTAAAAGGCCAGGTTTTGTATGAAATTATATAGAAATGGTATATTTTCCTTTTTTGTTATGTTCCTAATAACAGAATATGTTCAAACTTCCTAGGCACTTATTTGAACATATAGTAAGACAATATATGCAATTACAATTACAGGTCACCATGCATATTGAGATTTCAATATTGGTTTTTGGAACCCTACCATTATGCTTAATTGTTTTAATTTTGTTTGAATGTTTACAAAATGTTATATTTTTCCTATTTATGTATTTTTCTAATAATAGGCATTTATATAAATAAAGACAATAAATACAACTAGACATCAAGAGCAACATTCCTGTAATTTTTTAGGAAAATCCATACGATAGTTTTAGAAGAGAAGTCGCCCAAAATTCTGCGCAAGAAAAACTACAGAAAATGCCTTTAAATGTGGCGGATCTGATATATCTATAAAAAAAAAATATGTATATTTAGGCATTGTTTTAGACGAATATCTCAATTAAAATGTAACAGCTTCATTTGTTGCACAGTCAGCCAGTCGTGCATTAGGACTGTTAATTTCAAAATTAAAACAGTTGGTTGGATGCCTTATAAATTTTATACTTAACTTTTTGATTCGCCGGTTTGGTCTATTGTAGCTTATGGTGAAGCAATACCTACTCTTGTATTGAAGTCGTACAAAGTAGAGCAATGCGAGTATTTTTGGGTACGACAAGAAAAACACCATCAGCTGCAATGGCAGGAGACATGGCATGGCAACCGGTTTGTGTTAGACAAATAATTGCGGTATCAAATTACTGGGTACGATTGAGTCATTTGCCTAATATATGTTTCAATAAACGAATATGCTTGTATTGTTTTAATAGTACAGGTTCCAGATGTAAAATTTGGTGTTACAGAGTTTTAAATATTTTTTCAAAACTTGAGTTTAATAAAGTTCCGAGTGTAATTAACCCTATTGTTAAACGTAATTTTTTAAATGATGTTAAGAGTGCATCCTTAAATCAGTTTATAATGGAATGTAAATATTGACTCGGAACGTGGTAGTAGTAATATTGGTGGCAATAAATTACGTACTTTTTGAAACAGAAAGGTACTGCAAACTAATACCACCAAGAAAGCATAGGTCGGCTTATTCTAGATTCCGTTGTGGCGTAGCACCAATTAGACTAGAGACTGGAAGATATGAAAGACTTTAGATTAGTGAAAGAGTTTGTCTATTTTGTAATGTTCAGGTGGAAGATGGGTTACATGTTATGATAACCTGTCTTTTATATAATGATATTAGAAATAATTTATATGCTAAAGCAATAAGCCTAAATACCTATTTTAATAACTCTACAGATGAACACAAATTAGTATATTTATTCACAAGTGCAGACTTAATTCGTGTATGTGCCAAATCCTGCTACTTAATTCTTAAAAGTCGATCCAGCTTTTTGTATCGCCCGTCTTTTTTCCTTCTTAAATATGCCAAACAATGTCAATTTATTTTATATCTGTAAATACTGTCAATTTGTTTTATCATATCGTGATTCCGTTTTATTTTCTTCTATGCAAATGATGCTAATCATTTCCTTTTTGATCTGATCGAACGGGATAAATGATTTTTTAATTTTGTTCTAATAATGCGCAATAGTGCTTTGTTTATTTTGTCAAATCTTACAATACTCATTCTTAGTACATATTTTATAGATATATTAGCATCATTTACATAGTCTTAATGTGTAATATATATGCTAATATAGTTTGAGTTTGATGTTATTAGCTACTTTTAAAATATGTTGATAGTTTTATAACTATAGTCTCTTATAATGCTAATTAGAATGGCATGGCTATCTTATAATGTTTACGCTGTTTTATTTATGTTTGTATTTATTGTAAACCATGATGAGACTTTAATAAAGAAATATATAAAAAGTTTACAAACAGGCAAATCTAGGCAGCATATTAAAGAATGTTCATCTTAAAAAAGTATTGGTCCATGATATTATTCACTTTTAGTTTTACCGGAAGCATGACACCGACAGAGTCAACACATTTTACATGCTTTTAGATAGAGATAAATAAGAAAAAAATAAAAAGTATATTTTTCTGAAGCTGATAACAACATTAGCAGAAACTTTTATATTTATTTAGCATGAAACATCTTAATGTCATACAGAAAATAATGTAAAATAGTCCTTGTCGAAATACGCAACATTCCCGGGTCAAATGATGCTTTATACAGATGTTTACCATGTTTACAGAACAAACATTGTTCTCTGAACAATAACTGTTTTCAGAGAATAAAGCATCCTTGAGGTAAAATGAGACCAATTGGCAATATAGAAGGTTTAGACATAGTTATATCTACAACAGACTAGACTAGACAATAGCAGCTCAATTGACGTTCAATTGACAAGGAAAACATAGATTGATAAACGATCAATGGATACATAATGGAAATTCTCCGGCATCGCATTATTTCAGTGAGAACGAGATTTGGCACCGACTGCAAATATATAGCCTAAGGATAATATTTAAACCATTTACATCTGAAACAGATCAGACAATAGCCGCTATATTAAAATTATAAACAAAGGTCGACCGCCTGGAAATATATAGGTAGAGGATAATGTTTAAATCATTTACTTCTGAAACAGGTGAGACCATAGCAGTTATATTAAAATTAAAAACAAAGGTCGACCGCCTGGAAATATATAGCTAAAGGACACTGTTTAAATCATTTACCTCAGAAACAGGTGAGACGATAGCAGTCATATTACAATTAGAAACAAAGGTCGCCCGCCTGGAAATATACAGATAAAGGGTAATGCTTAAATCATTTACCTCTGAAACAGATGAGACCATAGCAGTTATATTGATAATTAGAAACAAAGGTCGACCGCCTGGAAATATATAGCTAAAGGTTAATGTTTAAATCATTTACCGCTGCAACAGATGAGACCATAGCAGTTATATTAATAATTAGAAACAAAGGTCGACCGCCTGGAAATATATATCTAAACGATAATGTTTAAATCATTTACCTCTGAAACAGATGAGACCATAGCAGTTATATTAATAATTGGAAACAAAGTTCGACCGCCTGGAAATATATACCTAAAGGATAATGTTTAAATCATTTACGTCTGAAACAGATGAGACCACAGCAGTTATATTGAAATTAGAAACAAAGGTCATTTACCTCTGAAACATATGATACCTTAGCAGTTATATTAATAATTAGAAACAAAGGTCTACCGCCTGGAAATATATACCTAAAGGATAATGTTTAAATCATTTACCTCGGAAACAGATGAGACCATAGCAGTTATAATAAACAATGAGAAACAAAGGTCGACCGCCTGTAAATATACAGATAAATTGTAATGTTTAACTCATTTACCTCTGAAACAGATGAGACAATAACAGTTATAATAAAAATTAGACACAAAGGTCGACCGCCTGTAAATATACAGATAAAGGGTAACTCATTTACCTCTAAAACAGATGAGATCATAGCAGTTATAATAAAATTAGAAACAAAGGTCGACCGCCTGTAAATATACAGATAAAGGGTAATGTTTAACTCATTTACCTCTAAAACAGATGAGACCATAGCAGTTATATTAAAATTAGAAACAAAGGTCGACCGCCTGTAAATATACAGATAAAGGGTAATGTTTAACTCTTTTAGTGACAACTGACGGGTTTTTTAAACATTGTTGGGACCACCTAGAAAATGGATAACTATGATATCATTGAAAAGTATAAACGCTCTCCAACAAGGATCAGTTGAAATTACTTGCGCAAAGTGGTACGATTTTTGGCAGTCAACGGTTAAAATACATGACCCTCTTAAAACAAAAAAATATTGTTTTAAACATAAATCACCAAAGAGATGAATGAACAAAGTCTAAAGCAATCTTTATGTGTTAGGTATTTTGTGTTCAACTTTCAATAGAACAAAAATTCCATATATGTCACTTATTTTTGGAAACAGACGCGATAAATGGATGCATAAAGGGAGATAATAAAATTAAAAAATGATCAAACATATGCAGCTTCGCTTTTATCGTAAACCACTGGTGGATTGATATCAAATGAAGTATTAAGCCTTACTGATTACAATCTGCATCTAACATGTGTTTTAAAATACATTAATTTAAAGAAAACGTTTCTAAAACGAGTTATTGTGAAACCAAACCACATCTGGAAATCAGTTTTATGAAATCAGTTTTATGAAGATGTGTTATGTTTCTAAATTTGTTGTTTGCGTTTAACAATTTTAAATTGAACTAAGTTTTATTATATGCGTTATGAATTGCCTACATTAAGCTTTAAGATGGATATCAGTGTATTGAACTATTTAATGTTTTAACTCACACACAAATATGTGTATGATTTTGAATACGTATTGTAAGAAAATTCAAACACTTTAAAAAAAACGGATTTTTTAACACATTTTTATTTTAAAGCAAACGAGATTCATAAAGATATAGTATTAGTTACAATTCGATTGTATTAGCATGTTTAAGGCTTCACTTAAAATATATATGTGTATCATACACATAGTATAATCCATATTTGATACACTCTGTATTAATTTCTTTTTTATGCATATACCGTTTATATACCAACACGTGTGACATTTGTTGATGTGTTTTAATTTGCCTTATACTCTCTTATCTTCTATTAATTCCAAATAGAAAGTACTTTTAATTATTATCTCATCTGTAGTCTATATCTTCATTATATCCAACATGGTTGTCAAGAAAACAACCATATGCTATTTGTCTTTTTGTTAAATGAAGTTCCACGTATATCCATGGCTTGTGGATACGTTATCCATTCCTTTCGTTAACATCTGCTTAACACTGTATTGTCGAATGTGGTGACCAAGTGGATAAACACGTTCAACTCTGAATCCGGATATCACGGGTCTGAGACTCACTGGTGCCAGGCGATACTTAGGCAAGACTATAGCCTCGTCCGTTGGACGGGAGTGTTAACCGGGCTGTCCTTATATCGGAGTCTATCTTTCGAGCACTTTAAAGAACCATAGGAATATATTCGATAGTAAGCGTAATATACATTTCCTAAACTGTTCCAATGCGATACCAAGGTGTCAACCCTTTTATATGTATAGTGTCACATACTTTTCTTCTATATATCCTTGTAATTGTTGTTTGTTTCAAACTTGTGAATTTCCTGTTCGACTTTTAAACCTTCTTTTGAGGTTAAGTTCACTTTTTATACTTATGATGTGTGAACTATATCTTTGTCCATATGTTTCCACCAATGGCAACTTTTTACAGTATACAGGAATATGTATTACATCTTCCATTGTGATTTTAATCTTTTGCATTGCTAAAGTGTTATGTTTTGTTCTTAAGTTACATTTCCACTTCACTATGCATGACAATGTTAAGTTCTCCTTGATAGTTTCCTACTACGATATCATCATTGTACTGGCCTTGGGTTAGCTTTGTTACAAAAGTATTCGTCCGATTTACACTTACAACGCTCAACTAGAGCCAGTCGATGGAAGCTATCAAAAACATCCGTATTTTCGATATCTAAATGATACCTCAAGTCCAGATCTTGACCTTGATGGTGAAGGTCAAATTTCAGAACTGCATTGACATCCTCTCATCCTCAACACGCTTCAAACTTAGTTTCAACTTATTACCTGGAACGGTCAAGAAGGATTTCCGTGCACAAGCCATTTTCAGGCAAAACACTAAGTCCTGAACTTGACCTTGATGATGAAGATCAAATTTCAGACCTTTAGTGACAACCTCATCTTCAACAAGCTTCCCATAACGTTTCAGCTTTTTACCTCGAATGGTCTGGAAGGAGTTCCTTCCAAAAGTTTTTTTTTTGAAGAAAAAAATGAGTTTTGAACTTAGACGGTCAAGGTCAATAGCTACTGATGGAAGCAACAAACACAAACACGAGATAAAAGTAGCAGACTCGGTTTTATTGATTCTGTTCCTGAGAGGTAATGAAAAGTGCAACACCTTTCACACCTCCTAACACTGGTTTTAGCGATATTCTACTTTAAAGCCACAAAGATTGGGCTTGATGATCCCAACGCATCTGTAAGTAATAACACTACTAACTTGTAATCTTTTTACGGCCGCCACACAGTACTAAATAAATGCTAGTGTGAATGTCAATAAATACGGAACAGGGGATCTCTTGCAAGCAAGAATCATAAACAAGAGAAAAAACTTGCAGATTTATCTTCAATGAAAACCTTTTGACCTAATCAAAATTTCTGTAAAGACGGATTTTTAATATCTCGAACCGTTCAGGAGTAGTTCCGTCCACAAGGTCGTGACGGACGGGCTGACAGAGTGACGGACGGACTGCTTAAAAAACAATATATCCGATTTCTTCCAAAAAATGCGGTTATCATGAATGACATATTGTTTCTGATGCAAACATATGATGCTGTGGAACAAGACCGTTTACAGCTGCAAATGCATGATGTGTTACGAGAAGATCTGATGCCATTTCTCCCAAGAAATACGTCTGTTTCAATCCGCTATCACTCATTTCCCATCCATGTCTAACAAGGAACTCGGGCTCTTGTTTTGAATTATCGGCATTCATCCTTAGTGTTGCTTGAGTCGAAGCATGTCTTACAGGGAGCTTAAAACTGCCTTCGCATCATGGTGGAAGCTTTGCTAAACAGATAAATTTTAATCCGACAACTTCATTTATAGTTTATCTAAACTATGGTGAAACACTGCACACTGTCCCTTTCCTTTGGGTCTTAAGAAAATGGCTGCTAAAGACCTGTTTCAAAAGCCCTGTCATCGCCTGAGTCATCTTTAATTGCTACTCTGTTTTTGAAGCTAGAAGCTCTATTTACCTTTATCACCTTGATAATTGTTTTATTTCCAATTACATAAAATGATCAAACAGAGTCGCAACCGGTCAGTCAAAAACTGCAGGAAACAATGCACGTTTAGAGTCACAAATAGTGGTTTGTTGCTCCAGATACGATACATGTTCCATTTTCGCAGTGTAGTAAGGTAAACTGGTCTTGTAAAAAACAATGGGTGCATGAGCTTTCGTCCCTCGGATTTTCTGGTCGTACCCTAGATTGGTCTTCTCTTTAGCTGCAACTACTATGGTTGTTCAGTACGATTCTGGATACATCCTGAGATGTTTATTATTTTGTATGTATATCTTTAGTTGGTTTCTCTGGATGTGGACTTTATTGTTAGAGATTTCCTTTTGATGGGATTTAGTTTTGTTTACACTGTCTTGTCTATTTGGGCGCTGAAGACAGGATAATAGCGAGGATTGTGCGCATATAAAATCGATTCAAGCTAACCAGTAGGTCTTATTGCCTACTGACCGTTCCAAGTCGGTAACCCTGTCTTCACCACCCTTTCTGTTGTTTTTTGTCTCTTTCATTGTAGTTTCAAGTCCTTGTTTGCAGTAGAGTGTGGACCTACGATGCCATTGCGTTCGGACGCTGTGGTTTCTATAGGACCCTATATATCATTTTACATGTCTTCTAGTATATCTACGAGCATTTCCAAAATGTATACAGGTAACTATCTTGCGTGGTTAGAATGTTTTATGCTGACAAAATAAGGCAGCATACTTGCCTGCGTCGCGAGATGTAATATCCAATCACCTGATCTTTCCGCCCTAATGCTACTTAACATCAACTGTTTCCAGAAACCTAAATCAGAACTTGAATGTTGCCGACTTTGAAAAACCGTAAGCACCAAGTTCAGAGATTTCCTGGGCGATATTACCTGATATGGCAATTTCAATTGCGTGGCGTCATCTGCTGAATCAATGGATGCTTTATCGGAACCATTATAAAGTGTTTTTCTAATCTGTCAAACGTGTCAAAAAACAAATAAAACAAAAGAAAGACACAAGAAGCACCGTTATTAGCGCTTCATATGTTGTTGTTAGCCCAAGAACAGTTCTGTAGTACTCTTTCCAGCTAACATACTCTCAACTGTAGAAGAAGCATATACATTAGGGTATGTAAGCAAATCTATTAGCCTAGCGTCACCGTTTACCCTTCCTATCTGCTAGTCGAACACAATGTGAATGGAGTTCTGTGGACTTAGACCTGAGTTCACTTGCTGTGCAACTGCATCAGTTGCAGGTCCATCGTCTGAATATGTTTGTCTTTGCCTGACAATACTTGATAGAGATAGACGTGCATATGGTGGACATAGCGGTTGGACTTGTATAGATATATGATGGGAGCATACAATGCAATCGTATTAGGCTCATGAACTGAAAAGGCCAACAATATATATTTTGATCAGATGTCATATCAATAACTGCAGTGTTGGACATGTTTCGGCAAGGCATAGATCTCAGGAAATCTCATGTGAAATATTTGATATTAATTCCAAAATTAATTACTAAAGCGAAAATTATCTTGGTGAGACTGGTCTTGTAGCAGACTTTTAAAAGGTAATTGTAGTTATTATTACATGTATAGCTTATTTTCATGCGAAATTTTACTTGACTGTTCCTTATTTCTTTGTATTAAAATAGAGGTACTGTCGTCACCATCTTTCGTTTGAAAGCACACACTTGATAACGAGTGAAATGTATTCTTGTAATCTACTTTTTGCTATAACAGGCACAGAAACGGAATTAATCAGAAGATTGATTAGCTTCTTTGAGCCAGAGTCATATACCTAATTTTCGGTTCTAGACTGTATCTTGTCGAAGAAAAGCAGCCTTCCAAAAACTATATCAAAGAAAAGCAACCTTCCAAAAACTATATTTGTCTTCGAAAGTGAAATGGCTTCTCACTAGTGAAGAAGAATCCACCATTGGTAATGGACACACATTCAATATATTCTGTCACTAATGCGCTTCCGTAAAAAACGCCTTAAATTTCCGCACTGAAAACTCGTGCATTTGAAGATGATTTCACTACCATGCAAAATAACGGTTTAATCCGATAACAATTGACGGAGATATCCATTGTTGAATTATGCGCACTCATGTATAGTGGCTATATTTCAATACTATCATGAAAATGGAAGAAAAAATTGAAATTAGGGCTTACATTAAAGCCAGGGTTGCTTTAAAAGTACCTGCAAAAGAGATTTATGCTGAACTGTGCCGTGTACATGGCAGTTCTGCCGTGACATTGAGAACAGTTTTTCGTTGGGCTAAGACGTTTAAATGGGGGTAAACTTAGCATTAAAGACCGTAACCGTCCTGGCAGGCCTGTTATTACAGCAACAATGGAGAACATTGATGCTGTGAAGGCCATGGTAGACGAAGATGGGTGGTATACAGTTTCTAAGATAGTTAATAGTCTTGGCATCTCAGAAGGCACAACTCATCCCATTTTGACCAACTGTTTGAAATTAAAGAAGCGTTGTGCTAGATGGGTCTCTCATTTGCTGTCAACTGTACAAAAGGTCAAACGCTTAAAATGTGCTAAACATCTTCTTAAAAAATATGAAAATTGTCATCCTAGAAAAAATTCTGAGTTGCTCACTGGAGATGAAACGTGGGTGTACTATTTTGAGCCCCAGCGGCGGATAAACAATAAACAATGGTTGGGTAAAAATCAGGCAAGACCGGTTATTGCAAAACGAACAAAAAGCGCTAAAAAGCTTTTATATGCACTTTTCTTTAATTCCAGTGGCCCTGTGGTACAAATTCATGCAGGGAAAAACCATCACGTCCAAATTTTACAAGGACAAAGTTCTCAAAGCAGTCAAAAATAATTACAAGAAAACACGCCCAAGTTAATTTTGAATGGCATCCAGCTGATTCATGACAATGCCTCAGCTCACTAAACTAAAATTGTGCTGTCTTTCTTGGAGCAAGAAAAAGTGGTACAGCTTGAACACCCAACTTATTCTCCCGACCTTAGTCCCTGTGACTTTTTCCTATTCCCTTTGCTGAAAAAAAACCTCTCTGGTAGACGCTATGCTTCCAGAAGTGCCCTTGGTGCCGGAATATTTCAGTGCCTCAACAGTATACCAAGGGGAGACAACTTTGCTGCGTTTACGTCATGGATAGCGCGACTCCGAAAGTGTGTATCTGTTCAGGGGGGATACTTTGAAGGACTGTAATAAGATGTTTTTTATATTTCCAGTATCTGTTAGTTCCGAATACCAGTGAAAGAATTTATTGAACCCCCCTCGTATGAGGCAAGAACAATACAAAATTAATTAGTACTTTGAATTGCGGGACAAAAAGTGCGCGATGTGAACATCGCAAATGATCGGCTGTGCATAGTACATTCTTAAACTTATATAATTATACAACCGTCTTGATCGCAGCAAAAAAAAAGTAGTCAAGTATCTTTCCAACATTAAAATAAGAGCGCTTCATGTATGTATTGTACAAAATAATGATTAAATCTAATTAAAAAGCGAATAATGTATATATTCATTAAGAAACTAATAAGATTAGTACAACGCCATTGATTAATTATCTCCCTTTATATACAGTTTAAAATAATGTTGGATAACCAAACATATTTTAAAATATGTGTGTGATATTTAAAATCATGTATAGTATCAATATATCGCATAATATAACAGTAATTTTAAAGCAACAACAACAACAAAAGACTTTCATATGATTAGTAGCATACATGTTTAAGCATTAAAATATAAAAATCGGAGTAGGAAAAGTTTCGTTATCATTTGAGAAAGTTTATGCGTTCTTTTGCAGTAAATGTGTTCTTACATATTTTATTACATTTCTTACTGAACTAAAATGAATTGAATAATTAATTTCACGTGAACATATATCTTGTATATTAAACAAAATATAATTGTCCTATTATAAAAAAAAAATCGATATTTTTAAGTATAGTATTATTCCTTATATTTATTTGTTAGTTAAACATGAAATATAGCATACACAGTTATTTTACGTACATAGGAAGATGTTTATATACATTTGTTAACGAAAAATGAGCTATCATTTCTCTGAAACATAATATTAGTCGGTAGCTAATATTTTGCTGAAATTTGTTATTTATGGGTTGTGGTGTTCCGGCGTCATTTTAAAAACAGTGTACCACTTTGTGCAAGTAATTTTGGTGGGATCGTTTAGTACACATAATTACCTTTCATTTTATGTATAATAAGCCCATTTTCTAGCTGGTCCCTGCTAACTCCTTAACTAAGCGACTTTTTCGCCTTTTGTCACTACAACAATAGCAGTTATATAAAAATTAGAAACAAAGATCGAATGGTATATGCAGCATTCACAGAACGCAGTCAAATAAATCATACAGTGACAGGTATACCGTGACAGTTATACAGTGACAGGTATACAGTGACAGGTATACAGTGACAGGTATACCGTGACAGGTATACAGTGACAGGTATACAGTGACAGTTATACAGTGACAGGTATACAGTGACAGTTATACAGTGACAGATATACAGTGACAGGTATACAGTGACAGGTATACCGTGACAGGTATACAGTGACAGTTATACAGTGACAGGTATACAGTGACAGGTATACAGTGACAGGTATACAGTGACAGGTATACCGGGACAGGTATACAGTGACAGGTATACAGTGACAGTTATACAGTGACAGGTATACAGTGACAGGTATACAGTGACAGGTATACAGTGACAGGTATACAGTGACAGGTATACAGTGACAGGTATACAGTGACAGGTATACAGTGACAGGTATACAGTGACAGGTATACAGTGACAGGTATACAGTGACAGTTATACCGTGACAGGTATACAGTGACAGGTATACAGTGACAGTTATACAGTGACAGGTATACAGTGACAGGTATACAGTGACAGGTATACAGTGACAGGTATACAGTGACAGTTATACAGTGACAGGTATACAGTGACAGTTATATAGTGACAGGTATACAGTGACAGGTATACAGTGACAGGTATACAGTGATAGGTATACAGTGATAGGTATACAGTGACAGTTATACAATGACAGGTATACAGTGATAGGTATACAGTGACAGGTATACAGTGACAGGTATACAGTGACAGTTATACAGTGACAGTTATACAGTGACAGATATACAGTGACAGTTATACAGTGACAGGTATACAGTGACAGGTATACAGTGATAGGTATACAGTGACAGGTATACAGTGACAGTTATACAGTGACAGGTATACAGTGACAGTTATACAGTGACAGGTATACAGTGACAGTTATACAGTGACAGTTATACAGTGATAGGTATACAGTGACAGGTATACAGTGACAGGTATACCGTGACAGGTATACAGTGACAGTTATACAGTGACAGGTATACCGTGACAGGTATACAGTGACAGTTATACAGTGACAGGTATACAGTGACAGGTATACAGTGACAGTTATACAGTGACAGGTATACAGTGACAGTTATACAGTGACAGGTATACCTTGACAGGTTTACCTGTATGGGACACAAACAAAAAGGATTGACGACAGTGGGACCGCCTAAAATGTTCATTGGCGAAAATACCGTTTCAACGGACATGGAAAATAGGGTTTGTAAAACGAACACACCGAGTTAAACTTTCCCTAGTTCATTTTATAACGAGATATATTGAAGCTAGCGTTTAATTAGATCTTTTTAGAAATGATGCACCCACGTTTCTCATAACTGGGCGTGTGCTTATACCAAACAAAATCAAATGACAAGTCAAATAGGCAATTAACAGGACACTACGCAACATAAAATGTTACAAAGACAGGGTTACTGCATTGCATGTTTGGCATGCTTGTTTTGACTTTCCTTGTTTTCTGAGAAGAATGTTGATGGGTTCGTTCGGCGTTTATTTAAATGAATTCATTTATTAATACTGTTTGACGCCACTGATAGTAAAAGTCAGTCAATTGAATTTACAATGCATATAGTTAAATTAACATTGTTATAGTATTATGAGCAATAATTAAACAGTTAATATAACGTATCGATACAAAAACGGATGCCGACAGGCGCGTTTTTTTACAAGATATGTCAACTCCCGTTTCAATTATATTGTGAACAGTGGAATGAAATTATTTCCAGTAGGTATGATACTTGTTTTTATCTCGGAAATCGCATTAAATATGATATATCATAGGCGGAAATTAAATGCAGTATTATTGTTAAAGAGAAAATAGAAACATATTTCAGTCAATCATTCTAAAATGCTCCTTTATATAGAAAGGTTATATTTATACGTTTTCATATATATTGCATATACTTTTATTGTTCATACATCCGGAGGTGTTTCTAATTATGTATTCGTATGCATCTTTACAAAACATCTTAATGTATCGTTAATTTCTTTCTTTTTGTTGGGATATACTTTTATTTAAACTGTCTTATCAATATGGAAACTGAAGACACGAAAATAGCGAGAGTTTTGTACATATTCAATCAAAGTCAACATGAACTTTGTCACAATACCTTTAATTCTCAAAACGCCATAAGAAATAATATTTTAAATAATATTCAACAAAGACACATATGAATGCACTACAAAGTATTCAATGCATAACATTTTAATAAGCAAAACTGAAACCGGCTTAATATGAGGTAACATTTAGCTTATCTTGAAAACTTTAGCTGAAACAAACACATACATAGTTAGTTATAATGCATAAACTTATTACCTAATTCAGCACATATCACAGGTACGGATGAAACTAAGTTCAGCAAGCAAACACACAGCAAATCCAACTTAACATATGCTAGGCTGTGTGTTGCATTGGTCATGAACAATGACTCTTACCATATTTGTCATCTTAATTAAACGGGGCAGTAAATAAAGATATTCCCGCCAGGATATATCAAAGAGACTACGCAGCATACATCGCCATATAGACAATACAGGCAAAACACGAAGAGACTACGCAGCATTAAATAGACAATACATGCAAAACACGAAGAGACTACGCAGCATTAAATAGACAATACAGGCAAAACACGAAGAGACTACGCAGCATTAAATAGACAATACAGGAAAAAAACGAAGAGACTATGCAGCATTAAATAGACAATACAGGAAAAACACGAAGAGACTACGCAGCATTAAATAGACAATACAGGAAAAACACGAAGAGACTACGCAGCATTAAATATACAATACAGGCAAAACACGAAGAGACTACGCAGCTGTAAATAGACAATACAGGCAAAATACGAAGAGACTATGCAGCATTAAATAGACAATACAGGAAAAACACGAAGAGACTACGCAGCATTAAATAGACAATACAGGAAAAACACGAAGAGACTACGCAGCATTAAATATACAATACAGGCAAAATACTACGCAGCATTAAATATACAAAACAGGCAAAACACGAAGAGACTACGCAGCATTAAATAGACAATACAGGCAAAACACGAAGAGACTACGCAGCATTAAATAGACAATACAGGAAAAAAACGAAGAGACTATGCAGCATTAAATAGACAATACAGGAAAAACACGAAGAGACTACGCAGCATTAAATAGACAATACAGGAAAAACACGAAGAGACTACGCAGCATTAAATATACAATACAGGCAAACACGAAGAGACTATGCAGCATTAAATAGACAATACAAGCAGAACACGAAGAGACTACGCAGCATTAAATAGACAATACAGGAAAAACACGAAAAGACTACGCAGCATTAAATAGACATTACAGGCAAAATACATAGAGACTACGTAGCATTAAATAGACAATACAGGCAAACACGAAGGGACTATGCAGCATTAAATAGACAATACAGACAAAACACGAAGAAACTACGCAGCATTAAATAGACAATAGAGGAAAAACACGAAGAGACTACGCAGAATTAAATATACGATGCAGGCAAAACAGGAAGAGACTACGCAGCATGATGGGACAATTAAATAGAAAATACAGGCAAAATACGAAGAGACTACGCAGCATTAAATAGACAATGCAGGCAAAACACGAAGAGACTACTCAGCATGAAATAGACAATACAGGCAAAATACTACGCAGCATTAAATATACAAAACAGGCAAAACACGAAGAGACTACGCAGCATTAAATATACGATGCAGGCAAAACAGGAAGAGACTATGCAGCATGATGGGACAATTAAATATACAATACAGGCAAAACACGAAGAGACTACGCAGCATTAAACATACGATGCAGGCAAAACAGGAAGAGACTATGCAGCATGATGGGACAATTAAATAGACAATACAGGCAAAACACGCAGAGACTACGCAGCAGTAAATAGATAATACAGGCAAAACACGAAGAGACTGCGCAGCATTAAATAGACAATACAGGCAAAACACGACGATGAACATGAATATCTGAATATCAAAAAGCATAGAAAGTCACGAGATATCGAGCAACAAGAAAATATACCGTTTAGGACACGACAAGAAATATCTGAGATAAACATCGTTACTTCCTTTTCAAGATTAAGGTAGACGTCATCATAAGGTCCACATACATTAGGGGCATCATAAGGTCCACATACATTAGGGGTATCATAAGGTCCACATACATTAGGGGCATCATAAGGTCCGCATACATTAGGGGCATCATAAGGTCCACATACATTAGGGGCATCATAAGGTCCACATACATTAGGGGCATCTAAGAGGGAAGCGTAATGGCCAACGGTAAATGTTTCAACTACTAAATATGCAGTGTGTTGTAAAATGATAGGGTCTTTTAATACATTTTTTAACTTATACTGATCATGACAAAACATCTTACGATGTTTGTAAGTAGGATCGCCATATCAGACGATTTGTGATAGCCCTTGTCGAAGAAAAATTATTAAATTATATTTTATTTATGTCCACAGTGTTATTAAACTAATTTTTGCAAAGGTTTAACGAAGTTTATGGTAGCGATAGCCCTGACAGAATAACCTTGTATTTACACATAGGCTGCGATTTGTTGTCAACCCGTTCACAAGCTCTAGAAAAGCGAAAAATAGAAAGAAAAGAAACATTTACTCCTAGTGGGCTCGGGGAGGATCCCCGTCTAAGGGGGGATAATTAACGATGTCCAACTTGAAGCCATCTCCCTTGTCATATATGGTACATATCATTTCTCCATTTTCAACTAAAAAAAGAAGCCACATAATCAGAAATAGTTTCTTTGTTGTGTTGACGTTATTTAGGATAGATATTATTACCCATAGTAGAAAAGAAACAGTTGGCAATGCTCAATTTATCGCCCAGCTTCCGAGAGGTGATATTAAAGGCTTTGATGACATCTGCCTTAGTATCTAGTGAACGACTCAGCGTTACATCACATTTATAGTATACAAAACTAAATATACGACATTAGGTGCTATCAAAAGCACAGTTCGTACCCATTGTGAAACCAGACACTAACTAAAATAGTATTAAATAGCAATATAAATGCCCCAAAACGTAAAAAGAACACGGTTTTATTGATAATATATATATATTTTAACACCATATTGTCTTCCACGTTGGCACACAATCTGCCACATGAGTTTAGAAATGGTATCCTTTTATTTTAAAGAGTATTCTGTGAAAAATTAGTTTCCAACGTGTTTTTGAATCAATAGGATGATATTTAAGAAAGATCATTTCATTCAGGTTAATGTATCCTTTTCAAGGGAATGCTTTTTGTTTTTCCATTTTAGGTTAGTTTTCGATTGAATGTTTTAATGAGAATTGTATCTAATGACATGCCATTTTAACAAACACATAATACCCATTGTCACAGGTGCGGCTTAATAATGCACCATGAAGCATCATGTTACATCCACTGCCGTTATAAGGGTTGACAGCTCTCTGGATTTCATTCAAATAGTATGTTCATTTCAATTAAAGGCAAGTATTTCATATCTCTGAAAAACCCATATTAAACTTCAGTTTGTCCTTACACACTTAAATCAAAAACCTCAATACAATATATGGTTCCGAGATTTAAACAAATTAAAGTATGATAGGCATTTACACCTGTAGGAAAAGCACGTGCTGTCTCACAACTATAAACTACTGTGGAGCACATGGTCAATGTGTATTTGCGTTAATGGTCAACTATCAGTTGTGTTAATGGTCAACTATCAGTTGTATTAATGGTCAACTATCAGTTGTATTAATGGTCAACTATCAGTTGTATTAATGGTCAACTATCAGTTGCGTTAATGGTCAACTATCAGTTGTGTTAATGGTCAACTATCAGTTGTGTTAATGGTCAACTATCAGTTGTATTAATGGTCAACTATCAGTTGGCATAATGGTCAACTATCAGTTGCGTTAATGGTCAACTATCAGTTGCGTTAATGGTCAACTATCAGTCGCGTTAATGGTCAACTATCAGTTGCGTTAATGGTCAACTATTGCGTTAATGGTCAACTATTAGTTGCGTTATTGTTAACTATCAGTTGTGTTAATGGTCAACTATCAGTTGCGTTAATGGTCAACTATTGCGTTAATGGTCAACTATTAGTTGCGTTATTGTTAACTATCAGTTGTGTTAATGGTCCACTATCATTTGCGTTAATGGTCAACTATCATTTGCGTTAATGGTCAACTATCAGTTGCGTTAATGGTCAACTATCAGTTGCGTTAATGGTCAACTATCAGTTGCGTTAATTAATTATCCACAATTATCATGAGCTCCTCCATAGCTAACCTGGTTTGAACTACAACATCCATTTAGCCACAGAACGTTCCAGGAAGGGCTTATATTGTCAACTCATTCGTTTGTGGCGTCCTGTTGTTAATATCAATATATCATTGTATTTTAAATGCGTGTTGTTGGTTGACTACGTACTGCGATGACACCTTGACCTGTATATATACATGTGTTAGGTACTGCGATGACACCTTGACCTGTATATATACATGTGTTAGGTACTGCGATGACACCTTGACCTGTATATATACATGTGTTAGGTACTGCGATGACACCTTGACCTTTATATATACATGTGTTAGGTACTGCGATGACACCTTGACCTGTATATATACATGTGTTAGGTACTGCGATGACACCTTGACCTGTATATATACATGTGTTAGGTACAACGACTCCATGCAGGAAAGAGACTGTTATGGAGTAGTCTTAGAATATTTACAAAACTGTATTGTGTTTTGACAGATGTGAAACCTATACAAGCATTCAAAAAGCACATTTATCTATTTATCTACATGCTCTGAACACCGAACTTTAGATGAAAACGGTATGTTTCTACTATACTATAATCTGAAAACAGTGACAGTGCTGTTTCGAAAATATACTACAACTATTCAGTGTGACAATCTTTTATGGATAACTTCTGTATGTGTTTATGTTTGTAATTAACGAGTATAGGCGCACTAATTACTCAGAAACAGAGCAACCCAAAAACGTAAAAAGAATAAATAAAGCTTAAATAGCAATGGTAGTAATTGTAAACTACTATTCAGGGCTGATGTACGATCGAAAACAGGATGTGTAAATTGAGATTCTAGATGGTTGGGATTGAGCTGGAGCGGACAGGGTGTGTATGTGCGTGTTTGTTATTGTTTTCATAGTTTTCTCAAATTGTCAAACTTCCATCACACTTGTGGGCGAGCATGAACGTTTTCGTTTGATAGTGCAAATTTAAGTTGTTGTGTTTTGTTAGTTGAAACGGACTTTTTACTGACTTTCTAGAACACAGCAATAACACTACTTATCTCTGCATGATTACTCTTACTTCCGTCTGCCGCCTTCATTTTTTATAATCATTCTAACATAAATAATGTCACCATCCTGTATATAAATCGCAACATTGTAGGCTAGTGGTTTCCAATACAATATAATTAAATCAGCAAATGTGCATACAATATATAAACTAAACTGATAGTTTATAAGTATGGAACAACTGTAATGACGTTTTCTTACACCTGTTAGTGAATACGGTAGCTCACTCGATTCTCAACATTGCAAAACGTGATCGACTTCCCGTCTGCGCGTTGTAAGTGAAAGGGTACGAAGGTCGCCCACCCGGGCACGAAGATCATCACCGGAACGTCATCTTCACTGGAGTATTCCGGCTTCATAAAATCTCAAGATTTACGTTAAAGCTGTCATCCGACATCGCGAGTTATTTGTATCAGCAGTATAGGTTGAGTAGCTTATTTCGTAACCGACGTATAATAAATATGGTACTGATAATAGACTGGGCCCATTTTTTGAATTTGTTAATGTTAGCGGCATTTTTTAGTAAAAGTGGTATCTTACTGATTTTATATTAATTTGGGTATGCTGAGTTCGATAAAAGTGGTATCTTACTAATTTTATATTAATTTGGGTATGCTGAGTATTAATTTGGGTATACTGAGTATCGAACTCAGCATACCGAGTATCGAACTCAGCATACCCAAATTAATATAAAATCAGTAATATACCACTTTTACTAAAAAATGGTGGATACCAAGCTGAAATTTGACAGGAAAGGCAATTTTTGGGACATTTTATTGTTTTTTGATAATTTTACCAGGAATTTTTTGAATATTGTTTTAAAATAAACATTTTACTCATGTTCTCAAATTTCTCTACATATTTTAATTTCGTCTACATTGACTTTTCATAGGAATATTATTTCAAACTGAATTGTAACAGGAACTGCAATTTTTGGGACATTTTATCAACTCAGTTTTGATGATTTTACTGGGATTTTTTGGAATATTTTTTTAAAATAAACGTTTTACACCAGTCATCATGTTCCTCTACATATTTTGACTTCATATGTACATTGTCTTACCATGGGAATAATATTTCAATCTGAATCTTGACTGGAAATGCAATTTATGGGTCATTTCATTGTTTTTTGATAATTTAACTTGGAATTTTTGGAATATGTATATAAAATCAACATTTGACATCAGTTATCAATTTTCTCTACGTATTTTGACTTTATATACATTGACATATCATAAAAATAATATTTCAAGCTGTAGTTTGAAAGGAAAGGCAATTTTTGTGATATTTTATCATCTTTTGATACTTTTTTCTGGGAACTTTTTAAATATTATTTTTAAATAAACATTTTACACCAGTCATCATTTTCTCTACATATTTGTCTTCATTACCATTGGAATAATATTTCAAGCTGAATTTTGACAGGAAAGGCAATATTGGGGACATTTTATTGTTTTTTTATAATTTAACTTGGAATTTTTGGAGTATTCTTATAAAATAAACATTTTACACCAGTCATCAATTTTCTCTACATATTTTTTTTTTGACATCATATACATTGACTTGCCATAGGAATAATATTTCAAGGTGAATTTTGACAGGAAATGCTGTATTCATACACATCCATCATGCTGCTTGAAAGCACACATTGCTGTGCTTTTTGAACTGGATAATTGTATTTGAGCCATCTTCAGTGAAGGGTCCTAGAATGTTTTTCTTTCTTTATTTTTTTTGTAAAAAAAAAGTTAACTACAGCTAGTTGCAGGTATAGGGCTTAAATACAATTACATTATGATTGGCTAAAGACTGTTGTCACCACATGATTATTCTATTTTCACTGGCCAGCACACGTAGATGTGGTATAGCACAGTCACCGCGTTTCCAATATTGATAATAAAGGCTAAATTACTGATGGAGCCACAGCAGAGCCAGAAGGTTGCTTTGATCGTTCGAGGCAGATCTTGTACCGTTTGGTCTGAGAAATTGATTTTTCAAGTGATAGACAATAAGAAAATTGTTGCAGCTGATGACCTCACAAACGAATTTAAACACGGTCATCACTAAGTACAAGTTATTTCACTTTTCTGCGATCATCAACTGAGGAAGCTGATACACATTATGAAGATGTTAGCTCTCCAACGCCGGTACAGTACTGTTTCTTGCTACTAGTATATCATTTCCCGCCTGTACAGCGTCAACAAAGGTGGCTTATAATAGGCAAATCGAAGAAAAGGCGCTATATTCCAACTGAAACTGTGTTCAACAACCTACCAATGGGATTAGCGATGGCCTTTTGCCATTTCATGCATTGGCAGAATGCAACACAGCTTCCTTTGCAAACCACACCAAGGAGACACCAAGGAAGGTATTTTAAGAGCACCATAACCTACTATAATGACTTTGGAAGGGAAGACCTTACAGAAAACACCAGCAAGACTGCAGAGAATCTTTCCTGCAGAATCTATAATGTACAACAGACGGAATATTTAGACTTTATTTCACTTGTTACAGCTGCACTATCAAACCATCATACGGAAAATGACTGACTGTGCTAAACCAGAGCTATTAATGCCAGTGAACATGGGCAGTCAACATTGATGTCAATAAGGTCTTTATCTGCAACTATATGTATTGCACATATAACATAAAACACTATATGATCACTCACTGAACATGCCGCAAACCATTTAGAAATGCACAGCAATGTGTGCATGCAAGCTTGATGGACTGTGTATAAATACAGCTTAAATATGAACAAAAAGGAACTCGCAAAAGAGGCATATACTTCCTTTGAACTATGAATCATGACGAGACGTTAGGTACATCTGTAGAAAGAGTTTGGTTGAATGGTGTTCTACGTCATTTTCAGCACATTTATAGGCTATATATGACAGTCAATGTAGAATTAAAATATTGAAAAAAAAAATCCGCTTTAGGTAAAAAATATGGAATATTATTCCTGTGAAAATTCAATGTATTTGGAGTCAAAATATGTAGAGAAACTTGATAATTGATGAAAAAAAAATGTATTAAAAAACCCAGAAAATTATCAATTTATTTTTATGAAATGTCCAAAAAGTTGCCTTTCCTGTGAACATTCAGCTTGAAATATATTCCAATAAAAAAGCAATATATATGGAGTCAAACTGTGTGGAGACAATTAGTAATTAATGTAAAATGTGTATTTAAAAACTGTACTCCAAAACTTCCAAATAAAATTATCGAAAAACAACGAAATAAACAAAATAGTGCCTTCCTGTCAAAATTCAGTTTGGAATATTTTTCATATGAAAAGTCAATTCATATGAGTCAAAATACGGAGAATAGCTGATGTAAAATGATAGCTGATGTAAAATGATAGCTGATGTAAAATGATAGCTGATGTAAAATGTTTCTTTTAAAACAATATTCCAAATATTCTCAGTAAAATTATCAAAAAACAATGAAATGTCCCCAAAATTACTTTTCCTGTCAAAATTTAGCTAGCAATATTATTCCAAGTAATAGATAGAGTCTGGTCTCAACGAGTTGGCTTATTTAAACACCGAGATGGGCGTATTTAAACACGGAGATGGGCGTAGCCCATCGAGGTGTTTAAATAACCAACGAGCTGAGACAGACTCTATCTTTTTTGTAGCATGGTGTACTTAGTAACACTGTGACGTCATAGTGACCGTACTCTAAATTCCAATATTCGATAGTTGTAGTACGGCATAGCCACGCCCCTTTAGTTACCCTAAATTAAACGATTTAATGCTCTGCATTCATCAAAGGAAATGTCACCGACCATGCTAAAATGATACGTCAATGTATGTGAACTCAAAATACATGGAAAACATTGATAACTGATGTAAAATTCTTATTTTAAAACATTATTCCAAAAATTCCCAGTAAAAATATCAAATGATGATAAAATGTCTCAAAAAAATGCACTTCCTGTTAAAATCAGCTTGAAATATTATTCCTGTGATATATCAATGTGTATGAAGTCAAAATATGTAGAGAAAATTGATAAGTGGTGTAAAATGTTCATTTTAAAAAAATATTCCAAAAATTCCCAGTAAAATTATCAAAAAACAATGAAATGTCCCAAAAATTGCCTTTCCTGTCAAAATTCATTCTGGTATCCATAATCGAACTCAGCATACCCAAATTAATATATAAAAACACCAAGATACCTCTTTTACTAAAAAATGCCGCTAATTAACCTTTTAATCAGAGCTCTTCTATAGAAATAGGTCTAGTCTATAACAAACACTGCTATCTTTGGCTATCTGACCAAATAAAGGTACTAGTACCGTTAACTAAAAGCTACAGATTGGCAACATTGTCTGCTTTCTCAAATACAATTGAATACGTATTTCTCCACAGAATGGGCAATGTCTCAATCCTGTAACATCTATCTCTTTTTCTTTTAATATTGATTTAAAGGAAAACACATCAAACGGACAAAATGTGCCTCACGCCCGTAAACTTTTAAACAAGGCTACACTTTACGTCACTGTTACATTGCAATTAAAAGTGCTTTCTGAATAAACATTCGTGAATAAACTCGGTTGTGAGTTCGCTACACGTTTTAATTACAACTTTACTGCTTGATTAAATTATTAGTATTCACCGCAGCATCGACGATGCAATTACCACAGGCAACATACAACTGATTCTATCTTATACGATGTAGCTCATCAACAGTGTCAAGTTAAGACTATTTCCTTTGTGACAACAGCGCTCGTTATTCATTTCTTGTATAAAATCGAATTAACATAACATTGGCTCCAAGAGTTTGTTGAAGCTTTGCAACTAGATTACAGTTATATTGACCATGTTCTTTTACAAAAGCACAATCAGAAACCGTTTCCATTTTGTAGGCAGCGCCGTAGTAGGTTAGCGATACGGCTTAGCTATTCAGGATCCGTCTAATCGATCATATCACTGCCAGGATTACTTGCCAAACTATTTTAACCTACACGTATATATTGCATACACTTGAGGACACATGTACGTATCCTGATTTTAAATGCTAATAAAACATTTATTTGTTATCATAATTCTCCCAATGTTGAACACTTTCTCTAAAGCGATGACAATGTAATTCGATTATCAAATGGATTATTTATTTTCAATTGTATTTGATGAGTTTGCTAAACGTATATATCTGCGAATTTTCATACGAATTTTGGTCAACATTTTACATTCCCTCAGTGTGTTCTTGGGAAAGATACGCTCCCTTAGCCCCGTCCGTCGGATGAGGACGTAAGCCGGGCGGTCCCGTGTATCGGTCTATCCTCCGAGCACGTTAAAGAACCATAGGAATCTAGTCGATAATAAGAGTAGGGCAGGTTCCCGGATTCCTATTTATCCTTCCCCTCTCTCTGGGGCGGCTCTAAATAACCTATACTGTGTTGATGAGCCGTTAAACAACATTCAGTTCAATTATACATTCCATTTATGGGGTACCTGTCAGTGTTGGCAAGTGTACGCAATAAGTACAAACCGTTTACTAACACTGACATATATATGTATTTTGGGTGTTCTGGCTCAAAGCTCTTAAAACTTTTTTAAAATAGGGGTAGTGAAGATTGCAAGTTTAAATTTGTTTATAAGTTATCAAAATATAATTTAAACCTTAATACGTCTAAATCTGAGACACTCAGCATTATACGACTTTAACCTCCAATAATCGTTCATTTTTCTAATTGAAGCTGCACCGCAACCAACACACACTTGATATTTTGCATAAGTGCCTTTTTTACATATTTGACACGGTAATGCATGACTTGTTTTTAATCTATATTTATGCAAACTGCAATAATTAGAATCTTGTGTAGGCTTATTTGTACATGGATTATGTAATCCAATTTTAAGAAATTTACAAACATTGATTTCCATTGTCTATTTTATATATAATTATTTTTATATTAAATATTTTTTTTTTAAATATATAACAAACAAAGGAAATGGAAAAAAACGAAGAGACTATAAGAAATTTAATACGCCTGTTTGATACAGGAGTGATAAGCAAAGATACACTAGAACATAGTCTTATGACTATTCAACCACCCGAGACATTGCAAAGTAAACCAATCCCAGCACCACGAGTTGTAAAACCAATTCCAACCCCTAGTACTACAATCAAACCCCGTGAAACTCCAAAGGAAGTTTCAAAGGAAACTCCAAAAGAGGTTAAATCTCAAACATTAGAAAATTTACTCAAGAGACGACGTGCTAAAAAACAACGTAAACGAGAAAAGCAGAAATATGATAAATTACAAGAAAATATTATAAATGAACAAAAGCAGAAATATGCTAAATTACAAGAAAATGTTATAAATGAACTAAAACAAGTTTTTAAAGATAGAAAATTAAAACTGGTTGACAAACCAATGTGTGGCTATTTCAAAGCATACGAGATATCTGCCGAGAAATATAAAGACCCTCAAAAACTATTGCGTGATAAAAAATCTATTATCACAAAACAAATAAGCAAAGAGCTGACAAAGATGAATGGATTAAAGTTTCAATTAGGTCTTACTAAATTTATTCAAAGATGATGGTGATACCAAAGAATACACCACAGCAGTATTACACAGTGAACAAAATGCAATTTTAACCTCTGAAAAAATAAATGAGTCTTACGATAAATCATCTGCAAATATACAAGAGAGCCTTGAAAGATTTACAAACACAGCATCAGGATAGGAGATTGATCACTGTGTTACGTTTTACTTAAATATTGCAAAGTACGAGCCGTTAAAAGGTTCTGCATATATTCCTTTGCCTAAAGCAGTAGCTGATAAGAAGGCAATTATCAATGTAAAAAACGACGATGATCAGTGTTTGTTTCATGCAATAAATTCAGCTTTAAATCCAGCTAAAAAGAATTCTGATAGATTATCAAAGTATCCTAGTACAGAGTTTTTAAAGAAAGAGGGTATTGATTTTCCCACTCCAATTTCTCAAATTTCCAAAGTAGAGAAACAAAACAACCTTGCTATCAACGTTTATGGATATACCATAACAGGAAAAAATAAAAAGGTATCTGTTTTTCCATATAAAATATCAGAACAACCAAAAGATATTGAACGAATTAATTTGATCTTAATATCTGAAGACACTGAAGTTGAATCAGAGAACGAAGACGATCCAAATAACGAAGAAGGAATTATAGATGACAACTATAACCCTGATGATTATTCCCAAGAACCAAAAAAATTAACAACAAAATATCACTATTGCTGGATTAAAAATCTAAATAGATTACTTTACGATCAAAACAAACATCATGGTAAAACTTACTTCTGCGATCGTTGCCTTCACGGCTATTCTGGAAAAGTACTACTTACCAAACACAAAGAAGACTGTGATGGTATCAACAAAAATTCTTGTAGAATAGAAATGCCGAAAGAAGGTAAAAATACTGTAAAATTTAAAAATCCTCAAAATCAGATGCCTGTGCCTTATGCAATATATGCTGATTTTGAGAGTATAATCAAACCGCAATCAATCAAATTTGGAAAGAAATCTGAAATTCAAAATGTACACTAATCTTGTGGTTTTGGATACCAGGTTGTCAGATATGATGGCAAAGCTGAAGAACCTGTTATTTACAGAGGTGAAGATGTTGTTGAAAAGTTTTTAAATCACTTAGAATGTGAGAAGAGCAACATTAATAAAATATTTGCTAACCCAAAGCCATTAATCATGACACAACAAAATGAGGAAGATTATGAAAAAGTAACACACTGCTGGATATGCGAGAATGAAATAGGTAGGAAATGTGGCAAAAACGGTAAAGTAAGAGACCACTGTCATTTTACAGGAGAATACAGAGGGGCAGCACACAAGAACTGCAACCTACAACTGAAAATAAAACCAAATAAAACAATCATCCCTGTTATATTTCATAACCTCAAAGGATATGATAGTCATCTCATCATGCAAAAAATACATAAAATGACAGGTAATATTACATGCATTCCAAACAACGCTGAAAAGTATATTTCATTTAGTGCCGGACAACTTAGATTTTTGGATAGTTTTCAGTTTATGGCTTCGTCTTTGGAAAAATTGGTTAAAGCAACAGACAAATCTGATTTCAAAATTACCAAACATCAGTTTGGAAAACAAACAGATTTACTTTTACAAAAAGGTGTTTATCCATACGAATATATGGACAGTATGGAAAGATTCAAGGAAACGCAATTACCACCCATAGAAGAATTTTACAGTAAATTAAGAGGTGAAGGTATTACCCAAGAAGATTACGAATACGCTCAAAAAATATGGGAAGAGTTTAACTGTAAAACTCTTGGAGACTATCATGATTTATATCTAAAAACTGATGTAACTCTGTTAGCAGATGTGTTTCAAACTTTTAGAAAAACATGTATGAGTGCATACAAACTTGATGCTTTACATTACTATACAGCACCTGGATTATCTTGGGATGCTTTACTCAAACATTCAAAAATAAATTTAGAACTTTTTACAGACATTGACAAGCACTTATTTACAGAAAAAGGAATGCGAGGTGGTATAAGTATGGTATCAAAACGATATGCAAAAGCAAACAGTCCATATGTAGCTGGTTATAACCCTGACAAGGAAAACAGCTACATAATGTATTTTGATGCAAATAATCTTTATGGGTGGGCAATGAGTCAGCCACTTCCAGATTCTGGCTTTAAGTGGGTGGAAACAGAAACGTTGCCAGAGCCAAAAGAAGGAAAAGGATATTTTGCAGAAGTTGATTTGGAATATCCAAAAAAACTTCATGAAGCTCACAATGACTATCCGCTTGCACCGGAAAGATTAGCAGTGAAAAAAGAATGGTTGTCTGAATACCAGACAGATCTTTGGGAAAATGATAGCATGATAAATACAGAACAACTAGCCCCAATCTTATGGACAAAGAAAAATATGTGTTACATCACAAAATCCTGCAACTGTATTTATCTTTGGGCATGAAACTAAAGAAAATACACAGAGTATTAGAATTTAATGAAAAACCATGGATGGAATCATATATTCGTTTAAACACAGATTTTAGAAAAAAAGCTAAATCACCCTTTGAAAAAGATTTTTACAAACTTATGAACAACTCTGTGTTTGGCAAGACAATGGAAAATTTACGCAAGCGGACTGATATAAAACTAGTCAGAACTGACGGCTCTGAAAATGAAAAGATAAGAAAAATAATAGCCAAACCCAACTTTAACAGGCATATAAAATTTTCAGATGAATTGTCAGCAATACATGCAAACAAAACGAAATTAACATTAAACAAACCAATCTATGTTGGGATGGCAGTATTGGATTTATCAAAGTACATGATGTATGATTGGTACTATAATACTCTAAAGAAAAGGTACGGAGATAAATGTACTTTATTATACATAGACACTGATAGCTTGCTGGTAGAAATCAAAACAGAAGATGTGTACAAAGACATGGCTAAAATGAAAGATGAGTATGACTTAAGTGATTATCTAAAATACTATCCACTGCACGATGATACAAATAAAAAAGTATTAGGTAAAATGAAAGATGAATGTGCTGGTGTTGCTATAGCTGAGTATGTTGGATTAAGACCCAAGCTATATTCTATTTTGAGAGCGGATGAGCAGATGATTAAGAAAGTAATAGATAAAATGAAAGATGAATGTCCTGGTGTTCCGATAGTTGAGTATATTGAATCAAGACCCGAACTATATTCTATTTTGGGAGCGGATGTGCAGATGATTGAGAAAGTAACAGACAAAATAAAAGATGAATGTGTTTCTATAGTTGAATCCAAACTATGTATTATTTTGGGAGCGGATGAGCGGATAATTGAGAAAGTAGTAGATACAATAATAAATAAAACAAAAGATGATGGTGATTCTATAGATGAGTATATAGCTAAGATTATTGGAATAAAATCCGAACTATATTCGATGTTGAGAGCGGATGTGCAGATTGTTAAGAAAGCAATGGAAGATAAAAATATTGGATTAAGATCCAAACAAGATTCTATTTTGAAAGTGAATGAGCAGATTATTAAGAAAGCAAAGGGTGTAAAAAAATATGTAGTCAAAAAACACATAAACTTTGAAAACTACAAGGATGCATTGTTTGGCAAGAAAAAATACACCCATGAAATGAATATGATACGCTCAATAAAGCATCAGATATTTGGCGTAACAGTAAACAAATCTACATTATCACCATTTTACTCAAAAAGATATATACGAGAAGATGGAATTACAACTGATGCACATGGTTTCTATAAAAACTTATGAATTTGGGTATCAGCAGGAACAATAAGTAATTCTTCTTTGACAAATCCTCTTTGTGGCGCTGGTAATTTCAAATAATAAACTCTTATACCTTGCGTCACCATATAACTTTTAATCTTGTGAATATCTACACTCCACATTGGATCAGTTGCTCTGCGTCTTCCACCTTCTTGTTCCCCGGGTTGATATAAATATCTTACACTTGCATTCATACAGATAGGATCATCTTTTAAGGTTTTTGTTTCAACAAGAGGGGGCTTTTTTGTCTCCGCATTTATGGCTTTAACAACTTCTGGTAATCTCTTTACCCATTCTCTATTACGTTTTTGGGAATCTATTTCCTTAGCATACTGATAGCCCAACAATCTCTCAGCTAATGTTCTGTTAAATATTTCCACTAAAGCTTGGTCTCTGTGTATTTCTGTTCTGCCTCGTCTGATATTTACTTTGTGTTTTGCCATCAACTGTGGTACTGCACCCATAAATTCTCTGCCTGGATCCACTTGTAATAATTTTGGATATTTTAAATGCCGACTGTATATTTTTTCAAATGCTTTATCGACTTCTTTACTATCCTTGGAAGTCAGTGGCTCTGCTTCTTTATATCTACTCGCAATATCAACCACAGTCAATGCATATTTATATGTCTTGCGGCCGCGGCCAAAGCCAAAAGTATCATGCGGCAGAAATAACAAATCAGCTTGATGCACTTCATTTTTAGTAGAAACATCAAACCTGGGTCTAATTATTTTCTTTGGTGCGGGTAAATAAATCTGCCACAAAGCTTGTTTTTTTAAAAATTCTAATGCCTTTTTTTCACTAACACTAGCCTCTTTTGCCAATTGTTGAACTGCTGAGTAACCTTTCCAAAATCCTTTTGGGCTGTAATAAATCTTTTCCATTTTTTTCTACTAAAGATTAAATTTTATACAACTATAAAGAAAAAAAAAATAATTATCACAACTGCACAATTTGATGAACTGCTTGAAGAGCAAAAGCAAAATCAATATAGCACAAAGAAATGGACAGACTTGGAAATAAATAAAATATATACTATTACAGATACGAAAATAGTGGATACTGAATATGGTCCATCCATGGTATTGACATTATTAAACAATGGTGAAGTATGGGCGCCTGGTCATCTCAAAGATAAATTAGAGAAGAGTGCTAAACCACCATATTATATGCGACCACTTGGATTGAAACCATGTAAGAACAACAAAAAAAATAGGTATCATGCATATGACTTAGTCTTTTCAAAGTAAACATACTGAGTCATTCCAAATCCAAAAAAAATCCAAAGTAATTATAGTTTTAAACTATTTTTATTTTTCATGAAATCAATTTATACGCCACAAATCCAGTTGCAGCCATGCCCACCACAATAAACGTAATTTCTCTATTCTGTTGATCCGGAGATGGTGTATAAAAATCACTTAACTTGGGCTCCGGTTCCAAAAGCAAATGTTTGCCAGTTATATAATAATACTGCTTCATAGCTTGGTCTACATCATCAAAAGTCTGCTCTGCATGATGCTCTTTTTTCAGTTGCTTATTAATAAAATCTAACCTCTCTGTTCTTTTTTTATTCCACGCCGCTTATGCTGCGTTTAATTGTTCTACGGCTTTGTCATGTCTTTGTCTTTCCTCATCTGAATGACTTCCCATTCTTGAAAAGAAATAATTTGAACCGCTAAATGCCAATGCATTTGTTAATGCGCCACCTATCATCATTGCTACTGCACTTGCCATCTTTTTTATATATATATTTTTTAAATTATTTCATAATATCTGCAGGAATAATACCTTGCTTAATCAGCATATCCTTTGTAGCCATTGCTAACATTGTATCCACAGACAGCATCCCAACATCTACCATATTAAAATCCACTTTAGGGGCTGGTCTTTTTAGTAGTTTTCTACCAATCTCAGAATATCCAACAGTTAAAAGTGTTTCCACTCCAGCGTGATACATCATATTTACAATTTGTTTTCCGTCAATACTTGCTGCCGTTTTTTTTTATATGATTATTTTTTTAAAATAAATTATTAAAAATCAAACGGGTCTTTTTGTGCAACATGAACAGGTTGCACAGCTACAGGTTGCGTAGCAGATTTCTTGTTATAAATATACAAACCCAACCCAGCAATGCCTAATAAAACCAGACACGGTGGAATATAATTTTTGTATACGTTTATTTTGATTTTTTTTGGTTCTTCTTCACCTATTGTTATTTTTGTTATTTCATCTTGCTTCGCAGCATTTTGATTTGCAGCATCTTGCTTTGCAGCATCTTGAAGCAAACGCTTTGCCTTTCTTGCCGCTGCTCCTTTTTTCCCAGCCTCTATTCGTTTTGGATTTTTTACTTTTTGTTGTTCAATAGGTTGTGTAACAACAGGTATAACTTCACTCTCTTGGTTCTCCATTTATATTATCTATATTTTTATTTTTATTAAAATCAATATGTCTAACAGTTGTCAGTATTGCTGTAAATGGTGCTAAGCACATTCCATACCTGTAATACAACTCACAACAAGCACTTGTCAAAGCATGATTAATAAATGGGTCTTCCTCCAAATCTTCTATCAGCTTTGTTGGATTGGTTCAAGCCTTGCTTCATATCTGCAGTAAAGTTTGTTAATTTCATCCGGGGGCATGCTATCTATATTTGTGAGTTGAATGTCTTTACCCAAATATTGACGACTACCGCCGCCAGCCACTATGGCTGATAATCTTTCTTTTTTTGTTTCTTGTTGCTTTGATTCATCACGTTCTGTGAAACCTTCTGATATATCTTGTAATAGTTCTTCCGCATTCATTTTTATATTAATAATTTTATTTTTTATCTTTAAATAAATATAAAACACAAAAAAAAACAGCTGCGATATTCATGCAACTAGTAATTGTTAGTATTGTTAATAGCATTGTTATTAATATTGCTATTTTTTTATTAGCATTGTTAATTTGCTGCAAGCATTGCTATTAACATTGCTACTTTGCTGTTAGTATTACTATTAGCAACAAAGCAATGCTGTTAGAAAAAAAGCATTGTTGTTTAAAATTATTCAACCCAATAACCAGTTGGTTGGTCAGTCCTCAAAATTAACTTGGAATATTTAGTCTTTGCTAAAGCTTTTCTTATTCTGGTTCTCTCTTCCAGCGTCGGAATAACATCATTCTCTCTCAAACAATTTTCATAACTATCTCTGTCTTTGGTGTAAAACATTCACAACCATTTTGCTTGCTCCCTTAAATCTTTCAATACAGAATTATATCTCTGTGAAATGACCCACATTGATTGTTTGGCGTGGCGACCGGAGAATGCCAACTCTGATAACATATCCTTTTTCTTTGTTAATTCTTTTGTGGCTGAGCAATCATCAATGATGTATAATGTGGGCTTGCCAGCATATTTATTAAAAAAGAAACGCAACAGTTCTTGTAACATTTCTTTGCCTTTGCTAACGGGATTGACAATTATTATTTTTTTATCTCTCGGGTTTTTTACATCACCTATCCAGGATCTATTTTTATAAGCCTCGTTCCACTCTATGGTTGGACACAATATAATTATATGTTCAAAAACTCCAACATACTCTTGTTCAAGTATGTCAAGAACAAACTCTGTTTTGCCGCAGCCTGTCTGACCGCAGATAATGGCACTGTGGGGATATTTAGGATATTTTTGTTGCAAACTAGTATCCTGCTTCTTTGAATCTTCCATCTTCGAAATTGACTTGCGCATCTTGTATTATATATATATAAATATTTAAAGTTTGATCTGCATCTGCTTTTTTATTTATTAGTATCGTTATACCTTCACTGCCGTTTTCTATTCTTCTTCCACTGCCGTGTAATAAATTGTCATCACATGTTCTAAGGTCAAGCCACAAAGCATATGATTTTGTCAGATAGGTCTCAAGAGAAACACTGGTAAAGTTTAAGTCCCTTGCTACTATTTCTGTCTCTTTGTTTCTTTTTGATGTCAAGGCAAAATATTTGTTAATTTCATCCCAATGTTGATATGCCCTCATGCCCTGACTATACAACTGATTTGGTACTCCCTCTATTGTCATTTCAACCTTTTCAATCTTTGGGTTGTAATAGGTTTCTGTGCTTGTTCTTTCTGGGTCTTCAAACAGCATTAGAATACCTTTCATGCTCCGTGCTGGTACATTAATGTTGATGTTCCAAAGGGTTTCAGATTTGTTTGCTATTATTTTTCTATGTCGCAAGATACGATCATACATAAATGACATCTTACCATTGGTTTGCTGTCTTATTTGTCTGGTTAATTCAACATCACTAACCGTATCAAATTCCAAGCAGATATTTTTTATTACATAAGATGCATCAGCATCACTGCTTTTGATAACTTTGTTATAATCGTTAAACGTTAATTCATATTCTAACCTATCACCAAGCCCCGCTTGATAAAATGGCATATGACTTTCTAACATTTCAAAGTCCAGTGGAATGCAAAATCTATTTTCATAAGCTGCTGCTACAGCTTCATCTTCGGTGTCTGAGTATTTATCTCCCGCACCAACTCTATGTTTTAGCATGTTTGCTTTACCAATACCTTGGTAAGCTGTGTTTAATCGTTCGGTAGGGCTTTTCCATAAATCTACATAACAATGATATATATCACTGTCATCTATTGACATGACTTCATTGCCATTTATTCTTATTGTCATTTTTTTCACAATTGCTCTACCCAGATTCTGGTATAGAGTAGTGTTGGGGTCTGTTCTGCTTTTAAGTTCTATTTCAAAGGCAAGACGAACAGTACGAGGAACTATTACATCATTAGTACTTAGATTTGGAAATCTCACAAGCAGTTGCTGGTTTTGATCTATTGTTGATGGATTATTAGTTATTACTACACTTGTGCGGATGCCCTTGGCACCATGAGGTTCTCTTAGTTTTCTATGAGGGCTGAGTTTGTTTCCGTAAGCTGACATTGTTTTTATTTTTTAAATATATTTTTTAAAATTAAATAAAATAAACAATGGCTGAAGGAGGATTCGAATATGAGAATCCCACATACGATCCAGGTGATTATGATGAATACTTTGATGATGATTTACCAATGGTGCCTGATGAGCCGGTTCAAAGAAGTCTTCTTAATGAAAGCGATTATCTTGATGAACTTGGAGGAAGGCTGAAAGAATCCCAACTTGAAGCACACAAAAAAAATCTTGTAAAATCCTTTTATGATGAAATAGGAAAACGATATAAAATGGCGCCGGATAAAATGGATTATGACCAGTTTAAAGTATCATCTGATGGTAAAACATTATACTGGCGGTTGTTTGATGATAAAGAAATAAGAATAACTGCCAAGCAAGGTTCTTTTACATTTCTTGCTCTTGGTTCTTTGGTAGGTGAATATAACAGGGTTGTTGGCTCTGGGGGAACAATGGCGGTAAGACAATTTTTGAATTTGCCTGAGTATGACAGTAGAACAAAAGTATCACAAAAATTTCGACAAGTATTGGAGAGCACAATAAATGATTTACCAGATAATGTGGATGCTATTCCATTACAAGATTTATCATATGTTATGAATAACACAACACAGTCAATGGAAAGTGCTCTTCATGAGCGTCCTGATGCTGAAACACAAACAAATATAGACAAGCGTGAAATGGATGGAATAGTAAAAGCGATGACAACTGTCAAGGAAGAACTCACCAATAACGTGGCAAAACTCACACAACTTGATAAAGACATAACAAGAGAAAAACAAAAGTTAGAACAAGCTAAGACTGATAATGATGAATTCCAGATAAAAAGAATTAGCGATCGCATCAAAGACCTTGAAGATGAGAGAGGTGCAAGAATGGATGTCATTAATGAGAACAGAAAAGCTTTTCGTAATCAAGTAAGCAGGATAAAAGAGACAATAAACAAAATGTTAAACGAGGATACAACACTTGGTGAGAGGATCAAAACCTTGTTTAGGGAGCAAGGTATTACTATTGTTAGTATCCTAACTGCATTTGGTATGATTCTTGGGGTGATAATTAATTCTATTATTCCCACATCAGGTGCTGCTCCAACTCCAACCCCAACTCCAAAACCTAATCCATCCTGTGTAAAAGATTGGATAAAAAAACAACTATTTAATCTTGGTAAACTTCTTGCCAACCTAGCTGGTAAAGCTGCTGCAGCACTTCCAGGAGTTATTGGTGCAATAGTATCATGGCTTTTATCTGCAACAGGTAATGTTATTAATTGGCTTGGTAACAATCTATGGGCTTTGCTTGTGTTTGTTTCCGGGTTGTTGTATGTGGCAGCCAAAGAGTGGTTTAAATCTCGTAGATAAGTTATGCAGCAATACCTATTACTATGGTACCAACAATTATAGTTGTTTTGTTATCTTCATGTTCAATCGCTATTTTTTGTATTTCTGATGGGTTATGCTCCACAGTTTTATGTATTGATGATTTATCAAAGTCAGAATGTTCCGGTAAAAATTTCTTTGTTGGGGTGCCTTGAAAAGGTTGAACACTTTTTGGTGGTACTGGTTTTATATTTACATCATTATTCAATCCTAATGCTTGCGCATCGGTTGCTATTACAATTTCATTATTGTAGTCTTGTATTGTTCCAATTCTTAATTCCATGTCACTCGGAGACATGTACAATCCACTTCCATAGACAAAATTTACTTTACTTCTTGCATATTTTAAGGTGGTTTCATATCTTGAAATTTGACTGGGCAAGTCGATGGGGCTATTTATTGCGTCCTCTACATTTGCTAGAAATTGTTTTTGTGCATCAAATGCTGTTCCAGTTCCAAGTATATCTGTTCTTGTTTGTGATTGTGAGCCAAGAATTGCCCAGCAGTATGTTCTTATGCTGTCATTAATTCTTTCTACTCCAGCTCTTGTAAATCCAGATGAACAATCTAGAATAAAAGTAGACCAGCTGTTGTCTGCCTCAAATCCTTGTGCAATGTAATCAATGTGATATGTTTTATCACTCTCATAGACTGTAAAACTCATCGTTTTGTTGTCGTATACAGTATTTATCAAAGGATGATAACCAATATTTGTCCAGTAATTATAAATTGTTCCAAGACCATCATTATAGCTTTGTTTCTGTCTCCAGTCCGAATTTAAGTCAATGTTAAACTCCTTGCATATTCTCTCGTATGCGTTTCGGTTATATGTGTTATTAAACGCATTCCAATTTGAGTCTTGCGGCATTGCTACACTCATCTCAAATAATATTCTTCTGACTTGGTAATAGACATGAAATCGAAATAACGAACCAACAAGGGCATCAGCTTTTAGATGGTTGTTGAAAGCAATGCCACATCCAGTTGTCGCACACCAAATAGCAAAGTTCAACTGATTCTGCCAAAATAACATCCAATCTGTTCCCCAGCGTTGGACTATAGCATCTGATTTAACGTATGGGAGTTTGTATTTTTCAAAGACATTAGAAAATGATGCTTTAAAGCCTTTACCGTCTGATGTAATGACTATGTTTTCATTTATTATATCTATCACATTTTTGCTGAAAGTATTTGAATAGTGAGCATCTGGGTTATATTTGAATTCTTTAGAAATCATTTTTATTTGTGTTTTTATATATATATATTAAAAAAAATGTTTCATACAATTTCAAACATAGACAACTCTATTAATTTACAACAGTATATCGATAATAGAGATAGAACTAAGCGCGTCGGATTAAAAAGTTTTACATACACTATCGGTTGGCATAATATTAATGGTGAAATCCTAAAGACAAGAAACCCAGATAAAATAGAACATTTTCCAAGTGGACTTTATAACTTTCAAGACTTGGTAGAAAAGTTTAAAAATCTAAATGAAAAGATTATCCTGGACAATATTGAGCAAATTGGCTTCAGCATTGTACATACGCCAATAGAGACACGAATGTCAAGCGGTCTTTCAAAAATGCTGGGATTCAAGGACAGAAAATGGTTGACAGGTACTAATATAGGAGATTACCCAATTGATTTAGCTCCTTATAAACAGCTATATGTTCATCTGGAACAAGTTAATACGAGTAGTAATTATTTCAATGGTGCACCAAGCACTATTATAGGTGTTGTGCCTGTAGTAAATAAGCAGTTTAGAGATATAGTATATACACATTTTTATCCTGAATATCACTGTCTTATGAATGGTGCAATTATTGAATTGAAAATAGAAGTTAGAGATGAGTATGGCAACAAGATAAATAATCACGGTTTGCCTATGAGTTGTGTTTTAGAAATTATTTAAAAAATATATTTTTATAAAAAAAACAATGAGTATATTTGGACCACCAAGCTCTAAAAAAACAAAAGACTTAGAGGCTTTAATAAATTATGTTCAAAATTTATATAGGCGAGTTGTGCCTTTTGTTGACCAGTTTAATCATTTATAAAATAGAGTTGATAATCTTAAATATGGAATTATAACAATATTTGCGGAGGCTAAGGGCCCACTTGTGTTGAATAGAATACTCTCATTTGGTAATGGTGGGGCAGAATCAAATGTGGGGCATGTAATGACACGCCGTGGACGAATTATGGGAATAGGTTTAGCATGAGAACGATTACTTGGTGACGTAACTGTAATAGTTTCTGTCAATGGTGTTGAACAACCAAATTATGGCATAACGCTTCACATCATCCCACGCAATCATGATAACTTTGATAAACCTTTAGAGATTGGTGCTGGTTCTGGTGTTAACTTTGTATGCAAGATTGCCAACGCTACCGCTGTAAATACGGTGGCATCATTATTAATTGAATTAATTAAAAAAATTATTTATTAATAAAAAAATGCCGAAGCAACCGACAGCACCAAGTATATATCCTGAGTTGCCAGTGGAAGACGGACAAAATTATAGATTACAAAAGATTTCAGAAATTGAAAAAAAGTTAATTACAGAACGAGATATACGTCAGTCACTTTATAAAAAATATAAACGTGGTATTAATATTACAGATGGAATTGACACTACCTTAATATCTGCAGGTGTTATTATGGCTGGGATTGGATTTGTTGTTCCAGTTTTGTTACCTTTAGAAATAGCAGCAATAGTATGTGGAGCTACAGGTGTTTGTATTAATTTTATCAGACGCAAGCTTAATGCAAATGCTCAAAAACATCATGAAATAAAAACTTTGGCAGAGTCTAAGTTAAATAGTATAAAGCAGTTAATATCAAAAGCGTTGAGTGATGCAAAAATATCTGATCAAGACTTAAGTTGATTTTAGATGAGTTGGATAAATATTATAGTTTAAAACAGGACACAAAACAAAAAAAGGCTGAAATAAGTGAAGTTCAAAAAAAGGAACTAGTAGAGCAGGGAAGAAAGGAAGCAATGGCAACCTTACAAAAAAGTCTAAAAAGTGTGTGATTTATTGTTTTAGTAATGTGTATGAGTGCGATCCACCACCTTTGTATTCAAGGTCGGAAAATTGTTAATTTAGGTGTAATTTTGATAACTTATAAACAAATTTAAACTTGCAATCTTCACTACCCCTATTTTAAAAAAGTTTTAATAAATCAAGTAAATCACCATCATTTTATGGTGATTTACTTATATATATGTATTTTGGGTGTTTCTGGATCAAACTCGAGCAGAGCGAGAGCTTTGAGCCAAAACACCCAAAATACATATATATCTGACGATAAGAAAAACATACATATAAGTAGGAACGCCACGGACCTATAACATATCAGTTCTGTTCGCATTTTAACTCCGCGAACATGGACTATTTCTTTGTATTTTACGGACTATTTTACGAATTTTCAATTTAAACAGACGCCATTTTTTTACACCCGAAATTGGGCCTCGGCGAGCACTACGGGTACCTATGGAGTCTAACAACACGCGTACAGTGTTTTATACCGTAGATTATGTAAAAACTAATACCTTACCGGACGAAATAACGTCCCATTATGTGTCAACACGATGCAGTGTTGGTGACTGACAGGTCACCGTGACATAACTTGACACGTGAAATTGACATGTTGGTCAAATTGGATTTGGGATTACTGTCTGCTGCTAGAGGTCGATGATCAAGGTATTCGTTTTATCATTAAAATGTGTTTGTTAATAAACAGTACACACCACTTTTAGATCGTACATATTTAGACATAAGCCAAATATAGTGCCTAAAAAAGTGGCGTATACTGTATAATAGAAAGTTTATATTTTTCGTGTACTCCGATCTTTCCAGTAACTGGATGTACTGTAAACTGTAGAACGTTTCGTGGAATAAAACAATTACTAGTAGAAATGCTATCAATGTCCCCCGCACCCCCGCCCACCCAAGTACGGTTGATGTGGGGAGGATGGGGTGGGTAGATGGAGCTTGAATACCGAAAACAAGGAGGGGGTAAGGAAACTAGAAACCCCCTCCATCCCCACCCCTCAGATTCATGAATGTAAATTGTTAGCGTTGTCTCTTTATCGTTATGTTATCCCCATTTTCTCGCACATTCGTGAATACATACTCGATACAACTACCATCGAAATAATGTAAACAGCCATTGACATGTCAGATTAATATTTATGTACAGTAACATAGATCTACATACACATATGTGTACATATATATCCATGACAGTAAGTAGAGTTTTGAGTTTTCCTTTATAAATATGTTACATTATGTATAACAAAGGATAAACTCTGTCTGTTTGATCATTGACATTGGATTGATGTTGTTTTTCAGAGAGGCCTCAAATGTGAATCGTGCCCTTGAGCAATTCTAAGTGAATTGATACTGACGACTTCAGAATGTCAAGCCGAGTTAAATGCCATTGGATCATTTTGAGGTGGGAGCCCTTTTAAAAAATGTTTACACTTGTGTAGTTCTTTAAATGGAGCTTGTGTTATGCTTGCACGGTGCTGTTCAAAGTTACAGTAAAAAATGTTTTCGGTGATAATGCAGCGTGATTGTCATATGAGCTCGTTAAACTACATGTACTGGATACATGCGAAAACAAGTTGTGTTTAAGGGACACTAGGCAATCTTTTTTTTTTTTTAAACTTCTGGAGTTTCGGTCAATTTTTCTGCATAATTTGCATTAGGGATCATTAATAGTAGTTATTAGAATAGTTCAGAACTGTTGATAACAGTGCACCTATAATATAGTTAAGTATTTGATAGAATAACGAAGACAAAATGAAACACTTTTATTTAATTTTTAATGCAAGCAGGTTTAAATTTAAAATGTTACCAGGTTAACAAATGGAGATGCTAATGTTAATGCTTGATAAATACTTCAAGAGTGCCGTGTGTCCCTTTAACATGAAATAATTACAATATTATTATGGTCTATGTGATGGGTCCCCAATTTATTAAAGGGACACAGAGCAAATTTTTCAATCTTGTGTCTGTTTTACACATTTTTACATCAGAACAGACCACACATCTACAAAAGTGTCTTCTCAACTGCCCTATTTAATCGTGTTTTATTACTAAAACTAGCGGCATCACCAGGTTTTGAGATAGAAAATAAATAGTTGTATATTAATGTTTTCTCCCCATGTAAAATGACCTTACTAAGTCATTAAAGTAAAATATTCTATCAACAAAACGTGTAAAATTTAACAATTTTAGATTTTTGGCAAGAGTTGTATTTTATTCCCCTTCTAGTAAAAATGGCTTATAGAGCATTGCACCATCTGTCAGATTTAACTTTCCTTATAATAGATTCTTGCTGTAGTACTGTTGGGTGAAAAATACATTAAAATTGTTCTGTAATCATGTCAGGTCAATCATATACTCGTATGATACACAATATAATATGTATTGACCCTTTATTTGGTGTGCCATTTACTCAGTTTTGGTCAAGGGACATTTATAGCATATCGGCTTTGAATCCAGTGAACACGGATTCAAGTCTAACTGGCGCTACTGGTTTACTTCGATGTATCCTGCTAGCCCATTGTGTCAAACTGTCCCATTCCCCTTAACATGCCCTAGCTCCCTCTAGCAACACCTGATTCAAATTGAATACTGTACGCGACTTATTTTTTCTTTCAGGCTGCACGTCATGTGGAAGAAGACTCCATGTACACCACTGGCCAGAGTCAATGCTGAAGTTTATGTTCGCTTAATTATTTGCTTAATAAAGTATACATATGAACTAAAATATTGTCTTTATAAATATGTCTTCCACCACAAAGTGGTAGGTGAGACAGACTATATTTGTTTTTTCCGTTCGTCCGTCACAAATCTTGTCTGCGCTATTTGTTGGATTTTTACGAAACTTTGTAAGAAGCATCAGTATGTGCATATCAAATATTGAAGGTCAAGTGCGCCGTGACCCAATAATGATCATGAAAACCCTTGTCTGCACTGTGCACTTCCCCAGAAGCAAATCTCATCAAAATTCATGGTTTGAGTGCATTTGGTGAGAGAATGATGCCTTTTGATTTTGATGTCATTAGGTCAAAGATCATTGTCACCGTAACATGATAATGTAAAATGTTGTAAACTGTAAGTCAAATATCATGAACTTAATGGATGGATTGCTTCTGGCGAGAGGGTGATCCTTTTGATTGTGAGTGGGTCAACGGTCAAGGTCACAGACCGGATAATGTCCGTAATGAAACTCTTTTACTTTCTCTAAAGCTAATTTCATAAAACGTCATACTTTGACTGCCTTTGGTGAATAATCCCTGTTTATTTTGAAGTCAGTAGTTGAAAGGTCCGTTACCATGACCGGAAAATGAAAAGTCTTGTCCACACAGTTTTTCCTTTTACCTAAAGCAAATTTCATAAAACTTCATTGGTGGACAGTGGAAAGAGGATGATCCGTTTGATTTTTAGGTCAAAAGTCAAGTTCCTGCTGACATCCATTATCAAACATTTATAAACAAGGATAAGCATATGGTACAACACACATGTTATAATATAACTATATATGCCCTATAAAGATAACAGACCCGCACTTTTTGGATTCACGCGTACAGTGTTTCACAACACCACAAACAATTGACACAATTTCATGTCCACATATTTATGTTATGCAATCTTCGAGTTTACACAAAATCATGTTTATTACTGACAGTAGCATGTCTGTTACTCGTCAGTCATTTACAGAAATAAATCGAATTTGATTAAAACTGCGCATTCGCAGCTATATACAACTTAATCAATACGGTATAGAGGGTGGTGGGGGTGGCATGAAGGGCGGGGTTGCAGGGATACTACCGTAATGATGTCCTTGAAAAAAACTGTGAACATTCTACTCTAATAATTCATTAAATACAGAACAATGTTGAAATCAATATATCTCTTAAAAAGGATTTCACAATTTCATGGTTTTATATCCCGCGTGTACATTAACTTCGAAAGGCGATTGTTCATATTTTAGCGAACACGGTGTACTTTGTTAATTTTGGGAAAAAAAAAGTACTTTTTTCTGATTGACTTTAAATTTTGGTTTTTAATAGTAGACATGTCAATGAACACTTTCAAGAAAAAAAATTCATTCTCGTTGTTAAAACTTCATTTTTTTGCAATTTTTTCGGATTCAGAAAATTAGCACTGCAATATATATTTTCACCATCCTCATTTCCTTTCCGGACGTACCGTTGCAATTTGGTTTGTTAAAACCTATTCCGAGCACTCCGGCATAACCCAAAAGCATATATAGATCAGAAATTTAATCTGGAATGCATGGATACATACATTTGAAATATATCTATTGAAATAATGGAATTATTTCATTTTTTGTGTACCCAGTCGCGTCTGTAAATGTATATGCGTTATGCCGTTTTTGAGTCCGTGGGTCATGTTAGTTAATTTTGGGGAAAAAAAAGTACTTGTCTCCGATTTCATTAAAATTTTGCATATGGACAGAGGAAAGATTTATCTATGCGTACATGCATTTGTTTTTATTCTCGCTTCTAAAATGACGAAATAAATCGATTTTGATTTAAAAGCGCAATGTTGGCAATTTAAACCTTAAAACAACCTAAATTCATCCCTTGGAAAAATACCTTTCACTATTAATGGGAATTCCACGAAGTGTACACCAATTATGTTCGAACAATGTAGTTTGTGAATATTATTACTTTAACAACGATCTGTGATTGTGTTTTGTCATAATCACAGTTTATAGATAAGAGGTGTATAAATCTGACCAGTGACAATTTTCCCGATAATGTCATTTTGTTATCGATTTTATCACGTGACCGTGTTTGATAAATATTCATACGCCATAGGGCTGGCGTTCCTACTGTATACTCGGGATCGTTTAGCGCTGTACTGTGGTGTGAATAAGACTCTTAAATTACGGTGGAAATCTGTAACTACTAAATCCTGGCTACTAAACACGGCGAAACTCGATTCTGGATGCACATTAGCCGGGCCCTACATGCTTTGAATACACAACATTTCGGACGTTGTGTTGAAAAGTATAAAAAATGTTTGAAAATGCTCACACCTACGGAACGCTGTATACATGTATGTGTGCATGTGTGTTTAAATTCACTAAAAAAAATGGATAAAAGCAGTGCTTGCTTCGAACGTACACTTGTTTACAAACCGCTATGTGAAAATGCGTAAATTACAACAAAACTGCTATTTCTGAAATTATGTATTTTGAGCCACTATTACATCTACCATTTAATACCTAATAAAGTCTACCGATTGCCAGTAGCGCTTAGTTATTTGTAACATTGCAAAGTACCGGGCTATTACCAGATTTAATTTGCTAATTGCACCGGATCCTGTTTGTCGATTTCGTGTGTTTTTATATAAAAAGCTAGATATGTCTTCTTTATTAGAACTCTCTCTGTTTATATCAGATAAGGGTGTTCGTACGGCGAATCAGCATTTAACCAGAATGTCGAACATGTTAAAACAGCGTTTCTTTGTTCGCCTACAGGAGTGGGCATAAACCCGCGGTTCCGTGTATCGGACGAGCCTATACAAACCATAGAAATATATTCGTTATTAAGAGAAGTGCAGGTTTTCGAATTCCTATGTATCATTGCCCTCTCTCTGGGGCGGATCGATGTAATCTATAATGTGTTGACGAACAACATAAAATTCAATTCTCATTTCTGCCCCACATTATATGATATTTTTCCCTCGACAGCTATTTCACGTTTGGTATAGTTGGTTCTGTAGATTTTAGTGTGTTTATAGTACCCTGTTGATCAATATATCAGTTAAATTGGTGTACAAATAAACAAAACGAAATAAAAGTGTTTGTATTCGGTAGGATTTAAATGCATCTGCGGTCGAGCACGTAAGAACGTTGCGTTTGAAACCGTCTCGTTTCTTACCACTACGGGTTCGAATCCCACTGGGAGGTCGACATGTAAGTGAAACAGTGTCCAGTTTTACGGACGGCGGGATATAGCTTCTGCCCACGAGTAAATGGTTGGTCTGCCTCAAAACATTCAAATTGATAGAGAAACGAAAAAATGGTTTAGTGTTCAGGTGGCACCTGCGGTTTTCAAGGAGGAATTCCAAGTTTACATTCAATAAACAACAAACTGGTGTATTTCATTTCTATCATGTGTTTTTGTCTGATCATGACTTATCGCATTTGAATTCTATTTTGGAAATAAAACTCACTACCTGATCGTAAGGCAATCGCCACAACAACTCTCTTCTCCAAACAATACATGTACTACTTCATGACTACCATTACGTGAACTACCGTTTGTAGACACATTGTTGGTTTGTGGGTACGACCTGTGCACCTCCTGGCACAGATTTGTTATTGTATTGCAATGCAATAGATTTCAAGTTGAGTTTTTCAACAGATACTAAGCTAGATGTAGCCGAAGCCTTAAATGGCACTTCTCGATATCTGGATGACGTATTGAACAATGACAATCCTTTCTTTTCTATTGTGGTTAATACTATCTATCATAAAGAACTTCATCTCAACAAATCTAACATTGCTGATACTGTCGTAGACTGGCTGTTGTCTCAGTGGTTGTAGTTTAATTTAATCAGAATCAAAATAAAATCTTAAATCCTAGAAGTGTTTATCAGTCTTTTTCTGAAAGGGACTTAATGCAGACTATTTTATTTGATGATAGCTTGAGTTGTCTCAAATACTATCAGTGTGAACAAACATAAGGACAATACTGTCGCTTCTTTTCTTCATTTACATTTCTCTAATTAAAACTGTGAAATAATTAATGAAATCTATGACAGGAAAGGTGATTTTAATATTATTAATTATCACCACTTTGATAATTGTGTTCCCTGAGCTACTTCTTATGGGGTCTATGTTTCTAAACCTATTCAGTTTTCTAGAGCTTGTAATCGTATTGATGACTTTACTATTCGTAATACTTGTATAACTAAGAAGCTACTCCAGCAGGTCTACTGTTACCATAACCTTCGCAAAACCTTTGTAAACTTATATTATATCAACCCCGCTCTTCTGCGACCGACAATAACTATCACAACCTGACTTCTATTGTGATGTGATTTACAAACTTCGTAAGATGCTTGACATAATCACTTGCATGCAGTCTTTATTAAACTTGTTAAAAAGTGTATCAAAATAGGTATAACCTTATCATTTTACAACACACTGCATGTTTGAACCATTTACAGTTCACCACTATGCTTTCCTCATTAATTGTGCGATGACAGGACAGAGTGTGGAACGTACTTTGATGTCTACCTAAATCAGGAGAAGAAGATAACTTTTGGTGTGTGTATTAAATCTTGTTTTATCGTACCCTTAATGGGTTGTTCTCTTGCTGGTCCGGCTTCTGCCAAGTCATTGAATACTTGTTTTACAATACTTTTATATTCATATATAAATAATCATGTATGTACTTTGCTTGTATTGCCTACAAATGCTGTATTGTTTGCTAGAGCATATCACCTGACGTGGATATCTTTATGTATTCTGTTTTATTGGGATAACAATAGGGTAGGAGTGAGGTTTGGAGCACCCTAGAACCTGAAACCCCAGCGGCCTTTGTTGCCGCTGACCGTCCCACTGCCGTAGCCCTATTGTCAACCCTGTTTTGCTTGCCTTTTATTAATCTTTGTAATTATTGTTTCTTTCTATGCGTGTTTTTGCTTGACTGTGGTCCTTGTATCCTACATTTCCTGTTCGACTTTTATATCTACTTTTACATACTGCACTGTTTGTTTTTATTTTGAATCTTACTCCTCAGGTCAACAGGTGCTTTCTTAAACTCACATAGGTCTCTCATAGCTACGATTCTGAGTTCAAATCCAGCTCGCACGCTGATGTGAGGAAGTATGCCAGTAACTTGTGGAAGTTAAGTGAGTTAATCTAAAACAACCGAGGTCTTCCGCCACAAGGTATACTGCCGTCATATTTGGCATGTTGATAAATGGCGTAAAACTACATGCAAACATAACTTTTGGCCGAATTATGAACATTGGCTAGACGTCAGAATCATAGACAATTGTGTAGGAAATGTGAATCGTCTTTTGCTCTCGAATATGAATGTATACAAAAAACGTGTTATCATCCAGGGTCTGATGCCAATATATACAGGTTGCGAAAAACCTTACAATGTCGTACTGAGAACCATTGTTGGTGCTCTGAAATTAAGACATTGTATTACTATTTATCGATTCAGGCTAGAAATATACATTTTTTAATGGTATCCGATCTGATGCAAACCAATGTCTGATCCCATTTCAATCGAATTAAAGTCGCTCTTTTTTTATAAAATTAAGAAAGAAAACGTATACGTTTGGCTATTAACGTGATCAACATTGTATCCACCGGTCACAATTTTGTTTTATTCCTCTTGTTATTAGAATTCTTTTGTATTTGTTTGTTCTGAATGAAGAATCTATTTTCCGAAAGATAAGCTTTTCAAAAGTTTGGTTGCATATAAAAAAATAATCTTACACTTTCGTTAACTTGTCTCTCTTTTCTGCGGTCTTTCCATTTCATGTGTGGTTACAACGGGCATGGCCGGTTACATGTGCTAACAGGATCAAGGAAAGCAGTTTTGAGTAGCCATGTATTATAACATCTATCCATCGTGTAATTATACTCTTCCACTAGACACCGATTTCCCTACTCATGGAAATTCACACTGTAAGCATAATGACAGGAGGTCAAAAATAGAATTAGAATTGGTTTGCCACCGACCATTCTAACGATAGCCCTATTGTCAACCCGTTTGTTATGTGATATCACATGTCTTGCTGCTTATTAACATTGTACGACGTGTTGTTTGTTTTAATATGTGTGTTTTGGGTGACTGCTTCCTGTCGACTTGTATAATTGTAATGCCATATGCTCTTGCGATACACTTTTCCTTCACTTGATGTTTCGTGGTTTAGAGTTGTACTCGGTACACACACTCTCTCTCTCTCTCTCTCTCTATCTCTCTCTCTCTATGTGATTTACGAAATGATTTTTACAATTTTTTAGATACATTACGTCAAACCATATTATGTTGTTCTTTTTTAACAGAGAATAGATTTCTCCGAATGCAGCTTGTTAACATAAACAAGACATTTAAACTTTGAATATGTTTGAAAGTGTATGGGATTTTCTATTAAAACGAAACTGCATTCCCTTGTGATGTGCCTAATATGCATGAAATGATTTTTCAATCTCTATTAGTAATTCAGAGGCTACTGTTTCGAAAAGTTTTACTGTATTGTAGTAAATATTAGTTATTTGAGAAAGTATTTCCGTCAGCCGCTAAAGCAATGTTAGCCCAACAGCATCGATATTTTGCCAGGCAAAATCCAATCATATTCGCATATTTGTTTTATTGTATTTTCATGTTCAGTTTGGCGTGAGCTGAAGCGGTAAGGCAGATTGTTCGTGTTGTTCAAATCCCGCTTCAATCATTATTAGTTTACCACAGCGCAGTTTTATCATCCTTTTATAGCCGTTCAGATAAATGCAAACCGAAGAATAGATACATAATGAGGATTCTCAGCTATAGTCAATTGTATGTGTACACTATGATACCGTCTAGTGTTGAGGCATGACACGTAGCTATATTTTACTGAAATAAAACGACGGATTGGTTTAATTAGAGTTAACGGCTTCTAAAAAGTATATTGTTATGGCTTTTTATTTAAAAGTTGTAACTGGTCCCTTGTTGATCACATTTTACTCCGAATGTCTACACAGTCGGAATTTATCATCGGAATACACAGGGGACTGGTAATGTTTCCTAAGATAATTTGACATGACTAATACAATATATACACTTATCGCATAGTATATGAAATAAAATAACTAACTCAATAAATACATCATATATCGTAGACAATATGGACAATATATGGATGTCAATTCAAGTGTAAAAACCACTATATAAAGTTAGTTTCGTATAAAATGTGCAGGATCACTAAATCTGTCTCCAGCAGTCCAGATTATATAGTGCCTATATCTTATAGGATGTGTTATTGGTTAAAAGGTGAAGGGAACACACACACACGCACGCACGCACGCACGCACGCACGCACGCACGCACACACACACACACACACCTCAATACTGTTTATATACTAAAAGAAAAAAGAAACGCAACTCTGTATTAATAATCACATATCTTGGCGTGCATCATATATCTTAACGTATATTTAACTAAAAACTATAATTTTATTTTAGCAGACAGTATTTAGGTCTGATATTAATAATCAGCTAGCTGTATTTGAATCTGAGTGTCAGATAAACGTTCATAAGCGAAACCAAACGTTACGTCATATAACAAGGGCAGCAAATACTAACAACGTATTCGGTTAGAAATGGCCCTGGCACGTAGTCGGTTGTTAGGAGGACACTTTATGTTCAGGCGGTTTCACGATCGTTTCACGGCGGATTTTGCTGGAGTGCGGAAGTGGTGACGTAGTGCACCTTGACGTGACCTGACACTTGGACGTCCTTGTTTAGGACGGTTGTTGGACAAAACAGTCTCTCTCAGACGTTGACGTCTTGTTCTAGTGGACAGACACCATATGCTGCAACAGCTTTCTGACGGCGTCTTGAGGCTGCTCTATACGTAAACGTGGCATAAACAAACCTTACTAAAGTTGACAAAAACATTGGATTCTTAATAAATGATTTGGTGCGACAAAATCAAGACAGCAAGTGGCATGTGTTCCCGGGTACATATGCCACAACATCACGTTCATTTGTTAAATTTTGTATTTTGTGCTTTATTTAAGAATCATTTTCAAAAGGATATATGGTGATAGCGGTGGCGATTTTCGATCACTGGTAAATTAATAAAAGATTATATTAACAAATAACATTTCATATTATACTGACCTGTTTTCCGTTCCATCGCATCGGCCTTATTATAAACACCTTTTGTATTTGTGGTTTCATATCTATTGCTTATTAACACTATAATTCTTGTTTGTTTTAAATGTAATGCGTGTTTTTGGTTGACTGGTTTCTGTGAAAGCTACACTTCCTATTCCACGTTTATACAGTCTACTTGTAATGTTAACTGAGGTTCTATATGTGAAATTAACAGCAACCATGAACAAGTAACAATCATATACTCTGTAAAAAATGTTTTGGACCATGGCAGTGTTCGAACCCGTACAATGATTGCTGAACCTTGACATTCGACCATAACCCTTATTATCTCAGTTGATAATTCACAATAGATCAACAATCAACAATAATTATCGTTTACAATGAAAGTTTGCCAAAAAAATAATAATCTTTTTATTGGTTACTCCAATAACTGTTACTTTTTATGGACTTTGCAACATTTTTTACAGACCCTTTGTGTATTCACGATATTTTTTAAAAATCAAATCGTGTTTGGAATTTAATGTTTTTGGTACCAAATTAACCAGGTAAGGTAGACCTTGGTAACTAAAAAAGATACTTAAATTCTGTCCACTAGTTTTAATTTTATATGACTTGATATACCCTGGTCCTAAACTTTTTTTACCGAGTATAGTTTTACTATTTCACAGTTTGCGTTGTGTTTTGTTTTAGATTACTACATATATTACATATAACTTTACTCGCTAAATAAAGTACCCAGTGAGTATTATAATATAGCCCTCATAAAGAAGAAACGATCGAAAGCGTATAAGCATTAGTTTAATTACATGTACTCCATGTCCTCCATGTCCTTGTCCTCCATCTCCTCCATGGCTACTTTGAGTTACATACATGTGATTATGTTGTAGCCCATACGTTTCCCAAGAACAGAAAACTGTTCATTTCTTAGAATATGACGATTTTGGATGAAAATCCAAGTAATCATATAGTAACCACCAAGTATCCAGTTTCACAAGGGCTCAGAAAAATTGTTGAATTCTTAGAATTGGATTGATTTGGGTGTAAATCGAAGAAACCATTTAGTAAGAACTAAGTAAGCACATACTCAGAAACATGTTGAAGTTTTAGAATATGGTGGATATGCATGCAACTCAGAGAGTAGCTCATGGAGATATAAACAAATATAAAACATAATGTTACTTAGACTAAGCTAATTGTTGGAAATCTTAGAAATATAACTAAAATGATAACCTTTCTAACTTGTATTTCAACGTGCAGATATGTTTATTTGTCTTTTATAGACATTGCCATGTTGATATATATGTTAATTGTCCTGATTAACTATGTCATACATAGTTCACAAACAAGGTTCTTGTAGCAAATAAAGCAAATATATTTCTTTTGTTTTAAACAATATGTCGTTTTTTTATTTTTGAACATTACGTGGTCCGAGTATTAACTTTTATACCCCATCCAACCCCTTTTCCAAGAAGCGAAAACGGGGTTGGCTGGGGTATGTATGAAACCTTAATTTCGGCTTAAAAAGTTTGCATATTGTAAATTAAAACATTTAATATGTAATTTTAAACAGGTTAATGCATTTCTTCAGTAAGAAATGTTTTTAAACATGTTTTATTTTCGAAATATCCGTTATAAAATCCTGTTAATGTAAGCTTTCGCATCGCATCGCTTAATGGACTTAAGGCGGGACCGATCAAGTAAAGGCTAGCATTATGTAACTAGATATAAAGGTCGAACAAGAAATGAAGCATTCATAGGTGATCTGAATGCTAGAACTGCTTCTCGGGAGGATTTCATTCAGTCAAGTGATATGTTTGATAAATATATTCCTACTCTTGATAATGATGTAGATGAGAGTCCAGTTGATATAGGTGATAGATGTAGCGAAGATACAGTCTGTAATTCTTCTGACTTACAGTTGTTAGATATCTATAAAAGTACTGATCTCAGAATTGTTAATGGACGAGTGGGTGATGACACAGGTGTCGGTCGGTTTACGTTTTTGGCTAATACTGGTAAAAGTGTAATTGATTATGCTCTTGTATCTTACACACTATTTCCAATTATTGAAAATTTCATTGTGCATGATAGTTTTTCATGTTCACCTCATGTACCAATTCAGATTAATTTTAAAGTTCATTTTGATAAAGTGGATGAGACTGTGAATTCTATTTTTATAGACAGATTGCAATGGGACGAGGACAAAGTTGATGATTTTAAAGACATAATTGTAAATGAAGAAACTAATCTTAATCGTATTGTTTCTGAAATAATTTCATCAAATGTAGACATATCCCAAGGTATTGCTTCTTTTGCAGACGTCCTGTACACAAGTGCTTATAGTGTATTTGGCGTAAAAAAACATGTTACTAATAATAGAAATATACCTAGACGAAAGCATGTAAGCCCGTGGTACACGGAAGAATGCGAAGCCGCGAGGCGTGATTTAAAAAGTGCGAATAAACGATATCGCAGATTTAGGACACAGGAATGTTTTAATTTGGTAATTGGTAAACGTCGTATTTTTAGGAAAGTTAAGCGTCGTGCTAAAGTTAAATATAAAAACAATCAAAAATCTGTTTTACATGATACTGCTAAAAATAATCCTAAAAAAATTTGGGATCTTGTTCGTAAATATAAGAAAAAGTGCAAAAGCACTAATAATATTTCTGTTCAGGATTTTTATTGTCATTTTAAAGAATTATTCTCTGAAAATGATACTTTTGTCAATGAAGAGGCAGAAAACGTACTACAACAGGAATATCTCGATAGTCATGTTATAGACAAGTTAGATTGTGATTTCAGTGTTGACGAAGTATTAAAAGCTGTTAGTGCGCTAAAGAGAAATAAGAGTTCCGGTATAGACCTTTTAATTTCTGAAATTTTCATTGAATCTAAACAGTTATTGTCACCAATATTATGTATACTTTTTAATTTTATATACAATAATGGCATATACCCAGAAGCTTGGACAAAGGGAATGCTGGTACCAGTGCCTAAAAAGGGTGATAAAAATAACATTGATAACTATAGAGGTATTATATTAACTAGCATATTTTCTAAAATATTTTCAGTTATGTTAGACAATCGTTTACGTAAATGGATAGAAGATAATAATATTTTATCGGAATGTCAATTTGGCTTTAGAAAAGGCAAAAGTACAGTTGACTGTATCCTTGTTTTACAGTCTATAATTAATAAAGTTATTCAACATGAAAGGAAAAAACTGTATTGTGCCTTTATTGATTTTAAGAAAGCATTTGATTTAGTCTATAGAAATGGAATTTGGTTTAAACTCCTTAGTAATAATGTATCATCAAAGCTTGTTAGAATGTTGCAATCTATGTATGCTTCAGTTAAAATATGTGTTAAAGCAAATAGCAATATATCAGATTATTTTGATAGCTTCATGGGTGTAAAACAGGGTGAAACTTTATCACCTTTATTATTTATTATATTTATTAATGACATGTCATCTTATATAAACGATAGTGATGCAGATATGATTACGCTCAATGAAATGCAGATATTTCTTTTGTTATTTGCAGATGATACTGTACTTTTTTCATATTCAGTCAATGGGCTACACATTTTGTTAAATAAACTACATGAGTATTGTAAAGCATGGAATATAACTGTAAATGCTAGTAAAACTGTAGCTATGATATGTAAATTAGGCGCAAGAATGGATAAGGTTGATTTATTCTATGACAATAGAAAACTAGATAACGTTAAACAATTCACCTATTTAGGTGTTACTATGTCATCAAATGGAAATTTTTATCAATCTCAGGGCGTCCGTGGCCGAGTGGTTAACGTCTCTGACTTGAAATCACTTGCCCCTCACCGCTGTAGGTTCGATCCCTCAGGGGCCTAGGAATCTTTATGTGAGGAAGCTATCCAGCTGGCTTGCGGAACGTCGGTGGTTCTACCCAGGTGCCCGCCCGTGCACGAAAATTGACCGGAGGGGCACCTGGGGTCTTCCTCCACCATTGGAAGCTGGAAAGTCGCCATATGACCTTAGCTATTGGTGCGACTATAAAATCCAATTCAATTCAATTCCATTATCAATCTCAAAAAGCATTGGCAGACCAAGCACTTAGATCTACTTATTCGTTGAATTCCTTATTTGATTGTATGATCCTGCCAATTTTAAATTATGGAGCTGAAATATGGGGATTTCATAAAGCTCCTGATATTGAAAGAATATATTTAAAATTTCTTAAACAAATACTAAACGTCAGAACGCAAACTCCAAATGCTTCAGTCTATGGAGAATTGGGTAAGGTTACTCTAGATATTGTACGTAAGGAAAGAATTCTTAAATTTTGGTTCAAAATTATTAAGTCACAAGGCTCTTTAATCAACGAAGTTTATAAAGACCAAGTAAATAATAACGTTCGTGGGTCCTGGGCCTCAGAAGTACAGCGTTTGTTAAACGATCTAGGTTTTAACTATTTATGGAATAATGCTAATATAATGAATCTTCAACTATCGAAAATTATAGAGCGACTAAATGACCAGTATTATCAGCAATGGTATTCGACATTAGCTACATCACCAAAGCTAAAAACCTACAAGAAAATTAAAAATAATATTGGAGTTGAAAAGTACCTGAACTGTGTTGCAAACGAAAGGCATCGTATTTCTTTGACAAGACTAAGGTGTTCTGCCCATAAATTAGCTATAGAAGAAGGTAGATTTAAAAATGTAGAGAGATCTGAACGTACATGTGTATTCTGTCAAATGAATGTAATCGAAGATGAATATCATTTTGTTTTAGTTTGTCCATGTTTTCGCGATATTAGAATTGAGTGTCTTCCTAAATACTATTGTCACTGGCCAAATTTACAAAAAATTAAATTGTTACTTACTTCTAGCCAGTCTAGTGTATTAAGTAAATTGGCAAAATATGTATATTTAGCGAATTTGAGACGTGAGAGTATAATAGATAATTAACGTGAATTATCGAGATTAACGTAATATTTATTATGATTGTAAGCCATCATTCAAATATCTGTCTGAAACACATAGTTTTTGCCTACTGGCCTTAGACTTATTTTCCGAAGAATTGCTATTGTGTGAAACCGCTAGTGCGAGGACTGATAGCACGAGTTGTAAATAAGCTTGACCGAAATGTATCCACTGTACAAACAAATTATATGTATAGAGTTGTTTTGTTTTCTTTCTCTCTTTCTTTTTCTGATGATTTTCCCCTCTGTATTAGTTATGCTATATATTATTCGAAATTGTTTGTTTAAAATACTAGGTGTAAGTGCTCTTTTGTAGCTTTACTCCATGATAGTATTATACATGCTCTTCTCAATGTAATGTAACCGCCTCATTGTAATAGGCGATGAACATTGTATGATGTTTATGCTGAATAAAATAATTGAATTGAAAAAAAAATTGAATTCACAGAACACAAGCAAACAAACATACGCCAATAAAACAAACACACGTCAATAAAACAAACACACGCCAATAAAACAAAACGTACGCCAATAAAACAAACACACGCCAATAAAACAAACACACGCCATTAAAACAAACATACGCCAATAAAACCATTATACGCCAATAAAACATACGCCAACGCCAATAAAACAAACATACGCCAAAAAAACAACATACGCCAATAAAACATACGGCAATAAAACAAACATACGACAATAAAGCAAACACACGCCAATAAAACAAACATACGCCAATAAAACAAACACATGCCAATAAAACAAACATTCGCCAATAAAACAAACGACAATTACAAGGACAATGCAACATATGGGACAAAACAAACATAACCTAGTTGACAATAGGGGTACTGCATTGGAACGATCAGTGACAAAAATGCCGCTGTAGTTTAGATCAGATTCTAAGGTGAACCAAACCACAATCTTATCCTATTGTCATACCCCAAAAACGTGACAGTGTTAAAACCGAAATCCCCTACATTGTCATAATCATAATCATAATCATAATCTTTATTGTTTCACTCAGGTTACAACATATATGAAATACATGAAATAACAACATGAGGCATAGAACACAAAATAAGATGTTATATAACGGGGTAGGGGTACGTGGGATGTAGTGTGTTAAAATACACGTTTAATGCTCTTTTGAAATTTTTCGTATTGGCGAGCATCAACGTGTATTGATTATTGCACATTTTACGACTGGACTTTCCCAACGGAATCTGTTGGGAAGGTTTCACGCTTTTAAACAGCATTGTTTGTATATTATATATGCACAGGTTGAAAAAAGATTTTTTTTTGAGTCGATTGGTGTTTCAAAATTTACCTGCCACGATGAAATATCTCAGATTATCCAAATTTATCACGAATATATTGACACATTTCCGAATTATCGAAGGATACCGCCATCTTGTTTGAAATTCTTACCCAGAGTTCCTTGCGCATATTACTTCACCATACGCAACCTACCATGCACCGTCGATAGAATAGAATAGAACCGTTTATTGCTAGAATCGTAAAACATTGTGTAGTGTGTTTAAACTACACATATTTCATGCCGATTTAAAAGTAATATTTTTGTTATATTTATAGTATTGTTAAAATTACTTGTTTTATTCGTTTATTATTCTACAAGACTCTTCCTCATTCTTAAATCGTAATAAAGAGAATATAAAATATATGAAAATTAGCAGTTTGGTAAAGATCCGAATAATAATAATGAAGTTGCAAGAGTGTTCACAAGGCAAAAGTTAGCGGACGACGACGGGCGACGGACAACTGACAACTCGTCATCCCATAAACCCTGTGGGGTGGGGGTTGGGGCGTGGATGGGGGATTTAAATACTAGTGACAGTTATTGTTTTCGTAAACAAAATCACCATGTCCACCAAACACACAACGATTTCTTTGTATAAAGCACAATGTCCCATCCTAGCTCAACTAAATTTGGGAATTGGTTTCCTTATAGTATGTTGTAAAGGGTTGCTTAAGTAATGTTGTCTTCCGCAAATTCTGGGCTCCCATGGAATCCAAATTGTGACGGCCCATAATGTATATATAGTTATAATTTTGGTTTGGGATCTTATATCATTATGCATCTTATTTGTACTTCACCCATATTTGGGCATGGGCTCCCTCCTCCCCGCCCCGCCACACACCTCTCTCCCCCTCCCACATTATTTTTTTTTACATATTTCTGTTGTTTTGGTCAATTTTTACACATATAGCTATGATGCCCCCACCCCCCTCTCCACCCTCCCCCCACTCGAAACTCATTTAATTTTTTTTTTTACATATTTTTGTGTTGTTTTGGTCAATTCTTACAAATGTAGCTATGTTGCCCCCACCCCCGCGCCCGCCTTCCAACACCCAAGGGCCTCCCCCCCCCACACCCGAAACTCAATTTGTTTATTTTTTTACATATTTCTGTGTTATTTTGGTCAATTCTTACACATATATCTATGTTGCTCCGCCGCTACTCCCGTCCCCGACCCCGCACAACCCCCTCGGCACCCCGCCCCCCCCGCACCGACTCTCAACTATTTTTTCTTCTTCATATTTCTGTATTGTTCTGGTCAATTCTTACACATATATCTATGTTGCTCCGCCGCTACTCCCGTCCCCGACCCCGCACAACCCCCTCGGCACCCCGCCCCCCCCCGCACCGACTCTCAACTATTTCTTCTTCTTCATATTTCTGTATTGTTCTGGTCAATTCTTACACATATAGCTATGATGCCCCGCCCCCACCACCCTCCGCCCCACCGACTCGAATCTCTATTTTTTTCTTCATATTTCTTTGTTGTTTTGGTCAATTCTTACACATATTGCTATGCCCCCGCACCCCCTACCACCCCGCCCCCATCCCCACACACCCCAGACTCTAAACTATATATATATATTTTTTTATTTCTTTATTTCTTTGGTAAATTTTATTATCTCTACTGGCCAAGTTCGAAAACCAACCAGATCGGACCAGTAACGGCGGAGCTACGGCTCTTTTAAAAATGTTATATTTCCACTCGAAACTCGATATTTTTTTTTTTGTTGACATATTTCTGTCTCGTTTTGGTCAATTCTTACGTGGCCCTGCCACCACCCTCCCCCACTCCCCGCCTGCCCCACTTGAAACTCGATTTATATATATATATTACATATTTCTGTGTTGTTTTGGTCAAATCTTACACAAATCCCCCCCACCCCCCACCCCACCCCACCCCACACACACCTCCACCCACACTGGAAACTTTTACATATTTCTGTGTTGTTTTGGTCAATTTTTGTTACCCCCACACCCCCACCCCAACCATCCCAACACACCATCATCACTACCACCCGAATGTTGTTGTTTTTTGTTTGTTTTTGCATATATCTGTGTTGTTTCGTTTTATCAGTTTATCAATATGTTTCGCCCCACAACCATCCCACCACCACCCGAATGTTTTTTTGTGTTTTTTACATATGTCTGTGTTGTTTTGTATTATCAAATATACAACTATATCAATTATGCGCCCCCCATTGGTTTATGGGCTCCCCTCACAAGGAGGACAGGGGGCGGGAATTTGTTTTCATTTTATTTTCCATTATTGGATATTAAAATTTTAATTTGAACGCAATCATTTACATATAAAGCAATTTAGATTAAATTCAGATACACAGAGGAAATATCAATAAAAAAAATACCTGAAATGAGGCCACAATAAAAAAATCGCCAGATATCCCCTCCCTCCCCGAGTTGCCTTTCGACCACAATTTTTTTTTAAATGACAGCAACTTTGGATTAAAACTGATAAAAATAAATAAAATGTCACACCCTGCCGCAAATTTTACTATAATTTTTATGAGATTCTAACAATAATTTTTATATCGGCCAGAGTTTCTTTACCCACCCCACCCCCACCCCCTACCCCCAACCCACCATCACATTGTTTTAGCCTTGTTTTCTGATGGTATATACTGGCTATACCATTTATTATTCTCTGAATAGTCGAGCTACGCTGTTCTCCTACAGCTCTTGTTTAATATAAATTTCCATATTTTACAGATTTTTTAGTGGGTCGCCCCCTGAATCCACCCGTAAACTCACCCCACCCCCTACACACTAAATGAAATGAACATAACAAAACAAAATAAACAAGCTTAAGATAGGTCATGGACATACAGTAGGTCTATGGTTAGGTGCTTTTCCCCCCAGATCAGGCTATAAAACAAGCGAGATTTTTTAATTTTTCTTTTAGGAGAATGTCTGAAGGGGTAACTTTATATAATAAATATCCTGGTACCCTTCGCCCATTACCGTTTGTTAACCTAAGACTTGAAAACTTTATACTAGGTACATTATACACAACGTAGTTTCGTGACACGTTGTCCACAGTGGAAAATGTGTACTTATGCGCATGCGCATGCAACGTTGGGAGAAACGCACACTTGTCAATATATTGTCAATACACATGTATAGCGATCTACGGAAAACCGATATATTATGTAAAATATGCTTCGGAAAAAAATAAAACCGAAAGTAAATGGTAAATAACTTATTATTTTGTTAGATTATCATCATAGTTTACGCACAGGAGTCTGATAAGCTGCTCAATTTCGTTCGAAAGTCACATGGGTGTTCGAGCGTTTTTTCCAGTCGGGTTTTTTGCAAAGGAAATTAGGCGTATATGCAGTTACATAGAACGTCAGAATAATAAAAAAAAAAAACTGCATAGAAGCCAATTTATTAGGCTACGTGGGATGTAGGTAGAAGAAGTAGCAGGTAAGGGAGAAGTGAGGCTATGATTACATAGTTAGATGTAGAATACTAGAGCAGTTGCAATTCAGTATTATTACATTGTGGCGATTATTATGCACTTGATGAATCAGTTTTAAGTGTGGTGCACATTTTAATACAAAAGATACAGAAACAAATGAGTAGAATAGTCTATTTAAATTGCAATATACCACACTGCAGAGAGAAAAACCAAGAAACGTGACAGAGGGTATAAGTTGTTCCTTTGTCAGTTTCTTTTTTCTTTTTTTTTAACAAAAAAAATAAATATTTTTTTAAATATATATATATAAGTTAATATATATATATATATTTTTTTATACACGAATTCGTACTAAATGTAGCTCTTGTGAACTATTAAAGCTAATTTAAGGGGAGCGGGTGGTGTGAAATGCAAAAGTAAATAAATATTATTATATTACTATGAGGAAGAGAATACAAAGTGTTCCCTACTGAAAGCCCTTTCCAATGCGAAAACGAAAACAGGAAAGGATACGTTCGTGGGAATCGTCGGGTTTGTAATAATATGGCCGGGCCTTTCACCGTTGAAAGGCATACTGTTTATTATTTTGGAGACTAGGGTGGCCACAGTCAATATCCTGTAATGAAGGTGTTAAGTATGCAAAACGCGATTCCTTGATTTATAAAACTTACATCATGATAAAACAAGAATGCGAACACAATAATAATCACAGGTTTAATCGCATGAACTGGGCCTGGCACATTAAGAGAGAATTAGACAGACAGACAGACTTTTTATTCAGACTTGTACAAAATACCTCGTCTACAATACATACATATTAGCATACACTTCTCAAAACTGCTAACTACACCGCTCACGTTTTGGGTTATATATATCGATGGGTTGAATGTTTTTCAATAAAATAAAAAGGAAATACCAATTCAATCATTTTTACATCATTTCATTTTATTTTTTTCATGGGCAATGCTAGAACTAAACCACAATAAGCAATTACAAACGACCCATGTAAACACTAAAGTCACACTTTTATGAACAAGAAATGAAAAGTGTGACTTTAGTGTTTACATGGGTCGTTTGTAATTGCTTATTGTGGTTTAGTTCTAGCATTGCCCATGAAAAAAATAAAATGAAATGATGTAAAAATGATTGAATTGGTATTTCCTTTTTATTTTATTGAAAAACATTCAACACATCGATATATATAACCCAAAACGTAGCGGTGTAGTTAGCAGTTTTGAGAAGTGTATATGATGTCAACGTATATATACAAGTAAATGGTGAAATATATACAAATGGTATAATTAATCATTTCATTATTATTGTTATTATTATTATTATTATGTAGTATAGTAAATAAGAGTAGGAGGTTGAACTAAGTAACTACCTTTCAATAGTTAATAAAGCGTTTCTTAATACAATTGATTCTTTAACATATAACGGAAGTTTTATTATTTTTTGTCATGTGATTTCAATGGTGAAATATATACAAATGGTATAATTTATCATTTTATTATTATTATTATTATGTAGTATAGTAAATAAAAGTAGGAGGTTGAACTAAGTAACTACCTTTCAATAGTTAATATTGCGTTTTTTAATATAATTGATTCTTTAACATATAACGAAAGTTTTATTATTTCTATCTTGTCATGTGATTTCAGTAACTCTATTTGAAAACAGAAGGACGTTTGTAATAACAACGTTTTAAGTATTTCTTTCTAATATCAATATAACAATTAAGAGAGAATTAGAAAACCTTGGGTTTTCGGATGTTTGACATAGTCAACTAACGATCGATATCCCTTACGATCAAATTAAACTCAGAATTTTAGAGCAATACAAGCAATCTTGGTTTGGATCTATCAATAATTCTAGCAGACTATTGACATATAGTAGATTTAAATTTAATGTTAACTATGAACAGTATTTAAGTACAATTACTACTCCTAAATTCCGAATTGCTTTAACGAAATTTAGAATATCTGCACATGCACTTGCTATCGAAACAAGTAGACATAATAATATTGAACGCAATGAAAGGGTTTGCATTTTTTGCAATATGCGAGTTATTGAGAATGAGTACCATTTTCTGCTTGTGTGCCCGTTTTACTCTGAACTAAGAACAAGATTTCTGCCTAGATATTTCTGCAGATGGCCAACATGTCAAAGCAATCTAAAAATAATTTGGAACAATTAAATAAATATTTATATTATGCCTTTAAAAAACGCAGTCAAAATAATTAATGTAGATATGCATGTATCACGAAAGTGGGTGAACTTGATATATGTGAGTGTGAGTGATACACATGTGAGTGTGAGTGATCCACATCTATGGCTAATGCTATTTAATGAACTTGTTAATATAAAACATACATATTTACTTTCCTCCAAGTAAAACGTATTATATATTGATGACGGATATGTCACCATGAAAGGGAGAGACAGACTTTAGTATTTTCAGATTTATATGTAGGCTATAAGCTATTGTATTGTGATTTAATGCTGAATAAAGTTATGTTATGTTATGTTATGTTATGTTATGTTATGTTATGTTATGTTATGTTATGTTATGTTATATATAATTTATTTAATACATGTATTGAACGAAACTAGTTCATAAAGTCTTTACATGAACATGAACTTATTTCTGGTCAATGTTCTAACTACGTGAGTGACAATACCAATACAACTAATTTTTACCTCATTTTCGCTTTAAAACTGATTAGTCAGTAAAAACGAGTTGAAGTTCATGTTTTTATATCAAATCAATACTCGCATGTCATTTCCATTTTACGTCTCCAGTTGCAAACCTTACTCAGGTAAAAACTGAAAAAAATATTTGCATTTGCTAAACAAACAGAAGTATCATTTTAAGAGTACTAATTGCAATACTTTTAGAAAATGAAGAATCTACTAAATTTGAATCCTTTCATAATAACTGTATTAATTGTGAAAACCACAGCTGCCTATGTAATCGAGCGTGTTTGTCCACAGCTGCCTATGTAATCGAGCGTGTTCGTAAATATGTTAAACGTGACGTGCCTTGACGTATTTGGGTTTTCTGCCTTTTGTGAATGCTACATTTCCTGTTCGACTTTTAATCTTCGCTTTCTATTTATTTTTGAATGTAAGGTATTATTAGAATTAGGGTATGATGGATAAATTACGTGATTTTATACCCCGTTTTATAAACAATTGTTAAAAGATGTCAGTAAACAATATAAAAAGACATTAAATGTCTCTTTCAAACAATGTAACAATGAAAAGGTTATACAACTAAAATCGCTACGAAATGCAAATCCTAAACAGTACTGGAAGATAATAAAATCCACTAAAACCTGTCCAAAAACATGTGCTCCATTAGGCGAATTATATAGAAATTTAAGCAAGTAAATGAAAATCCTTCCGAAAATAGTTCAGAAGACGATATGAATTTTAATAATGAAAGTATTATTGATTCTCTTAATGATGAAATCAACCAAGCAATATCTGAAGTAGAAATAGTATCTGCTGTAATAACAAATCGCCAGGTATTGATTACATTGTTAATGAACAAATTAAATATTCGGTCAATGTAATGCTGCCTATATATACAAAATTATTCAACATTGTTTTTAACGAAGGAATTTTACCAGAAAGCTGGACGATTGGACTAATTAAACCAATATTCAAAAATAAAGGTGACCCAAAACTACCAGAAAATTATAGACCAATATCGTTGTTAAGTTGTTTTGGGAAATTGTTTACATGTATAATTAATAATAGACTGAAAACATATGCAGAAAAGTATAACATGATAAAATCTACCCAAGCTGGATTTAGGAAACATCATTCTACCATTGATAATCTGTTTGTACTTAAAAGTCTCATAGATATTGTCCAGTCAGATAAAAAGAAACTTTATTGTTGCTTTATAGATTTTATGCAAGCCTTTGACTCCGTTTGGAGATTTGGTCTTTGGAAAAAAATGAAAATTGAAAATATAAATGGGAAGTGTTTTAATATTATTCATAATATGTATGATAGTATAAAGTCCAAAGTTGTTACAGAGGAAGGTTGTTCACCATTTTTCAGCTGTTTAAATGGCGAACGACAGGGCGAAAATTTGTCACCGTTTCTATTTTCTATTTTTCTAAATGATTTAGAAGAATATTTAAGTAGGAATGACGTTTCTGGTATTATTAATGAAACAATAATTAACAATGTACACATTTATCTTAAGTTATTTATTTTACTTTATGCTGATGATACTGTTATTTTTAGTGACAATGAATTAGATTTGCAAATAGCACTTGATTGTTTTAGAGAATAGTGTGATACATGGAAACTTTCATTAAATGTAAGCAAGACTAAAATTATAGTTTTTAGCAAAGGAAACCCATCGCAAAATGTAAATTTCAAAATTGGAAATGATAAAATAGATATTGTCCAAGAATATAAGTATCTAGGAATATATTTTTCAAAAAGTGGGGCATTCAGTAAGACCAAAAAATAAATAGCAGAACAATCAAACAAAGCTCTGTTTTCTTTACTACGAACAATTAAATTACTATCGCTTCCTTTTGAAATACAAATTGATCTTTTTGAAATACCGTGAAACCAATATTACTATACAGTAGCGAAATTTGGGGTGTTGGTAATATTGACGTAATAGAAAGAGTGCAGCTTATATTTTTAAAATTCATTTTTAATCTTAAGAAATCAACTCCTTCTTATATGGTATATGGAGAGACTGGAATTCGTCCTTTATCTATAGACATAAAAAGCAAAATTATTGCTTATTGGTCTAAACTAATAGAAAATATTAATAGAAATGAGAGTTATAAGCTATCATCCCTGGTGTATTCGCTATTACACAATTTGCATATATCTAGAAAAGTAAAATCAGCATGGATGGACAATTTGAAAGACATTCTATGTTCTTCTGGTTATTCGGGAATCTGGGATAGCCAGATGTTGGCAAATTCAAAGTGGATGATTAAGTCTTTTTATCAAAGGTTAAAAGATATTTTTTTCAAAAATGGAGGGCCGAAATTGATAGAACATCAGACACTGATATGTATAAACTGTTAAACACAGATTTTAGACAAAGTAACTATACAAAACTATTGCCTGACGTTTTATGCAAACGATTTATGGCTTTTATAACTAGAAATCATCGCTTGGCTATTGACGTAGGGAGGTGGAGAGGGGTACCCGTAAACGGAAGAAAATGTGTAAATTGCAATGATATAGGTTATGAATTTCATTATCTTTTAATTTGTCCTGAATTTAGTGAAATGAGGAAGAAATATATAAATAAATTCTATTATAATCGCCCTAATATTCTGAAATTCACATCATTATTATCAGTTGAAAAGTATGCGGAACAAAAAAAACTTAGTTTATTCATGGATAAAATTATAAAGAATGTAAGATTATAATAACTTCCTTAAGACATTTAAATAAAGATGACCAAACACAGCGCTACATTTCGTTTCGGTAGAACGATGCGTCTTTGGTCAAAACATGTATAACACTGACAAAATGCGCTCTACATTTCGTTTCGGTAGGGCTGCAGAAATATGAAATTAGTCTAAAAACTTTTTAACTTTAATTATTTTTTTTTGTATAAAGACATAAACATGCTATACAATTATCTGAAACGATGTTTACAAAACAGTTTTTATTGTTATTACTCTATCATATTATTATTATTGTTATTATTATTATTATTATTATTATTATTAATAATAATAATAATACTGTAACATCTAGTATATTATTTAGTATACTCATATTTTGGTTAGATATCCATAAACCGCACTGTTAGATAGTTTGTATATAGTCGTTTCCTGTATACGTGTTTAGAATTATATTTGATGCTCTGTCGCCATTGATATAAATGTATTTTGTAACTGTTGCTTATGCGTAGATATATACTGATCATCAGTAAACTTTCCTTTTTTTACTTCTGCAACTGAATATGTAGAACTATGTTTATTCAGATTTAGACAGTTTAAATGTATGTTCTTTATAATAAGCCACCTAGATCAGCAGCTTTGATATGCCCTTTTTCGGTTAAGGATTTAATTAATGAACGTTATATCACTGGATTGGAAATAACTTAACTAAGGTAATGAGTTGTAGTTTATTGCAATCGCTCAAGTGTTTTAGAAGTTATGGAGATTTAAAGATGGAAGGAAAAAACGCCATTCTAAGTCGTTGACGTCGGCGATTTTTCTGCATACGTTTCGGGGTAATGAGTATGTATTAAACATATGTATTTGTGAGTTTATCAACGTACTGCATGTTTGGTGGTGGACCCTTTTACAGTTCGCCATTATGCTTTACTCTTTAATTGTACGATGACCGGACAGGCTGTGGACCCTATGATGACGCCTACCTAAAGCCCATTGGGACGGTGGCGTGTGATGTTTGTCTATGATCTTTCTTGTCGTGCCCTTAATGGTTTATTCTCTTGTTGCTCTGGCTTCTGCCAATTCATTGCGTACCTTCATTGTGACTTTCTAGGCTATATTTTTTTGGTATTATATTTACACGAGCATATTTGTGTTTTACTTACATTGCCTATTAATGCTGTCTTGTTGGTTAGAGATTAGATCATGGCGGGGATTTCTTTATTTACACTGTCCTTTTTCAATGGGATGACAGTAGGGTAAGTGTGAGGTTTGGTGCACCCTAGAACCGGTTTAAACCCCCAGTGGCCTACTTTGCCACTGACCGTTTCAAGGCGGTAGCCCTATTGTCAACCCTTTTGTGTTTGTGATGTCGTTTGCATTTATTATTACTTTTGCCTTCTTGTTTGTCTGTTTGCGTGTTTGTTTCTGTGTTTTGTGGTTGACTGTCCTCCTTGAATGCTACTTTCCCTGTCCGATCTTTTTATATTTCTTTATCGTGAATTAAGATTTATTTTCATCATCGCTAAAGCACGTGTGAAGATATGTTTTCTCATTTATCGATGAATATTTCTAAATCCGTTTTAATCGAGATATATCCGGATAATGTGACCATTGTAAGTGCCAATTTATTTCACGTAACAGCAAAACAAATTTGAGTAAAATTATACCAAACATTTCGGATATAAAAGGCACATTTTCTGCAATATACGTATTCCTACTGATATTATGTTCACATCAATAGTGTTGAATTGTTGTCATGTACACTATGGTTGACATTGTTCATGCCTAAAATATGCATTTGCTTGAAAATTTCACTTGAACATACCCTATCTAGTTTGGATATGTTTTTTTAAGATAGCGGCCTAATAGTCCTTAAATGTTTGTGCATTGAAGCTAAGACAAAATTAGATCTAAGAACATTGCGATTTATAAATTAATTAAAGTAATTTTCAAAAGTCAAAAGTCTTATTTATTTAATTCCACAGTAAATATTTAATAGTAAAATTGCATAGTCTCGTGGTTTAAAATTCAAAGTTCTTACTGAACTCGCCTATCCCTTGCATACCCATTAGTATTCTCTTAAATATGTTTTGGATGGGATATAACACGAAGATATGAAAATATCGCGTGTCAATAAAAATAAAAATCAATGTTGAAATAATTCCAGTTTTCCGTACAGGCTATGTCATAATTTGTCAAAATTGCAGTTAGTAAATTGCAGTTATTAGCAGACACTTTGGAAGCAAGATGACGATTTGACAAATATACAACATCCCAAAAGCAATAATGAAACATATTAATCATCTATATAATCACTATCAAAATAAGAATCATTCAAGTACCAACACATAAGCGTAATGCTGTTAATATAGTTGAGCTTATATAAGCTAAAAAGCAGAGTAATAGATGCAGTATTATTGATGACATGCCGCATAATCTGCATAAAGTCAAGTTTTCAAACTATTAATATTTAAAAGCAAACACGATTTGAAATAAAATGGAGGCACGTAAATAATGATCATACTCAGCTACAATATTTCACATTTTACCAAACAACAATTATATATATGTTTTCCTCAAAATATATACAACTGATGCATTTCTTAAGAAAGCTCTGGAAGTGTAATGATGAGTCATTAACTCTGAATTATTACCCATTCGGTAGTGAATACATTCTGTTTATTATTAATATGATTATATTGCCAAAGAAACCTGCGAAAGTCTGCACAACCTAGATAATTATTGATTCGACACATTTCAGGTCATTTACTTGAGCAACGTTCATCACTACATATAGGTACTTGCGTAGGAAATGTTGAAACTGTCCCTTATACTTTTAAGCAACGCTTTTATGATAATGATTTTCAGCTGAACGGGTAGAAATTCATCCAGAGAGTTATTTGTCAGAGAAATAATATTTTTTGACTACCAGTTCTTTCTTCAATGTGTCAATATTCAAAAATTTAGAATTGCAATGACATACGTAAAATACACATAAAAAGTATTTCTGGACAAGACCAAGTATGTTTAAGCTAAAACATCTATTTAATAGCGAAAATGAAAATGTCATCAGAAATTTAAGAATGTATATGTTCAAATGTTTTGAATTAAAGAAACAGATTATTTGTCCATATATTGAAAATCTTCTTAACCCATATTTGACATTCAATTAATGTAACATTGTTTTATATATGGTTATCATATATGCATGTTATTTAAGTCGTATATAATTGTAAATATGTAGGTAATTACATTTCCAACTTTAAAGTGTTATAACTACAGTTGTTTTTATATTAAACCTATTTTGAATGGTGTCATTAGTTTGCAAATATAGCTAACATAAAAACTATTTACAGCCGTTAATTACCCAGGTGGCGATGCCGTACGGATGCAGTGAGCGCCTTAGGTATGGACAGACCACATCACCAATCCTGCTGCATTTGTGGGGCACTACCACTTTGGGATTGTTATATTAATTATATTCGAAATGTTTTGCAATACTTTGTAACATCACAATAGTATCACCTTCTCCGTTATTTCTATTAATTAGGAATACAAATAATATAATATTACCTTTATAACAGAATAATGTTTATGTAGTAAATATGTTTATTGCTATGTCATATGTTCTATGTATATATGCATTTGTAGTATCTCAAGTGCCTATTGATTTATGAATAAAATCTCCATCTTAATATACTACCTTCAACATACGCCCATTCCTCTTAACTGACATACCGTAATATAGTTCATTAAATTTGAACAGGACGGTGGTGTTTCCCGAACAGGAATATCAACGAACGACTGTTGGGTGACGTACCCGGAACCCATCACTTATGCATTTAATTGTATGAGCTCCGTGAACTGGATAGTACAGCAGGGATTTATCAGTAAACGTAAACGTCTTGTCAGATAACTAGAAACTGTCTAGACTGAAGGGGCCAACATTATGGACTTCTTGTAAATTCCAGCGTAATTTCGTAAACTTATTTATAATGACTGTGTCAAACTCGAAGTTCTTACTGAACTCGCGTATCCATTGCATACAGACAACATATATTTCAGTACATTTCTGGATACATCCGGAGATGTTTCTAATTTTCTCGATGCGTACTTTATTGTTAGAGATTTTCTCTTGATGGGATGTACTTTTACTAACACTGTTTTGTCAATTTGGGAGTTGAGGACAGGATAATAGCGAGGTTGTTTACACATAATTAATTTATAGGCCTTATTGCCTAATGACCATTCCAAGTCGGTAACCCTGTCTTCATCACTCTTTATGTAACGTATTGTCCTTTTCACTGGCATTTTAAATACGCTCTTTTATTTACGTTTTTGGTGCAGTACGGACAATCGCCTTTGATTGCTCTGGTTTCTATAAGACCATTTTTGTAATTTAAGTTCATATCATACCACTTATTGTCTATGAAGGGAGAATTACAGGTAACAACCTTTGTGATAACTGTGTATTAACAACTAAGCATTGATAATAAGGTGTATGTTACATATAACTCACCAGAAATATCATGTTATAATAACATACAAGTAATATACCATTTCGACATTTATACATAGATTATTTATTGTTAACTGCTGGGATCGATTATATGTAAATCCTTCACGAGATGGTAGGCGTGTGGTTCTTTTCACAAACGAGCGTATGCGAGTAAGTGAAAAACAAAAACGCCTACCATCGAGTGAAGGAATTCCCTATAATCGAACACAGCAGTTATACAATCTATTTTTTACATTTTAAATCATTTAGTGCATGATTTTAACCGGAATAATTCGTTTTATTGAACATTTTCGGCGGATGACGTCGACGTCATCACTCAACGTCACAGTTAGTTATTTTTTTGTTCGAAGTTATTAATATTTAGCGATTATGAATATTCTTTCACTGAGAAATCCCTATCTTTCACCGATCAAAATGTAATAAAAATAATATAATAAACAGTTATAAAAGAACGCAAAAACAAACCTGAAAGCAGATGGTCGTAAAATTAAATTTGTCTTCAATTTACGACATGTTCTACCACGTTCTAAGTATCTTATTTGAAATATTGTTAACTACTAATAAATCATAAACAACTAATCTGAGAGATCTGTTGAATGCTCCAAATGCATCACCCATGTGTGGAGTCTATAATTGATTCCATGTCGATTATAACTGAAGCGCACAGTGCATTTTCCATAGAGCAATACTCAGTTGTTCGTAATAATATAATTGTTGTTTTCGTTAAATTGTCCCTTCGAGTCAGCGGTTACTGTATGCCTCTGGCCAAAATCCCGACATACGCTGACGTCCAGCAATCCATCATTTGAACAAACGACTGCACCAAAACCGACGCCTATTGTCGCAATCCAAAGATTGATTGTTAACCATTTGTTTATTCGACTCTGAATGTTCATAAGTAATTGCACACTGTCAGAGTGTTCATAAGTAACATTGCACACTGTCAAAGATAACCATAATGTCCGATGTTAGTTCATTCCCAATGCGATTACTTTATTAGATGCATCTAATAGGATGTAGGCTGCGTTTCCAAAACATCCATTTGAAGCGATTCTTTCATATACTGAACCGTTTCTAAATATTTAACTTGTTTCGGATTCCAGTATTATTCATATATCATGTATATAGTATTATTCGTATATCATGTGTATTATATAAACTGACTTCCAAGCATTGGGGCAACTTGAGGTCCGGTGACATTGCTAGACAAATAACATTTTCTGCCTTTAACTATTTCAGATTCAGGGAATTTTCCATCTTCAACACTTCTTAGATATTTTCACGGGATATTTCTAATAACAGCATTATAGTGAATAAATATCTATTTATAGACTTACAATTTACGACACCTTAAGAAGGGTATTCAGAATCTCATTCTGCATACTAAATTTGTTCTAGTTCCTGCAGTCCAAGCTTGCAACAATATAATTATTGTCCAACGATTACATCATATCAATACTTTGAATGCAGAGCTAGCGAGCACTTCTGCTTACTATCTAGCTACACCTTTGCTGGAGAAGGACATTGTTTCCCAGCAATTGACCTTTATGGAGACTATAAAGGTTACTGTAAATAGTAAGCAGACGAGGCTCCCTGCAAGGTACTGGATATCCAAACTCCACAAAATTTCATACAAAGCACGTTTTATTGATTCAAGTTCATGTACCACGAACAATATATCAAAACTATTGACTTCCCACTTACAGAATTATTATTAAGTATTGCGGAAAGGCTTTTGAATACTCAAAATCAATCTGTTTTGGTCTATCAACAACTCTGGAGATGTCCTTGATAAACTACGGTGTAAGCATTTTCATGCCTCTTCGCTAAGCACCTACGACTTTTCCACACTATATATTACTCTACCACATAACCTAATCAAAGATACACTGTTTCAGCTTATTCAGAAGGCATTTGCTAGAGAAGGTACAACTTTTCTAGCTTGTAATAAAATCAGGGCTTTCTTTACAAACGGCCCTATTGATAATTACAATTTGTGGACTTGTGTTGATGCTTGTAGAGCGTTATCTTTCCTTTTAGATAACATCTTTATACGATACAGCAAAATTGTTTACTACCAGGTTGTTGGTATTCTTATGGCTATTAACTGTGTACCACTTGTCGCAGAATTATGTTTGTACTGCTATGAAAGAGATTTTATGTTGAGTTTGTCACCTGCTAGCCAGAGTGAAGTTTAATAATTCATGTCGGTATCTAGATGACATACTCAATATTGATAATCCCTTCTTTGCTCATATAGTTACTAACATTATCCACCAGAGCTCACGTTGATTAAAGCCAACAGTTCGGATTCTGAAGCTGCATTCTTCGATCTTGATCTCTCAATTTCTAATGATTTCAAACATGATACTAAAATCTATGATAAGAGAGATTTCTTCAACTTTAACATCGTTAACTATCCTCAAACCTGGATGGAGATGTACCTCAAGCTACATCATACGGAGTTTATATATCCCAGCTAATTCGTTTTGCTAGAGCTTGTAATAATGTTATAGACTAATCAAGTTTTAACTAGTAAACTTCTTCAGAAGGTTTTCGGTATCACAAGCTACGTAGATCTTTCTCAAAATTCTACCGCCGCAACGAAAGTATAACACCAACCTTACATTTCTTCTGCGACTAGAAATATCACAACCCTCATTTTATGGTCTATAAACTTAGAAAGTTTAAGGAATCTGGCGAGTTTCCTGACCACTTTACAATATTAATCGGGAAGTTCGTCAGAAAAGGAAACGACCCTTTAGTATTACAACGCACTGCATGTTTAGTGATTGACCCCTCCACAGTCAGTCACTACGCTTCACTTTTCCCGTGTGCGATAACTGGACAACCTCTTAGGACTCTATGATTGCACCTACTGAAACCCCGACCAAGGGAGGTAGGTGCGTGAGCTTTCGTCCTTCGGGTTGTTTGGTCGTACCCTAGATTGTTTTTTTCTTTGGCTGCAGCTGCTGTGGTTGTTCAGTCACTACGCTTCACTTTTCCCGTGTGCGATGACTGGACAACCTCTTAGGACTCTATGATTGCACCTACTGAAACCCCGACCAAGGGAGGTAGGTGCGAGAGCTTTCATCCCTCGGGTTTTTTGGTCGTACCCTAGATTGTTTTTTTCTTTGGCTGCAGCTGCTGTGGTTGTTCAGGACAATTCTTGATACATCCTCAGATGTTTCTTATTTTGTATTATATATAGCTTTTAATTACAACATCTTATTGCTTTTTGATTTGTTTGTTTTGTTAGTTTCTCATGATGTGGACTTTATTGTTAGAGAATTCCTCTTGATGCGATTTAGTTTTGTTTACACTATCTTTTCTATTTGGGCGCTGAAGACAGGATAATAGCGAGGATTGTGTAAACATAAATCGATTCAATCTAACCTGTAGGCGTTATTGCCTACTGACCGTTCCAAGTCGGTAACCCTGTATTAACCACCCTTTACGTTGTATTTTGTCTTTTTCATTGTATAATTAACTAACTATTTCTCCTTGTTTGTAGTACAGGGCGGATGTTCGATGTCACTGCGTTTGGACGCTGTGGTTTCTATAGGCTCCTATATCTCCTTTTTGTTGATGAATCCATATCCACGTTTAACATTAACGCATACAAATGGCCCCGTAAATCGTACTGCTGGTGTTGGCATTTTCAAATTATTGCATAGTTATATATCAACTGAATGAATTCATGATTTAAGATTCTCGATCTTGCTTGCACGTTAGTATTCTCTTTAATTTGTCCTGGACACTTGGACATGAAAATAACAACAGTCAGTCAAAATTAAAAATCAAAGTTGAACTAATTTCAGTTTCCTGTAAAATCTCGTCGGTACGTCAAATTTTACCAATCGCATGCATTATGTAACATGCAGTCTAGGGGCATGATGCTACTTTGACCAGTATACAAGCGTTCGTTAGGTGATGTGTATGTACGAACATGGTATCCACGTGGTGCAATTTAGTTGTGTTAATACATGTACATTCAAAGTGGCTTTAAAGAAGACTACAGCGCGCCTGAGAGTTGGTGCATCTTATATAACTCTTATGAACATATCCATGCAGTAACACCGAGTCATCTGTTTGCCATGAACAGATTCAATAACACCGAGTCTTCTGTTTTCCTCTCTTGTTGGCGTCCGTTGCTTCCAAATGACCCTTATATCGCGTTAAACCGCTGCCTAGTGTGTGAGAGGATATAGCCGGGCAGGTTAGAGGATATAGCCAGGCAGGTTAGAGGATATAGCCTGGCAGATTAGAGGATATAGCCTGGCAGGTTAGAGGATATAGCCTGGCAGGTCAGAGGATATAGCCAGCCGGTTAGAGGATATAGCCGGGCAGGTTAAAAGACATAGCCTAGTGTGTTAGAGGATATAGCCTGGCAGGTTAGAGGATATAGCCTGGTAGGTTAGAGGATTTAGCCTGGCAGGTTAGCAGGTTAGAGGATATAGCCTAGTGTGTTAGAGGATATAGCCTAGTGTGTTAGAGGATATAGCCCGGCAGGTTAGAGGATATAGCCTGGCAGGTTAGCAGGTTAGAGGATATAGCCTTGCAGGTTAGATGATATAGCCTGGCAGGTTAGCAGGTTAGAGGATTTAGCCAGGCAGGTTGGAGGATATAGCCGGGCAGGTTAGAGGATATAGCCTGGCAGGTTAGAGGATATAGCCGGGCAGGTTAGAGGACAAAGCCAGGCATGTTAAAATATATAGCCTAGTGTGTCAGAGGATATAGCCAGGCAGGTTAGAGGATATAGCCTGGCAGGTTAGAGGATATAGCCTAGTGTGTTAGAGGATATAGCCAGGCTGGTTAGAGGATATAGCCTTGCAGGTTAGAGGATAAAGCCTGGTAGGTTAGCAGGTTAGATGCTATAGCCTTGCAGGTTAGAGGATAAAGCATGGCAGGTTAGCAGGTTAGAGGATATAGCCTTTCAGGTAAGAGTATGTAGCCGGCAGGTTAGAGGATATAATCTGGAAGGTTAGAGGATATAGCCTGGCAGATTAGAGGATATAGCCTGGCAGGTTAGAGGATATAGTATGGCAGGTTAGAGGATATAGCCTAGTGTGTTAGAGGATATAGCGTGGCAGGTTAGAGGATATAGTATGGCAGGTTAGAGGATATAGCCTAGTGTGTTAGAGGATATAGCCTGGCAGGTTAGAGGATATAGCCGAGCAGGTTAGAAGATATAGACTGGCAGGTTAGAGGATATAGTCGGCACGTTAGAGGATATAGCCTTGCAGGTTAGGGGATAAAGCGTAGTGTGTTAGAGGATATAGTCTGGCAAGTTAGAGGATATAGTCTGGCAGGTTATAGGATATATCTTGGCCGGTAAGAAGATATAGCCTAGTGTGTTAGGGGATATAGTCTGGCAGGTGAGAGGATATAGCCTAGTGTGTTAGAGGATATAGTCTGGAGGGTTAGAGGATATAGTATGGCAGGTTAGAGGATATAAACTAGTGTGTTAGAGGATATAGCCTGGCAGGTAAGAGGATATAGCCTGGCAGGTTAGATGATATAGTCTGACAGGTTAGAGGATATAGCCTGACGGGTTAGAAGGTTAGAGGATATAGCCTGGCAGGTTAGCAGGTTAGAGGATACAGCCTGGCAGGTTAGAGGATATAGCGTAGTGTTTAAGAGGATATAGCCAGCAGGTTAGAGGATAAAGCCTGGCAGTAAAAAGATATAGCCTGGCCGGTTAAAGGATATAGCCTAGTGTGTTAGAGGATATAGACTGGCAAGTTAGAGGATATAGACTGGCAGGTTAGAGGATATAGCCTAGTGTGTTAGAGGATATAGCCTGGCAGGTTAGAGGCTATAGCCTAGTGTGTTAGAGGATATAGCCTGGCAGGTCAGAGGATTTAGCCGGGCAAGTTAGAAGATATAGACTGGCAGGTTAGAGGATATAGCCGGCAGGTTAGAGGATATAGCCTGGCAGGTTAGAGGATATAGCCTAGTGTGTTAGAGGATATAGCCTGGCAAGTTAGAGGATATAGCCAGGCAGGTTAGAGGATATAGCCTAGTGTGTTAGAGAATATAGCCACACAGGTTAGAAGATATATCCGGGCAGGTTAAAAGATATGGCCCGGCAGGTTAGAGGATATAGTCGGCTCGTTAGAGGATATAGCCTGGCTGGTTAGAGGATATAGCCTAGTGTGTTAGAGGATATATACTGGCAAGTTAGAGGATATAGACTGGCAGGTTAGAGGATATAGCCTAGTGTTTTAGAGGATATAGCCTGCCAGGTTAGAGGATATAGCCTAGTGTGTTAGAGGATATAGTCTGGCAGGTTAAAGGATATAGACTTGCCGGTCAGAGCATATTGCCGGGCAAGTTAGAAGATATAGACTGGCAGGTTAGAGGATGTAGTCTGGCAGGTTAGAGGATATAGCCTGTCAGGTTAGAGGATATAGCCTAGTGTGTTAGAGGATATAGCCTGGCAGGTCAGAGGATATAGCCGGGCAAGTTAGAAGATATAGATTGGCAGGTTAGAGGATGTAGTCTGGTAGGTAAGAGGATATAGCCTGGCAGGTTAGAGGATATAGCCTGGCAGGTTAGAGGATATAGCCTGGCAGGATAGAGGATATAGCCTGGCAGGTTAGATGATATAGTCTGACAGGTTAGAGGATATAGCCTGGCGGGTTAGAAGGTTAGAGGATATAGCCTGGCAGGTTAGCAGGTTAGAGGATACAGCCTGGCAGGTTAGAGGATATAGCGTAGTGTGTTAGAGGATATAGCCAGCAGGTTAGAGGATATAGCCTGGCAGTAAGAAGATATAGCCTGGCCTGTTAAAGGATATAGCCTAGTGTGTTAGAGGATATAGACTGGCAAGTTAGAGGATATAGACTGGCAGGTTAGAGGATATAGCCTAGTGTGTTAGAGGATATAGCCTGGCAGGTTAGAGGATATAGCCTAGTGTGTTAGAGGATATAGTCTGGCAGGTCAGAGGATTTCGCCGGGCAAGTTAGAAGATATAGACTGGCAGGTTAGAGTATATAGCCGGCAGGTTAGAGGATATAGCCTGTCAGGTTAGAGGATATAGCCTAGTGTGTTAGAGGATATAGCCTGGCAAGTTAGAGGATATAGCCAGGCAGGTTAGAGGATATAGCCTAGTGTGTTAGATGATATAGCCGGACTGGTTAGAAGATATATCCGGGCAGGTTAAGAAATATGGCCCGGCAGGTTAGAGGATATAGTCGGCTCGTTAGAGGATATAGCCTGGCAGGTTAGAGGATATAGCCTAGTGTGTTAGAGGATATAGACTGGCAAGTTAGAGGATATAGCCTGGCAATAAGAAGATATAGCCTGGCCGGTTAAAGGATATAGCCTAGTGTGTTAGAGGATATAGACTGGCAAGTTAGAGGATATAGACTGGCAGGTTAGAGGATATAGCGTAGTGTGTTAGAGGATATAGCCAGCAGGTTAGAGGATATAGCCTGGCAGTAAGAAGATATAGCCTGGCCGGTTAAAGGATATAGCCTAGTGTGTTAGAGGATATAGACTGGCAAGTTAGAGGATATAGACTGGCAGGTTAGAGGATATAGCCTAGTGTGTTAGAGGATATAGCCTGGCAGGTTAGAGGATATAGCCTAGTGTGTTAGAGGATATAGCCTGGCAGGTCAGAGGATTTAGCCGGGCAAGTTAGAAGATATAGACTGGCAGGTTAGAGTATATAGCCGGCAGGTTAGAGGATATAGCCTGGCAGGTTAGAGGATATAGCCTAGTGTGTTAGAGGATATAGCCTGGCAAGTTAGAGGATATAGTCAGGCAGGTTAGAGGATATAGCCTAGTGTGTTAGAGAATATAGCCGGACTGGTTAGAAGATATATCCGGGCAGGTTAAAAGATATGGCCCGGCAGGTTAGAGGATATAGTCGGCTCGTTAGAGGATATAGCCTGGCAGGTTAGAGGATATAGCCTAGTGTGTTAGAGGATATAGACTGGCAAGTTAGAGGATATAGACTGGCAGGTTAGAGGATATAGCCTAGTGTTTTAGAGGATATAGCCAGGCAGGTTAGAGGATATAGCCTAGTGTGTTAGAGGATATAGCCTGGCAGGTTAGAGGATATAGCCTGGCAGGTTAGAGGATATAGCCTGGCAGGTTAGAGGATATAGCCTGGCAGGTCAGAGGATATAGCCAGCGGGTTAGAGGATATAGCCGGGCAGGTTAAAAGACATAGCCTAGTGTGTTAGAGGATATAGCCTGTCAGGTTAGAGGATATAGCCTAGTGTGTTAGAGGATATAGCCTGGCAGGTCAGAGGATATAGCCGGGCAAGTTAGAAGATATAGATTGGCAGGTTAGAGGATGTAGTCTGGCAGGTAAGAGGATATAGCCTGGCAGGTTAGAGGATATAGCCTGGCAGGTTAGAGGATATAGCCTGGCAGGTTAGATGATATAGTCTGACAGGTTAGAGGATATAGCCTGGCGGGTTAGAAGGTTAGAGGATATAGCCTGGCAGGTTAGCAGGTTAGAGGATACAGCCAGGCAGGTTAGAGGATATAGCGTAGTGTGTTAGAGGATATAGCCAGCAGGTTAGAGGATATAGCCTGGCAGTAAGAAGATATAGCCTGGCCGGTTAAAGGATATAGCCTAGTGTGTTAGAGGATATAGACTGGCAAGTTAGAGGATATAGACTGGCAGGTTAGAGGATATAGCCTAGTGTGTTAGAGGATATAGCCTGGCAGGTAAGAGGATATAGCCTAGTGTGTTAGAGGATATAGCCTGGCAGGTCAGAGGATTTAGCCGGGCAAGTTAGAAGATATAGACTGGCAGGTTAGAGTATATAGCCGGCAGGTTAGAGGATATAGCCTGGCAGGTTAGAGGATATAGCCTAGTGTGTTAGAGGATATAGCCTGGCAAGTTAAAGGATATAGCCAGGCAGGTTAGAGGATATAGCCTAGTGTGTTAGAGAATATAGCCGGACTGGTTAGAAGATATATCCGGGCAGGTTAAAAGATATGGCTCGGCAGGTTAGAGGATATAGTCGGCTCGTTAGAGGATATAGCCTGGCAGGTTAGAGGATATAGCCTAGTGTGTTAGAGGATATAGACTGGCAAGTTAGAGGATATAGACTGGCAGGTTAGAGGATATAGCCTAGTGTTTTAGAGGATATAGCCTGGCAGGTTAGAGGATATAGCCTAGTGTGTTAGAGGATATAGCCTGGCAGGTCAGAGGATATTGCCGGGCAAGTTAGAAGATATAGACTGGCAGGTTAGAGGATGTAGTCTGGTAGGTTAGAGGATATAGCCTGGCAGGTAAGAGGATATAGTCTGGCAGGTTATAGGATATAGCCTAGTGCGTTAGAGGATATAGCCTGGCAGGTTCGAGGATATAGCCTGGCAGGTTAGAGGATATAGCCTAGTGTGTTAGAAGATATAGTCTGGCAGGTTAAAGGATATAGCCTGGCCGGTAAGAGGATATAGCCTAGAGTGTTAGAGGATATAGTCTGGCAAGTTAGAGGATATAGACTGGCAGGTTAGAGGATATAGCCCAGTGTGTTAGAGGATATAGCCTGGCAGATTAGAGGATATAGCCTAGCGTTAGAGGATATAGTCTGGCAGGTTAGAGGATATAGCCGGGCTGGTAAGAAGATATAGACTGGCAGGTTAGAGGATATAGCCGGCACGTTAGAGGATATAGCCTGCCATGTTAAAGGATATATCGTAGTGTGTTAGAGGATATAGTCTGGCAGTTTAGAGGATATAGTTTGGCAAGTTAGAGGATATAGCCTGGCAGTTTAAAGGATAAAGCGTATTGTGTTAGAGGATACAGTCTGGCAGGTTAGAGAATATAGCCTAGCAGGTTAGAGGATATAGCCTAGTGTGTTAGAGGATATAGCCTGGCAGGTCAGAGGGTATAGCCGGGCAAGTAAGAAGATATAGGCTGGCAGGTTAGAGGATGTAGTATGGCAGGTTAGAGGATATAGCCTGGCAGGTTAGAGGATATAGTCTGGCAGGCAAGTGGATATAGCCTAGTGCGTTAAGGATATAGCCTGGCTGGTAAGAGGATATAGCCTGGCAGGTTAGAGGATATGGCCTAGTGTGGTAGAGTATATAGTCTGGCATGTTAAAGGATATAGACTTGCCGGTTAGAAGATATAGCCTAGCGTGTTAGAGGATATAGTATGGCAAGTTAGAGGATATAGACTGGCAGGTTAGAGGATATAGCCTAGTGTGTTAGAGGATTAACCTGGCAGATTAGAGGATATAGCCTAGTGTTTTAGAGGATATAGCCTGGCAGGTTAGAGGTTATAGCCGGGCAGGTTAAAAGATATGGTCCGGCAGGTTAGAGGATATAGTCGGCTCGTTAGAGGATATAGCCTGGCAGGTTGGAGGATATAGCCTAGTGTGTTAGAGGATATAGACTGGCAAGTTAGAGGATATAGACTGGCAGGTTAGAGGATATAGCCTAGTGTGTTAGAGGATATAGCCTGGCAGGTTAGAGGATATAGCCTAGTGTGTTAGAGGATATAGCCTGGCAGGTCAGAGGATATAGACTGGCAGGTTAGAGGATATAGCCTAGTGTGTTAGAGGGTATAGTATGGCAAGTTAGAGGATATAGACTGGCAGGTTAGAGGATATAGCCTAGTGTGTTAGAGGATTAACCTGGCAGATTAGAGGATATAGCCTAGTGTTTTAGAGGATATAGCCTGGCAGGTTAGAGGATATATCCTAGTGTGTTAGAGGATATAGCCTGGCAGGTCAGAGGATATTGCCGGGCAAGTTAGAAGATATAGACTGGCAGGTTAGAGGATGTAGTCTGGTAGGTTAGAGGATATAGCCTGGCAGGTAAGAGGATATAGTCTGGCAGGTTATAGGATATAGCCTAGTGCGTTAGAGGATATAGCCTGGCAGGTTCGAGGATATAGCCTGGCAGGTTAGAGGATATAGCCTAGTGTGTTAGAAGATATAGTCTGGCAGGTTAAAGGATATAGCCTGGCCGGTAAGAGGATATAGCCTAGAGTGTTAGAGGATATAGTCTGGCAAGTTAGAGGATATAGACTGGCAGGTTAGAGGATATAGCCCAGTGTGTTAGAGGATATAGCCTGGCAGATTAGAGGATATAGCCTAGCGTTAGAGGATATAGTCTGGCAGGTTAGAGGATATAGCCGGGCTGGTAAGAAGATATAGACTGGCAGGTTAGAGGATATAGCCGGCACGTTAGAGGATATAGCCTGCCATGTTAAAGGATATATCGTAGTGTGTTAGAGGATATAGTCTGGCAGTTTAGAGGATATAGTTTGGCAAGTTAGAGGATATAGCCTGGCAGTTTAAAGGATATAGCGTATTGTGTTAGAGGATACAGTCTGGCAGGTTAGAGAATATAGCCTAGCAGGTTAGAGGATATAGCCTAGTGTGTTAGAGGATATAGCCTGGCAGGTCAGAGGGTATAGCCGGGCAAGTAAGAAGATATAGACTGGCAGGTTAGAGGATGTAGTATGGCAGGTTAGAGGATATAGCCTGGCAGGTTAGAGGATATAGTCTGGCAGGCTAGTGGATATAGCCTAGTGCGTTAAGGATATAGCCTGGCTGGTAAGAGGATATAGCCTGGCAGGTTAGAGGATATGGCCTAGTGTGGTAGAGTATATAGTCTGGCATGTTAAAGGATATAGACTTGCCGGTTAGAAGATATAGCCTAGCGTGTTAGAGGATATAGTATGGCAAGTTAGAGGATATAGACTGGCAGGTTAGAGGATATAGCCTAGTGTGTTAGAGGATTAACCTGGCAGATTAGAGGATATAGCCTAGTGTTTTAGAGGATATAGCCTGGCAGGTTAGAGGTTATAGCCGGGCAGGTTAAAAGATATGGTCCGGCAGGTTAGAGGATATAGTCGGCTCGTTAGAGGATATAGCCTGGCAGGTTGGAGGATATAGCCTAGTGTGTTAGAGGATATAGACTGGCAAGTTAGAGGATATAGACTGGCAGGTTAGAGGATATAGCCTAGTGTGTTAGAGGATATAGTCGGCTCGTTAGAGGATATAGCCTGGCAGGTTAGAGGATATAGCCTAGTGTGTTAGAGGATATCGACTGGCAAGTTAGAGGATATAGACTGGCAGGTTAGAAGATATAGCCTAGTTTGTTAGAGGATATAGCCTGGCAGGTTAGGGGATATAGCCTAGTGTGTAAGAGGATAAAGCCTGGCAGGTCAGAGGATATAGCCGGGCAAGTTAGAAGATATAGACTGGCAGGTTAGAGAATGTAGTTGGCAGGTTAGAGGATATAGCCTGGCAGGTTAGAGGATATAGTCTGGCAGGTTAGAGGATATAGCCTAGAGCTTTAGAGTATATAGCCTGGCAGGTTAGAGGATATAGCCTGGCAGGTTAGAGGATATAGCCTAGTGTGTTAGAGGATATAGTCTGACAGGTTAAAGGATATAGCCTGGCCGGTTAGAGGATATAGCCTAGCGTGTTAGAGGATATAGCCTGGCAGGTTAGAGGATATAGCCTAGTGTGTTAGAGGATATAGCCTGGCAGGTCAGAGGATATAGCCGGGCAATTTAGAAGATATAGATTGGCAGGTTAGAGGATGTAGTCTGGCAGGTTAGAGGATATAGCATGGCAGGTTAGAGGATATAGTCTGGCAGGTTAGAGGATATAGTCTGGCAGGTTAGAGGATATAGCCTAGTGCGTTAGAGGATATTGCCTGGCACGTTAGACGATATAGCCAGGCAGGTTAGAGGATATAGCCTAGTGTGTTAGAGGATATTGTCTTGCAGGTTAAAGGATATAGCCTGGCCGGTTAGAGGATATAGCTTACCGTGTTAGAGGATATAGTCTGGCAAGTTAGAGGATATAGACTGGCAGGTTAGAGGATATAGCCTAGAGTGTTAGAGGATATAACCTGGCAGATTAGAGGATATAGCCTTGTGTGTAAGAGGATATAGACTGGCAGGTTAGAGGATATAGCCGAGCAGGTTAGAAGATATAGCCAGGCAGGTTAAAGGATATAGCGTAGTGTGTTAGAGGATATAGTCTGGCAGGTTAGTGGATATAGTTTGACAAGTTAGAGGATATTGCCTTGCAGGTTAGAGGATATAGTCTGACAGGTTAGAGGATTTAGCCTGGCAGGTTAGCAGGTTAGAGGATATAGCCTGGCAGGTTAGCAGGTTAGAGGATATAGCCGGCAGGTTAGATGATATAGCCTGGTAGTTAGAAGATTTAGCCTGGCAGGTTAGAGGATATAGCCTAGTGTGTTAGAGGATATAGTCTGGCAGGTTAGAGTATATAGCCTGGCAGGTTAGAGGATATAGCCTAGTGTGTTAGAGGATATAGCCTGGCATATTAGAGGATTTAGCCTAGTGTGTTAGAGGATATAGCCTGGCAGGTTAGAGGATATAGCCGGGCAGGTTAAAAGATATGGCCCGGCAGGTTCGAGGATATAGTCGGCTCGTTAGAGGATATATAGCCTGGCAGACTAGAGGATATAGCCTAGTGTTTAAGAGGATATCGACTGGCAAGTTAGAGGATATAGACTGGCAGGTTAGAGGTTATAGCCTAGTGTGTTAGAGGATATAGCCTGGAGGTCAGAGGATATAGCCTAGTGTGTTAGATGATATAGCCTGGCAGGTCAGAGGATATAGCCGGGCAAGTTAGAAGATATAGACTGGCAGGTTAGAAGATGTAGTCTGGCAGGTTTAAGGATATAGCCTGTCAGGTTAGAGGATATAGTCTGGCAGGTTAGAGGATATAGCCTAGAGCTTTAGAGGATATAGCCTGGCAGGTTAGCGGATATAGCCTGGCAGGTTAGAGGATATAGTCTGGCAAGTTAGAGGATATGGACTGGCAGATTAGAGGATATAGCCTAGTGTGTTAGAGGATATAGCCAGGCAGGTTAGAGGATATAGCTGGGCAGGTTAGAAGATATAGACTGGCAGGTTAGAGGATATAGCCGGCACGTTAGAGGATATAGCCTGGCAGGTTAAAGGATATAGCGTAGTGTGTTGGAGGATATAGTCTGGCAGTTCAGAGGATATAGTTTGGCAAGTAAGAGGATATAGCCTGGCAGGTTAAAGGATATAGCGTAATGTGTTAGAGGATATAGTCTGGCAGGTAAGAGGATATAGCCTGGCAGGTTAGAGGATATAGCCTGGTGCGTTAGAGGATATAGCCTGGCAGGTTAGAACATGTAATCTGGCAGGTTAGAGGATATAGTCTGGCAGGTTAGAGGATATAGCCTAGTGCGTTAGAGGATATAGCCTGGCAGGTTAGAGGATATAGCCTGGCCGGCTAGAGGCTATAACCTAGTGTGTTAGAGGTTATAGTCTGGCAGGTTAGAGGATATAGCCTGGCCGGCTAGAGGCTATAACCTAGTGTGTTAGAGGTTATAGTCTGGCAGGTTCAAGGATATAGACTGGCCGGTTAGAGGATATAGCCTAGCGTGTTAGAGGATATAGTCTTGCAAGTTAGAGGATATAGACTGGCAGGTTAGAGGATATAGCCTAGTGTGTTAGAGGATATAGCCTGGCAGATTAGAGGATATAGCTTATTGTGTTAGAGGATATAGCCTGGCAGGTTAGAGGATATAGCCGGGCAGGTTAGAAGATATAGACTGGCATGTTAAAGGATATAGCTGGCACTTTAGAGGATATAGCCTGGCAGGTTGAAGGATATAGCGTAGTGTGTTAGGGGATATAGTCTGACAGGTTAGAAGATATAGTCTGACAGGTTAGAAGATATTGCCTGACAGATTAGCAGGTTAGAGGATATAGCCTGGCAGGTTAGCAGGTTAGAGGATATAGACTGGCAGGTTAGAGGATATAACCTAGTGTGTTAGAGGATATAGCCTGGCAGGTTAGAGAATATAGCCTAGTGCGTTAGAGGATATAGCCTGGCACGTTAGAGGATATAGCCAGGCATGTTAGAGGATATGGCCTAGTGTGCTAGAGGATATTGTCTGGCAGGTTAAAGGATATAGCCTGGCCGGTTAGAGGATATAGCCTAGCGTGTTAGAGGATATAGTCTGGCAAGTTAGAGGATATAGACTGGCAGGTTAGAGGATATAGCATAGAGTGTTAGAGGATATAGCCGAGTGTGTAAGAGGATATAGCCCGGCAGGTTAGAGGATATAGCCTGCACGTTAGAGGATATATCCTGGCAGGTTAGAGGATATAACCTGGGAGGTTAGAGGATATAGCCTGGCCGGTTAGAGGATATAGCCTGGCAGGTTAGAGGATATAGCCTTTTAACATAATGAGTGCATATTTACTTAGAGTTTTAAACTGTGTTTGTCGGGGCCTCATTTTCCCTGATTTTGAATAGGAATTTTGATAGATTATTGCCAAGCGCATCACTTTTAATCGATGCCTATATCTAATAAATGATATTTTACTAGATTCATTCTATTGATAAAGAATAAGTTGTTTTGGCGTTTATTTCATCAAAATCAATCAACTATTAAGAAAGTTGCCTAGTGTGAAAGAGGATATAGCCTAATAAATGTATAGAATATACAATTATGGACTTTTCAGCTGTTATACATGATGTGATATGCACCAAAAAAATCATTATTGACCGAGGCGATAGCCGAGGTCAATAATGATTTTTTGGTGCATATTAACATCATGTATAACAGCTGAAAAGTCCATAACTGTTTTATTATATAACCCTCAATTTACAATTATATAAAACAGGTCAATATCAAAAAAACAATTATATAAAACAGGTCAATATCAAAAAAACAGGTCAATATCAAAAAAACAGGTCAATATCGCTAGATATTTTTTCTAAAAAATTACTTTTTAGCCAATGAAAACGCGTCTATTTATAGGTTATATAATAATTCTTATTACGACACTACGTGCAGTCCGAGCAGTCCGAGTAACATGACATTTGCATGGATGGCGTGTTTCACCAGGTATCCGTGTAGAGACTGTCGAAATCGTAAGAACTTGTCACAGGATCGCAAGCCATTATCCAGAGTAGTCAGTGGCCAATATTATTACGGCAAAGGGTAAGTCAAATCTATTTTATTAGTTGTAAATTGTTGTTCTGAAGTAAATATCTGCCGGTAAAAGCCATAGATAGTTAGCAGGATATTGTCTTTAATTCTTGTACGTTTTCAAACGTCAGAATAGTTTAGCAGGTATTGTCTGATAAGATTATTGGGGCATATATTTACATTATTGATAATGCCAGTTGTTCTGTAGATAGTAAATGGTATACGCGTTTGAGATTGTAGGTACTTTTCTACGGAGGATTCTAACTGTCATTACGTTATTGCATAAACGGCTATTGTTCATTGTGCAGTATAATCTCGTTGAGGTTGGTTTTCATATTGTCATTATTATTCAATCACTCTGAGGTTGATGTACCATTATAGCCTATGATGTGTTAACGGGGTGTAAAACCAATTATTCATTCAGTCTATGATTGAATTATTATGTTGTAAGTTTGCGTTACATTTAGAAATGTGAGATTTCATTGTCGATAAATTACATCTGTAATTGTTTCACACGTTTTGTTAAAGTTTAGCATAATGTCTAGTCGAAGAAGGTTTAGAATTCGGGTTTATTCATTCTGAATAAAGATTGCTTTGCAATCAAGTATTAGGTATGGTGATACCTTAGCGCTATTATAAAATACATGTTGTGATAACTTTGTAAGACTGGGAATATATTTTGTAGCCGGAGCGTACGCACACGCTAGGAGCGTACGCATACGCTAGGAGCATAGAGCATGTAGAGCGTATCGTCGGGAGCGTGGTCTACGAGGTCGTCGGTTGGGAACGCAGTCCTATATTTGGGCGACAGACCAGACGGTAGCCACGGAGACGCTAGGCAAGACGTTCTGGTTACGCATATAACGTCACCGGATGTGTATGACCGGGACTGGGGCCATCGCCGGAGAGGATCTTGCGAGTGGGCGTCGAGTGTGGATTACGTCACCGGAAGTATACCGGGACGAATAGCAACCGCTAAGGACGGGATGCAATATAACGCGGGAGTGAAGTGTTAGTGCCGGGAACTGTACCGGAAGGACTCGGCTAGATATAGCTTTGAGAGATAAGATAGCGTGTGATATAGTATAGATATATCATAAATACAGATATCAGATATTCAGTCTGATTAAAACCGAACAGTTTAATGTAACGTGCAGTGAACATTTTAAATATGATTTAAAACTTTGATATTTCTACTTTGTCATTTGTATTCATTTGTATATATATTCATCTTGTTGTAAATAAATTTGTAAATTTATTTAGTCTTGATTCTCCCTTGGTGAGTTGTCTCCACTTGGTCCATCTTGTTACAAGCCTAGTGTGTTTGAGGATATAGCCTGGCCTGTTAAAGGATATAGCCTGGCAGGTTAGAGGGTATAGCCGGCAGGTTAGATGATATATAGCCGGCAGGTTAGAGGATATCGCCTGACAGGTTAGAGGATATAGCCTGGCGGGTTAGAGGATATAGCCTGGCAGGTAGAAGGTTAGAGGATATAGCCTGGCAGGTTAGCAGGTTAGAGGTATAGCCTAGTGTGTAAGAGGATATAGCCTGGCAGGTAGCAGGTTAGAGGATATAGCCTGGCAGGTTAGAGGATATAGCCTGACAGGTTAGGGATACAACCTGGCAGGTTAGAGGATATAGCCTGGCCGGTTAGCAGGTTAGAGGATATAGCCTGGCAGGTTAGAGGATATTGCCTAGTGTGAAAGAGGATATAGCCTGGTAGGTTTGAGGATATAGTCCGGGCAGGTTTGCAGGTTTAAATATATAGCCTGGCAGGCTAGCAGAAGATTTAATTTAGTATATCCTAGTGTGTTAGAGGATATAGCCTGGCAGGTTAGAGGATATAAATATAACCTGGCAGGTTAGAGGATATAGCCTAGTGTGTTAGAGGATATAGCCGGGCTGGTTAGCAGGTTAGAGGATATAGCTGGGCAGGTTAGCAGGTTAGAGTGTATAGTCTGACAGGTTAGAGGATATAGCCTAGTGTGTTAGAGGATATAGCCTTGCAGGTTAGAGGATATAGCCTGACAGGATAGAGGATATAGCCTAGTGTGTTAAAGGATATAGCCTGGCAGGTTAGAATGCTACATTTCCGGTTTGACCTGTTTTATGAATATAATGTACATGTATAACATACATTTACATGGCTACGTGGAAACCTATTCTAGTACATAGAGAGAACCTTTTTTTAAGTCCTTTTTTAATACTTTATTAGGTAACACTTAAAAAACTAACACGCCAAAAATACGGCATCATTACCTTACAAGTAGGTATGAAAGTCGAACAGGAAATATAGTAGCATTCAATGGTCACAGTCAACCAAAAGCACGCATAGAACAACAATAAAAATAGCATTCAATGGTCACAGTCAACCAAAAGCACGCATAGAACAACAATAAAAGGGTTGACAATAGGGCTACCGCCTACAAACGGTCAAAACCGTTTATCAAAACTTTATCCATGTGTTCAGGTTATATAATAATGTATCTGTGTCGATTAAAAATATAGAGTTATTCGCGGGTACTTAAAATACTAGTGTTTAAATATGAGTAAAATGAATAATGAGTTAACGCTCCAGTTTTAGGGATTGACCTGGATATACCATGTATACTATGTCTATAGAGTTTGGAATCTCAAAAAATGTACATATACCTTGTCATCACTGGATTTGTGTATTCTGTAAGTGAATATTTTGTGTAAATAAATGTGTTAAAAAGTTACATTTAAAACTTGCAACACCAGTTTATGTTGGCGTTAATGGTGTGCCAGTTTTGTGACCTAGACCATTTTATTTGTATCGTCATGAAATGTTGTATGATACCTGCTGAAATAGGATACTAATTACTTCTTCATAATCATGTTGTTATCAACACTAAAGCAAGGCATCGATATTTTCAAAATGTACATTTTCAGGCATGAGCCTGAGGACTGTTTGAAATGCCAGTAAGTACAGTCGTAATATGCCTTGTCATTATTTCTTGTTTCTGCGCGTGTTTTTGGTTGACATTTAAGCAAGACATCGATATTTTATCTACTTTCAGTCTTATTACGAGTAATTACAATATTTTTCTTAAAAGGAACACATTTAGGTCGTAAAATCATCTGATATTTATATATGTAGTCGACGACACCAGACAGCATTATAGAACTGGCGATTCGTATATTAGCACATATGTGTGTGGCTTAAACTGGACTGCTTATGCCGGAACATTTTAGAAATTGTGTTTTTTTCTGGTCAACAAAAACACAGTTAGTATTTATATAGCATTAAGGTGATACATATGAAAAGAGAAACATATTATTGTTTAAAAGTCGGCGAATGTTACAAATATTCTGGAATATATACTTTTGGGAATACAGAAACGTTTGGGAATGCTAAGGTAAGGGAATAGGCCACCTGCTCTAGCAATTTCACTTGTTTCAATAGAACGTCACGTAGACGACCACCAGTACTTGCGTGTAATTAGTACTTGTCATAACGACCCGGCGTCGGTTTTAACAACACAAATTCCTTACGTTTTACTGATACTAAAAATATCCTAATTATTCTTAGAGTCCGAATTGTTAATAGATCTAAATCACTAAGTTTCGCCAACATTAATTAAACCTCTACTTAAAACCTAAGTAAAATCTTAAACGTTTCAAATGGAAATGTATCTATTCTTCCATCATCATTCTAAACAAAGTACATGCAATATTCATGGAACATGTACTCAATCGTCATCTACGAGATCTTCCAGTAGATCATAGCAACCAATCACCACCAACGCGTGGTAACATATTGGTTTCGGATGATCAATTTTATAAAATAAAGCATTGTTACAGTAACTAAATATTATATTTGTTTTATTTAGGTATTTAAGAATGCTGCTGACATATTTGTGTACAATGTTGTTCGTTTTCGGACATGGACATGAAAATGTTAAAATATACATAGAATATATAGACATATATAACTCTCTGTTTTAGTTTTAGCCCGAATAAATGTCATTTAAAATTGTCATTACAGAAAAGTGATGAATAGTTTCATTCAAAATGTATCAAAGCGTATCATTTTAATTTTTAACACTATTTTATAGATATTTTATGAATGTTTTCTGTTAACTAAGTTGTAAGTTACCTCCTAATCTTTCTTAACAATTTAAATATTTTCCCACATTAACATGATTAATGAAGTTTGGTGAAAAAAATCTGACTGCCCGAACACGAACCCCCTTTCTACTTTAAAATAGTCAATTCTTAAAATTAAACCACTTTAATTTAATGCTAATCCCTCTTTTCTTCCTACTAGACATAGATTTTGTTTCGTAATTTAAAATCATGAATTCAAGAATTTCATAATAAATGTGTTTCAGTTCCTGCTAATAAAGCAGCTAATAATATTGTCTGACGCCTACATTACGTCAATGTTTTATCTCTGGAATATATAATCTACATGATCTACAGTTCAATGTACTGAGAATAATGTTGTTTTCGCGCGGTGCACTACTTTCAAGGCTGGGGTAGACGAAAAGCAAAACAAACCATATCCATGCAGAGTTTTATTCTCCTGTTGATGTGGCCTCTGCCAAGTCATTGAATACTTGCTTTGTGGCTTTCTAGGCTATTTTTTTTGAAGATTTCACTTGTGACAGTGGTTCTTTTTTTATTATTATTAAGTTATCCGTCTTTATCAACGTAATTGCTTCACTAGTTTTGCCCTTTCGTCTGTTTTTTTTGGTAACATATTACATTGGAGAAATTTACCATGTCTTATGTGCCCATGTTTACAAATTAAATCTAAAACTAACTTTCTACCTACAATTTGGGGCGTCCGTGGCCTAGTGACTTAAAATCACTTGCCCCTCACCGCTGTGGGTTCGATTCCTCATGGGCCTAGGGATCTTTATGTGAGGAAGGTATCCAGGGAACGTCGGTGCTTCTACCCGTGTAAGAAAATTGTCACCTGGGGTCTTCCTTCACCAATGGAAGCTGGAAAGTCGCCATATGACCTATTAAGACGTCGGTACGAATATAAAATCCAATTCAATTCATTTCAAGTCTACCTACAATTTAGATAGAATTATTTGGGTTTCCAGTAATCTGTCTGTCTGTCTGTTTATCAACTGTCTGTCCGTCTGCCGCCGCCCACCTGTCCGGACGTCCGATCCGTCGATGCATCCATCCATCCTTCCTCCATCCATCCATCCTTTAGCTAGCTAGCTAATAGTTTCTTTGAATTCAAACGCAGTACTGCTTGTGACAAGAATCAATGTTTTTTTTGTGTTTTTTTTCAGTTTCTGAATGTTTCATGTGTAATCATTAGCAATACAGCAACGTCAATCAGATTTTCATTTGCATTTCATTCACAATTATTAGCATCTTTTGTCTTCAAAATGAATTTCGTTTGCATTTCATTTGAATTTTAAGTGGATTAAGTTTCATTTGTATTCATTAGAAATCGCGTGGCAATCAGCGAATATATGCATTCATATGAAGCTATTTTGTAACTTGTGAACCTGCGGTTGAATACAGAATCCAACATTATATCTAAATGTTAGACAATCCACTCGATTTAAATTCAAAATTTAAATTTAAGGACACAGAGAACATGTCTCTTGTCGCATTGCTATGAAACAGACAGCATAAACTTTAAGAAATATGATTTAGGGAATAACAATGATGTATTAGGATTATCGATTTTAAAAAGCTGTACGTACTTACGCGAATTATTGCTTTCCATTTTTCGTTTATCAACGCATGATTTTGCGTTTAAGGGTGCAGTTCCGATCAGTTTCGAGCAGTTCCGATCAATAACCATTTAAATGACATCCGAGTTTTGTTAAAGAAATTAACCCACCAAATAACGGCAAAGTAACACTAAAAATCGTTTATCAAAATTCTGTTCAGGTCATATAATAATGTATATATGCCGATTAAAAGTATAGTTTTTACACGGGTTCTTAAAACACCCGCGATTGTATATGCGTAAAATGATGAGTTGGTCACTCTTAATTCGACGCTCTAGTTTTATGGTTTGGCCTGGCTGGTTAACAGGTTAAGGCCGTTTATATTGTGTATATAGAGTTTGTATTATTAAAATATACTGTATGTAAATTATTTATATTTATCTCGTCGTCAGTAGGTTTAGAAACGGTGCATATATTTGTAAAATGTAGCTGTTGATGGTGGAATAGAGACTTTAATAACCACTAAATGCATTCATGAACCCAACTGAATGCTTTAAATTGCATTATAATTTAAAACGAAATGTCAATGGAACGCAAACGGAGTGCAAATAAAGCGCAAACGGAAAGGACATGGAACTGGAAACAAACATTTGTTGACGTATTTGAACGTTGGAAACTCTACTGATTTAGTAAAATGGCGATTACGTTCACCGACCAATTTGAAAATTAGTATAAATATTCAATATTGGTTTAGTGTCGATGGATGTTAAATACAGATAAATAAATACATAAGACATGAGACGTTGCTGGAAATCTAAATGATATGAACACAAACACAACTGCACCAGTGTTTACGACTACAGTTGATGCATTGACAGTTTAAGGTGAACAACATGTAACATTTTAGTAGTAACAAGAGAAATGTCCTTGTTTTGATATTCATATTTTGACAGGATTATTATTATCATTAAGTGGTTATACGAGTGTATACTACTAGAGCATGTATGTGTAAGAATGTGAAAACTGTACTATGTTATATGTAACAAATGTGTAGATCAGTCTTTCTCTAGAAGAATCTAAAATGTTAAAAACAAGTTTCAATTCATGATACAAATATCCCACCAATTCAAATATGGTGTTAGTGTCGTGTTGTTCATTTGTAATAATTAAGCTCGACATAGATGTTGACTGAAAATGGCTCAAATGCATAAATGAACGCTGATGCCCAATCCAGGATGGCACACATTACTTTGCAGAATACATTTTAAGTTAAACTTTAAAGGGGGTACATCAGGATTTTTCTAGAAACAACTTAAATTATAAAATTGTTCCCGTTGATGATAAAACACTTATATTAATCAAAGTATGATGTTAGAACCATTTTGTTAATGTCTAAACTTTGAAAACACCATATAGACAGGACGGAAACGGACGTAAAATGCTGAAATTAACCCTGGTGCGTCACCTAGGATAGCATGTATTACTGTGCAGAATGAATTTCTATGCAAATAAGGGATAATTTGTAGGCTCATTCATTATGTTTTGGCCATCTAAAACAGAAAATATTAATATTTGTCAATTTTAAGTCGGACACCTAGACCCCCATGAAAAGCCTGATGTACTCCCTTTAAGTGTGTTTGTGTGCTTGTAGTGTGTGGGTGCGTGCGTGCGTGTGTGCGTGTGAGTGTGTGGTTTTTAAAGTTAAAAGACGCTCTACCATATGAGCCCCGTAAATAATCCCATATTTTTCACAAAAAAAGAAGAGATTAAAACAGGCACATTTTTACTGCGGTTATGCATAAAACAAATATGGCGGCCCTCATGGAAAACATGTTGACTTTTAGGACTTTGATTACCTAGAAGATAAGACACGTTTTGAAATTGTGTGTGCTGTTTTAATTTTATCATAAACGCTTGCACTGCGGCCTATGGTAAAGCAATTTAGTGATTCGCAACCTTAGCGAACACTACTTGTGTAAATGGACAATACGTCTCAGTTCCTTAAAGCGAAAGCGAACGCAAATGCCTATACAGGTATCGCTCTCCTGCGGTCTCTGTGTCATCAATGATGATGATGCTGGTTTAGGTATGGCTAATAAAAAGTTGTAGACCGGTCAATTTTGGCTCTATTAAACATACAGTGAATTTTCAATTTTTTTATCATTTCTACAACAAGTGTATTCGTTCGCAAACTATATGACTTTAACGAAGACACGTTAAGTAAATATTGTCCAGAAACACCTACAGAAACCAGACGCATCACAGGTTTCGATTCGCAGGAAATCACATTATTCATTGCCTCCATGTACATGTTCTCTCCATGGCATGACAAATAATGTGTGATATCTGCTCACATGTACAGCTGGGACGAATTAATTCTGAAAAGTATCACAAGAAATGATATTATTTACGACCATAGACGTTTATGACATGAATAAATACATATACATAGCCATCAATATCTAAAGGAGTTAATTTTAACTGAAAACATGCAACGTTTATAAGAACGTTTTCTTTTACTCTACGACCTGTATATGACTCCATACCGGGCTAACTCCGTCAGTTACGTCTAGTTATAAAGAGAGATACCCCCTAAATATTAGGATACCTTGCAGGTAACTGAATCATGATTCTTATTCTAAAAACCATGTATCGTGTTCTTCAATTTTAATATTTTTTAAAAAAATTATTGTTCATCGATATATTTTTTCTTCTATTTATATATGAAGAATACAGTTTACATGCAGTTGGAGTTAAAGCAATTAAACTTCAATGACATTGCAATATGACAAATGTATTGGTATGGAAGAGGAGTGTTTTTTAATTTAAAAATAAGAGTGAACACCCAATATATACGAATCATACCATCATGACGTTTTTAAAAAATAAGTAGTCAGTGTATTATAATTTTACTACATTGTGTGTGCGCATATAACTAACTGTATTTCACAAAAACACTTCAGGTTTCGAAATGCCAAATGCAAAATAGAAAAGTGACCTTATTCATTATAGCCAAAATAGCAAAACATTCGAAATGTGCAGTGCAATCTAGAGATAAGTAGTTTCAGTGAGTAAACGTCTTTTAATCAGAGGTACAACATTTCTGCTAGTCCTGCACCACGTGACACACCTATCATATAAACTGCAGTTTATGTAAATCTGTAAGAATCGAAACTTGATAAATTGGCATGTTAATAATATTCAAGTATACACTGTAAAAAATGGGAACATGTAACATGTTTCATAGGTGTTCCAATATGAAACATAACCGTTTCAAACTGAAACATGGCCGTTTGCAAGACCGTTTAATTGCAAAACACTAGCGTTTTCGTGGTGTTTGCATGATATAAGAAAAACGGCAGTGTTTTAATTTAAAACAGTGGTGTTTTCAGTTAGAATATACCGAATTATATTGGAACATCGTGAAACGGTATGAAATATTACTAAAACCACTGCAAATGAATAAAGCAAGCTAAACAACGCGACCAACAAGCTTTTGATGGTCGCAGGACAGTACATAGGTACTACTCAAAACATCGGACGTTTAACCGGTGTGCGCTAGGTGTGCAAATCAAGCACAGCTAGGTGTGCAAATCAAGCACATCTATTTATTATCTCTTTATGGCAAAACGCGTGACATGTTTTGTATATAAACGTGGTTTAAAAGTGTAACAGAAAAGTGTTCCTTTTCAAAACACCATTTTTTACAGTGTAGTATACTGTTACCTTTATAACGCTCGGAGTTATAAGCAGACATAAACTTGCTCCACTGTTAAACCTACTCATTAATAAAAGAGAGCTAATATGTATTATAGACGTATGGTACTTTTTGATTTCAGGCGACCATAACGGTTGTTTCGCCTACACATATAGCAATTACAATAGGTTCTAGAACAAGGACCATAGTGTCTTCTATTTAACTTCAAATGCAATTAGGGTAATTTGAATACATGGCTTTAGGAGAAATTAGACAGTACACCCAAACGGATTAGGCTCATCATATTCCCTCCTAGCAGCAGACAAAACAAACAAACAACTTGTTGACATACGGTGTCGATAATTTGATAATTTGAGATGAGATGTGTTCCCTCGAAACAACACAGACAACGTGCGTTCTTATTAAATTAGTCAGTCAAACTTATAGGAGTGATATAGCTGTCTGGCGAAGCTATTAAGAAGCTACTCTGTAATAATATTTTTCGCATATTTCGAACGGGACAAGCGAAACACTAACGTTACTATCTCTCTTCGTGTGCACAAAAAGGACTTGAGGCGATTTGTATGTCGTCTGTTACATCGTATCCAAGTTTCATTTGATAATTATTTTAAATGTTTCCTCCTAGTAAATTGTATATTGTTTTACACATTGTTGCACTTAATAAGTATCGCCCTTGTTATCGAACAAATCACTTAAAATTAGTTATTCATATTTTCTTTCCGCAAGTGTGCATGTTACTCTGTAAACAAGAATTTTTATCACAAACGAAGTTCTTCGTCATAAACCACCATAAGAATTCAAACTGATGCTATATAGATAAGAAATGCCCAAAGACTCCAAGTATAGGATTGTCTTTATGTACTGTATATTGTACTGCCAAATTGACATAGCTGTTACAAAACTAATCGCAACCAAAGTTGAGAGCGGGCTAGCGTTTTTTTCAACACTCCCAAACGAGGCATAATTATAATTATTAAATTATCTTTTTCTTTTCAAATGCTGTTAAATAATTTCCGTTGAGATTTATTACTGAAAAATACATATTTTCCATTTCTTACATTTCCCGTTTATGTTTATTTATAGTTCATAGTCATGATAGTTGGGACAATCTTCCCTATATATACTTTTTTCAACTTGATGCAGTATAACTCACCTGGAGATAGAAGATAATCATAAAATGCAGCTTTAAGAATGCATAAGGGTCATGGAAATTAGGGTTTTATTTGCTAAAACTAAATCATTTCATTTCTGACACTAACACTTGCAGATATAATTGAGTATATAAATAAATCAGCCCAAAAGTAAATCCACGCTTGTACTAAACATATAACAATGATATTATTTTTCCTTAGGTCTTGCCTATGTACAACGTAAATATAAATGTCTAACAATAAATATAGCATTCAAGGAGCACAGTCAACCACAAACATGCACAAAACAAACAACAATTACAAAGAAGATTAAAAGGCAAGATATGACATCATCAACATAAAATAGTTACCAATAGGGTAACCGATTTGGAACGGTCAGTGACAAAAAGGCCGCTGGGGTTTAAACCAGGTTCTAGGGTGAACCAAACCTCATTCTTACACTATCACTGTAGGGATCCGTACACCGGATCTTGGTCAAGACCCCGTTCACTAGTACGGAGTTTTGGTCAGCCATGTTGTAGAAAACGTACGGATAACAACAGCTAAGGTAGGTTAACCACGTTTCTCTCCTATTTTTGTTCATTTTATATGAATAATCAGTATTGCTATATGGTGCGGAAACATTTCCCCGTTCAAATATTACCGTACATTGTTGACATATTACTTTAAATGCTACAATTCGGATCAAAGAAAAACAATTGCCGGTGCTGAAATTCGCCCAAAGTACCCTTCAGCAATAAATATCTCATTAATTTTCAAGTTAATGAAAATTCTGAATTGGCAGATTTATTTGTTTTTCCAATATACGTGCATGTTCAAATGTTGAACTTCATTCATCCGAAATTGACCGAGATATGAATCGAAACAAAATTAGTGTTTGTGTACGGGGTCTTGAGCACTTGTGTACGGAGTACTGCAAATATTCTCTTTTTACTGTACGGAGTTTTGCTTTAAATATATTGTATGAAACTATGGTTTTAATGATACTTGCATTACATGTAATACATAAAACATTCATTGAATGTTTGTAAACAGTCAATGTAGTGTCATTAGAACTGAATCAACGTAGATTTCCTTGAACAGATATAATCATGCGAGCTATATAGATAATTAATATTAACCCATGCCGTTATCTATATCGTATGTTGTCAATGTAGTTTAAGAACCAACTTTACATTTCCTATTAACATGCTTAGGAAAGTTTGATATAGTTTAGATGTCAGTATGGGGCATAAAATTAATTTTAACCTGACAGGCAAACTGTTTGAACAAATACGGTAAGGATTTTTAACGCCTGTGGGACGTATAATAATACTTTATTTAAACAATATTTGATTCAAGTGGACAACAGGCAATGCCTATGTAAGACCTCTCCCATATCAAGGTACATATAAACAATAAATTCATATCAAACATAACATAAAATGTGGAATTGTAGTACAGTTTGCATATATTGGTTTGACAATTAACTTAGAATCTTTGAAACACTTTGAAACATGTGTACCGTGATTGTTTAGTAGTAACACTTTGTACTGTCAGAAAGAATTTAAGTGAGAAAAAAAGAAAGAATAAACAGAAAGAAAATCATACTGGAAACCAATACGAAATATATATAAAAATGTACCGATTATTACAAAATATAATGGTTTTAGTATGAGTTTCTGTAACCAATAGTTAATTTTGGAATTTAAGATAACTGAGAAAACAGACAAACAAAAAAATAAAAGTTACAATAAAAAAGGAAGAAAGATGATAATATATAAAAAAAACTTCTAGCATTGTGACAAAACTTATCTGAAAATACAATAGTATATACATACATGTACACATTCATGTACATACCTAGGGTATCAAGTAAGTCATTTCTGAATTGGTTATACAGTGGACAGTTGAAAAAGAAATGAGTATTGTTCTCACATGGATTGCCACATTTCGGACATACTGCTGAATCTGTCATGAAGTGGTCAAATAAATGCGTATTTAGATTACTTGAATTATTTCTTAATTGACAATGGATGATGTTATCATTCCTATTTCCTATATTATAGTGATATGGACTGTCAGTCCTATGTTCAATAGCCCTAAGTTTATGCTTAAATTTTTCAACAGATGGTGCATTTTTAGCGTCTAAATGTAAAGCATTCCACAATTTAATTGTACTCGGCAGAAAGCTGTTATAATATGATGTTGTACCACAAAGAGGGAGACGCAAGTTTAATCCTGAAGTTCGAAGGTTATAATTATTGTTTACAGGTAAGTATATGGCTGGATTAAGTTATACATGCAATCTTGACTTATGCCATAAATGATTTTGTAAATAGTTACAAGTTTATGATCTTTTCTTCTTTTTGTTAATGTTTCTAAGTTCAATTCAGTATATAAGTATGATCTAGAGGAATTGCATCTGAGGCCTGTTATTATTCGTACTGCTTCAACTTGGACGCTCTCTAATAGATCAGATTATCCCTGTGTACAGTTATCCCATACTGAATCTCCATATTCAAGTATAAGCCTTATAAAGGCGATATATATTTTCAATAGAGATTGTCTGTCAAGTTTGTACTTAAGCATTCTTAGAATGTTAAATCGTGTACATGCTTTTTCGTATATATTTTCTATATGATGCGACCAAGTTGCATTGGACTGAATTGTTAATCCAAGGTGGCAATGTGACGCTACGTCTGTACTATATCATTATCAAAGTAGACTGGTGGGTGGTTATAGTTTCTTCTAGTGAAAACAAGGCTTTTGTTTTTTTGAGGATTAAATGTAACAGCCCATTTGTTTGACCATTCAGATATTTTGCAAAGATCATTTGTAAGAGAGTTGGCACATTCTACTGGGTTTTTTATCAACTACAACAAAAAGAGAAGTGTTATTTCAATAAGTCATCTGTGATGTCATTTATATAAAGCAGAAATAGAAACGAACCTAAAACACAGCCTTGCGGAACACCTGCATCTATAGTACTGAAGCTTGAAGAAAATCGGTCTAGGACTACTTTTTGCTGCCTATCAGAGAGATAGCTACGTATCCAGTTACATAATGAATCATTGATACCATATTTAGCTAATTTAAAAAGCAACCCAGCATGCCATACTTTGTCAAATGCTTTAGCAATATCGCAAAATATAAATCGTACATCTTTCCCAGCGTCGAGGTTGCTTATTATGTTATTATATATTTCTATGAGCTGATTTACTGTAGTCTCTAGGTTGAAAGCCTGCCTGGTATTTGCACAGAAGGTTATTCGTTTTGATATAGTTGAACAAGTGTTTAAATACGATTTTTTCCATCAATTTGCAAATAATACTGGTAATGGATATAGGCCTATAATTGCCCGGCATGTCAGGTTCTCCCTTGCCCTTAAAAATAGGAGTTACATTCGCCTGTTTCCATTGGTATGGTACTTTTCTAGTGGACAATGACAGATTAAAAAGTCGCGTAAATGGAGCAGCGATGCTATTTAAAACTAATTGTAACACCTTTGGGCTAATCATATCTGGGCCTGGAGGTTTAGATAATTTCAAGATTTTCAATTGATCAATTACTTCCGTTTCATTTATAATAAAGTCATTCATTTTATTGTCAGTGCGATTATGAAAAGTAGGTAATTCCGGTTCATGTTCAATATGAGATGTTGCAGAAAAGGAAGAATTCAATGCGTTTGCTTTGTCTACTGGGTGTATTAAAATACGACCGTTATTTTTTATTGTAAAGTTTGGTTGAGTTACTTTGTTCAATTTAGAGATCGATTTTGCTATACGCTACCATTTACCTGGGGGGATTGATTTATCAGTTAACTGGGATGTAAGTTTTGACTTGTACGATTCCTTAGATTCGCGGATTGAAGCAATTACCTCATTTCTAAGTTGAATAAACATTGACCAATGTAATGGATTGTTGTAAATGACAAAAAAAATTATATGACGTTAACTGTGGTCACAATGAGCTAAAATTGGACAACTGTATCAATTATAACAGACAATAATATACGTCTGGACTTAGTTTGTAGTACATGTAGTCATTTGGAATAAATACGGAGTCTTTTTCAAGAATTATCCCTTTTAAGTTTTAGTTTTCTGCATTTTTTCGTCTTAACAATACAACATGGTATAAGACATATAGGACCTAAATAATAGTCTACGAATTACTACAAATATAAGTAAATAACATCAGTGCAGAGCAGCGAAAACAATTTTTGCATTGCAAAACCCCGTACAGTACATGGACAAGACTCCGTACACAAATCAGCGTCTTTTTATATGAATTAGTTACGCTGGGCACGTTTTGTTTCGATTCATATCTCGGCGAATTTCGGATGAATGATGCTGAAATTTTGAACATGCACGTATACTGGAAAAACAAATAAATCTGCCAATTCAAAATTTTCATTAACTTGAAAATTAATGAGATATTTATTGCTGAAGGGTACTTTGGGCGAATTTCAGCACCGGCAATTGTTTTTCTTTGATCCGAATTTTAGCATTTAAAGTACTATGTCTCAATGTACGGTAATATTTGAACGGGGAAATGTTTCCGCAACATATAGCAATACTGATTATTCATATACATGAACAAAAATAGGAGAAAAACGTGGTTAACCTACCTTAGCTGTTGTTATCCGCACGTTTTCTACAACATGGCTGACCAAAACTCCGTACTAGTGAACGGAGTCTTGACCAAGATCCGGTGTACGGATCCCTACAGTGACTATTGTCATCCCAATAAAACGGGACAGTGTAAATAAAGAAATCTCCGCCAGGTTAAATTCTCTAACAAACAAGGCAGCATTAATAGGCAATATAAGTACACATAAAAGATCGTGTATATAATATAAAGAACAAAAGCCAAGAAAGCCACAATGCAATTACTCAATGATTTGGCAGAAGCCAATATATGAATATTAAATGAGCCTAGAAAGCCACACAGCAAGTACTCAATGGGATATCGACTCGATTTTCCTGAATAGCAATTATATGATTTTATTTAAACATGTTGAAATCTATATATGATGTGACAATATGTTCATACGCGACAAAAGTACGAGGGGTGTTCGAATAAAAAAATCACTGTCTTCGCCACCCTTTCTGTTGTATTTTGTTTCATTGTATAATTAAGTAAATATCTCCTTGTTTGTAGTACAGTGCGGACCTACGATGCCATTGCGTTTGGACGCTGTGGTTTCTATAGGACCCTATATTACATTTTTGTCAGATTTTACAAAAGTGTACATTTTGAAAAGCTCTCGCCCTGAGCAATCAAACAAAAATACCCGCCCGAGTCCTGATTCGATTCACTGTCATACTATAGGTCTTATTGTTATTAAAGAATGAGACACTTTTAAACTATTATACAGTTTATACGTACAATTATTCCCAGGTTCTACATTTTGTTATTTTGGCGTCTAGAACTAAACTGAATATATCTGTTAGGCAGACAATCTTTCTGCCTCGTTCTGATGTTAACCTTATGACCCGCAATATACATCAAGAGTTATGAATACACCTGTACCACGGTGGCCTTGCATGTTGTTTATATCCATACTGTTACATAACGATCGGGGCACAAATGATCTGAAGATGTTGATATTATAACAATACCGATAACAGAAGTCAGGAACATGGTTAGGATAACTGACCGCCATATATAACTGAACAATTGTTGAACAACGGTGTTAAACCAAATGAAAATAATAACTTCGACGCACTATGAATTTCGACCTAAACGACCGTCATAAATTCAACATGGACATTAAAGGAACATGTTTTCCCTTTTTAGAGAACAGTCCGTAAATGTTACGCAAAACAGTCTTAGCTTTTTGTTGCCTAGATGAATCAAAATACATTGGAAGCAAATATTTCGACGGGGAGCATACCCCCGACTCCCCTAGAAACATATTTGCCTCATATCAAGCGTATTCGAAAAACATGGAAACTGATAAGCAGATGAGAGATTCGCTTGCAGTAGACATGGTCATATTTGAAAGGAACGTTGTTGATACAAAGCATTGCAACATAATTTCTTATAAAAAATAATTGTATTCAAAATACATGTTGGGAGGACGAATTGAGCAAGACAATACTTGTGAAACATAGAAACAATTGCGTAAAACACCTCTAAAATGCGCATCAGAGCACAGACAAATAGAAAGTTTTCCAGGCATACCCCAACCCCTGTAGTTTACTAGAACCTATAGTTCTCTCGGCACCAATCTCAGAACTTTAGCTACGCACCACTACATTCTAACGATGAGTCTTATAAACGATAACGAGACACACTATGAACCTAAAAGCTATTTTGACGGAAAAAAAACAACACACATGGCTTCGGAAATTTTTGTTATGGATGCGATATGTTTGAATTTGACGTATATCTAAGGGACATTTTGATATAACATTTATGATTTTGTATGTATGGCTCATACACTAATTTAACAAAAATGGCTCAAATCTCCTCCGCCCTTTAATTTAGTCCCATTTTTCTACGTTAAGTTTTCATTTTTACAAAGCATCACGTGTGCGCTCGCCTTTGTACGCTCCTGGCGGCATCATCAAACACTCTACAAACAGCTAGCTTGATAAGTGACGCTTAACAGTTAGAAATGTGCCTGTATGCGAACATGTAATGCCTTTATGTGTACATGTATACATACGGTTATCTACGGAAGAACGGAAGGGCATGTGTGAAAAAATATGTCATGCACTCGAGATAATTTTAGTTAGTGCGCACGAGATAATTTGCCACCTGTGGTAGTGATACCGCTTCTCACTGAGTATCGATACGCCCTCCACATCTAGAATCTATAAAACCTCCCAACTGAGTATTGATACACCTCGATTGAGTATTGAATTGATAACCCCTCCCCATTGAGTACTGATACTCCTCCCCATTTAGTATTGATACCCACTTCCACATTGGGTATCTATAATACCTCTCCATTGCATATTGATACAAGTACCCCTCCACATTGAGTATCGAAGGGGTATCAATACTCGATGGAGAGATTTTATAGGTACTCACTGTGGACTGTGTTGAGGGGGTATCAATACTTAATGGGGAGGGCATCAATATCCAATGTGGTGGGGTATCAATACTCAAATGGAGAGGGTTATCAAAACGCAACAGCGTAAGGTATCAATACTCAATAGGGACGGATATAAATACTCAATGTGGAGGGTGTATCAAAACTCAGTCGGGAGTGGGTATCAATATTTATTCGAAAGTGGAAAGCAATACTCAGAGAGGAGGGGTTATCACTACTCAATCGGGAGGGGGTATCAAAACACAATCGGGAGAGGGTATCAATACTTATTCGAGAGGGGTATCCATACTCATTTATTAGGGTGTATTAACACTCAAACGGGAGTGGATATCAATACTCAATGTGAAGAGAGTATCAGTAGTCAATAACGTAGGGTACTAGTATCAATACTCAATGGGGAGGAGATATAAATACTCAGTAGGGAGAGGGCATCATTACCACAGTTGGCGTTCAGGTCACCGACTGGCTAATTACCTCGTGGCCACGACTAGCTATTACGTGCGCAAGGTTTATTTTTTCATGCGTATCATGAATTATTTCGTGCACACGAATTATTATCCCGTGCGTACGAATTATTATTACGTTCCTACGCTTTAACGCTCTCAAAAGAAATAATTCAAAGGAAAATCGGGGCGAAAATCGTTTTACCATCGTTTCAAATCTCGGTCATTGATTATTACAAAACTAGTATTCTTATCCACTTCATCAACAAACGAAAAAGTCTTGAATTCCTAAAGACATCATAAATATAAAGAAGATATGTTGTCATATCCATTTTAATTTGACGCGTGTATCTTTTCATATATATAAAAAAGATTTTCTTATAACAATGCATGTGAGAATACTAGACGAACATTGTATTCTGTTTCTTCTAAAAGAAATACCCATTATTTGTTATTCATTTATTGGGTTCCAAGTGATCCGCAATGGCTCAATTACGGCAAATATTAATAAAGTATCAAGTGAAAAAATGTCCTGTTACTTGCAGAATGTTGGTTAGTACTGGTAACGGAAGCCACGGTTAAGAAAACTGACAAAAAATTACTGAAAATATGTTGATAAATGGCGTAAAACCAAACACAAGAAATTCGGTGAATTGATATCACCCGACGAAGTGTTAATTGTCTTCTAGGTAGAAGCATGGACGGAAATTAAATACAGAAATACAGACGAACAAATAAAAAAGGTCAGGTGTTGGGTTATGCAAGTCATCTTGATGAGCTGAGTATATGTGCCGATTTATTTCAAAACCCCTCCATGCGTGTGGGAGTTATGCAGCGGACGCGCAAATTGTAACGGACAGACGAACGCCCGGAACGGACGGACAAAGCTGTATCCCTATTCGTTGGGGAGGGGGGATAATAACATAATAAAAGTAAATTTATTAATTTTTTGAGGAGGTGGGGGTTAGGGGTGGGGTGGGGCGGTGGCCTGGGGGTCTCCATGCATGTCTTGATGGGTTAAGTAATTGTGTATTTGTGTCAATTCCTTAAAAATCCCTGCAAACATGAGCGTTATCGAGAGGGAACACAAAATACCCTATTAAAAGCATATATAAAAAGTATATGATCGTATGACTTTGACCTAGAAGATACAGACCCGGGTGTTGGGTTCTGCACGTCGTCGCAATGAGATGGGTATTTGTGCCAATTTATTTCAAAATCCCTCCAGGCATGGACACGTTATGGTACGGACACGAACTGGACATTGCTATACACACCTTAGAAGTATATGACCTTTATAATTACCTTGATGATACAGTTCCGGGTGTTGGACCCTGCACATCATCTTGTTGAGATGAGTATATGTGCCAATTTATTTTAAAATCCATCCATGCATGTGAGAGTTATACAGCGGACACGAAAATTGTAAGCGACGAAAGGACGGACGGAAAACGCCAAAACATGTCTATAACTAATTGGGATTTAACGAAATCTCAGGGTTAAACATGTCGGCACCGGAGTCATTCATTTTTATCTATGTTCAATACGAATTATCGATTTATCTTGAAGGTTCAAGATAAAGCAAAACGAATGACATTGGTACCGACATATCTAAACCTGGGATATAGCAAACCGCGAAAAGTTCCTTCCTTGAACCATTCATATATAAACTCAGCCTGTATGATACCAGTGTAATTATAGCAGATACAGTTTGCCAGGACTCAATATTATACAGGGTTCATATTTTTACGTGTGAGGGTTTTTTAATATTACTGGCTTTTTCGAAGTGTTAAATAGATGATAAAATAGTTCAGTTGAAGAATTATGAAGCTTAGTAATATATTTCTTTCTTATATCGCTATACACTGGACATATCATGATAAAATGGTATTCGTCTTCTATTGATTGCCTGTCACAAAGTGGACATATTCTTTGTTCGTAGGGCGTATTATTATGTCGACCAGTTTCTATAACCATATTATGCACAGAACATCTAAATCTCGAAAGCGCTTCTCTGAATTTTAAGGGCATGTTTAAAGAAAGGTAGTTTGCAGTTTTCAATTCAGGCATAATATATCTATAGTGTCTACCTTTCCTAGATTATGCCACCTTTTCACACCATTCCTGTTTAGAACAGTCAATAAGTCTTTGCTTGAAAGTGCGGATTAACACGCTTTCATTTCCTACCCAATCATTTAACCAAGCATATCCGAATCCATATTTAAATAACAAGTCGCCCAATTGATACGTCCAGCTTCATCTAATTGTCTCAACATTTTATAACATAAATGAATGAATACCCCCATCGTCATGAACACCCTTTAATTTTTGCATTTGCATCTTTAATATTTACAGAGCAATTCAAATATGTATTAAGTGTAACACCTAAATGGTGATAATTTTCGACTTCATTGACGAAATCATTTCCTACTTTCCAAATTCTAGAAAAATTATTGTATTGCTGTTTCAACTCGTTGCATACAATTATGGCTGATTTAGACGCATTGTATTAGTATCCCCACTTACAAGAGTATTTGTAACACGTTTCCATCATTCGGTCCATGCCGTTTTTTGCAAGCGACATCAATGTCATCAGCTGATACTGTGCATGGTACTGGAACGCCTTTAATACACAAACCTGCATGCATGTCTTCCAATTATTTTATAAGCTCGTCAATGAAGCATAAGTAGAGGAAAGGCGAGCTAATGCCACCCTGTCTAGTACCAATGTTGACAGGGAAAACATCTGATTTATGTCGTTTGTACAAAACACAACTTTCTAGTTCTTCGTGAAGACTAACAAATGCTTTCAATAAGTGTGGGTTGAAACCGAAAAAACATATAATCAATTTACTACCTGACTCTTTTGAGTAATATACACACTCCCGAAGAAGAAATGATGTCAACCTCCAAATGTAGCCAGAATCAACATCAGAAGCATTATATATATCTTCATTTTGTGAATCAGATCGAGTCATGTGATGTTTTCTAAACTCCCTTTTAGCGTCCTTGTATGAAATGTAACTATTGGATGAAGGACCTCTTGGTTTTCCCGCATTGGTCCAGATATGACGTTTTTGATTCATTAGATAGTGTAGCTGTTTTAATTCTTCATTCCAGTAAGGTTTTAAGTACGGTCGATATGTTGATTTAGGGAACGAACGTTCTGAAGCTTTACATAATACATCACAAATGTTATCATATAGCATGTCTATTGTGGTCCGTCCGTCTATATGTGTTAAAGGTTCCATATACTTAAACGTTTGAATATTACGCGATACTTCCTGCTCGTATGCTGACAATTGATATACCGTAACCTTGTTCCATTTAATTGATGACGACACTCGTTTTTGCCTTTGAACGCATGACCTAGTTTTGAGATATTGATATTTACCAATATGGGTCTATGATTAGAAACATTTAACGAGCAATCATTTAAAATCTCACACATATTAACAAGATCTAACATTTCTATTGGACATAAAATATGGTCAATTAACGATTCCTGTTGACCGTTGTATGAAAACAAAAGAAGAATCAGCACCAACACATTGAGGAAGAGTGTTAACCGCAACAAGGTTATTGTCAGACATAAACTCCTCAAGATATTTGCCTCTTCCATCATTCAATTTAACAAAATTTCTACCCTGTAAATGACAATTATAATCACCTAAAATAATAAGTTTACATTGTCTACCATACGTGTATACTATTTCATTAAGTTTTTCAATATATGATCCAAAATATTCCATATTGTAATTGCTACAAGGAAGATATATCTGTATAATAAACATAAGAGTACCATTAGACAATTCAAGTTGAATTCAATTTAATCTATCTTCATCAATAAAGGTAATGCAACTTATTTTTTCACTAAGACTTCGTTTCCACAAAAGTGCGACACCACTTTTTCCGTATTTTCTATTTACATCATTCGCAACCAAGTCAGATGCACTGACACTTATATAGTCTTGGTGGATTAATCTAGAAAATCTCTTTCAGAAAGCCTGTGCTCAGAAATGCCACATATATCAATGGCCTTGCTATCTAGTATTTTATTCAGATACGTGCTACTGGACATGATACCAGTAGCATTCCATGTCATTACATTCAATGTGCACATGATCATAAATAGAAAACACAGAAATAAAAACAATTTCATTTTACCAACACAGTTATGCCTGCAATAATTTACTATCGTGCTACTAGTATTCATTATCATAATGAGCGGTATGTTCGTTAATATTACTGTTGTAAGCATGTTGTTCACCATTATCATTTCTATACCCTCTTTTGTTCTTATTTTTGTACGAGTTTCAAGAGCGCCATGGTCTACAAGTTACAGTTTTTGGCCAAAACCATTTCTCGGATATCTTGAGAATATTTTCATCATCTTCAACATTCATCCAGATTGTGATGCAATCACTATTTTTCATTGGAAAAAATTCTAACCCATGTGACACTAACGCCTCTGCGTGTTGCATAATCCATCACTTTCTGTTCTGTCATTGTTGATTTAAAACCACCAATATAAAACCGTTGCACCTTTTTGCGAACGTAGATTGAAAAATCTTCCTCTTCTACAAATTCTTCACATACGTACATGTGTCCGTTGTCGTCACGGGGATAGTTAGATACCGTTCTCCTCTCGACTTGTCTATTTTACCCGGATCGTTTATTCTCATCAATATTCCGCTTGTTGGAGGATTTATCAGTGTTGAGTGCGAACTCACGATGCTTTGTTGATCCATTAGCAACTACTTGAATTATTTCCCCTTCTGTATGTTTGGAAGGGACTTCGACGTCTTTCGATGTTTTAATTGGGTCTATAGCATAAGCTTAAAATTTGTCTCGATACGTGTTAGAGACAGTCTTTGACGTGGAAGCATGTGTGTGCTGCACAGGAGTTTCCTTCGTACTCAGTGTATTTAAAACATCCTTCCTGGAAATCACACTCGCTGGAAGGTCGTGCGTCATCGAATCCACCGTACTATGACGCGTTGGTGTAACGTGCGCCGCGGACACATGTTTCTTAATCAGGCTGTTGGTATCATCATTGATAGCCAAAGATTGGCATTTTTCCAGCTTTGCAAGCGTTGAAATCTTCTCAGTTTCGTTTTGAAATTTTGTCAAGTTTAGTTTTTAATTTAAATCGTCTTATATGGATTTGATATCTGATTTAAGTAGCTTAATGTCGTTTCTAAGACAAGCGTTGCCATTGCTTTTATCAGAGCAAAATCGTTCTATTGACTGTGCATTTGCACCTATCTGTTCCCTGGGATCGGAGATATCTGCCTCAATTTCATTTTTGGTTTTCATTAAATTGTTATTTAGTGCCCTTATTTTCGTTGTTGATAATACCTTTATATATGTCTCTATCATCCAATTTTATACGTGAATAACACAATTGTATACTTTACAAAATTTGTTTTGTCCCACACATTGTTAATATGTGTTCCCTAAGGGGTCATCACTCCATCAATGGAGTATTTCTTCATTTATTTATTAATGATATATATATTATTGTTTTGTAATTTTGAGAAAACCGTTACAACCGTGCAAGGTGATGAGAGATATTGTTAATATTGTGTTATTTACGAAACATGCACATTACATTTGTCCTAGACGATTATCACCAATGTGAAATACTAGTGCCATTTAATAATTTGCCTTTCATAAAACAATAACGCCTGTACCTTTAAAACTCAAGCCATTATCTCGCAATAAGTGTTACATGTAAGCGGAAATCTGGCAAGTATCCAATAACGCCATGGGTCATACAAGTGCACTGATAGAATGCGTCGAATTCGGTCATCAATACAGGCCATCTAAATGAGAGCATGATACCTGCAGAGGCCCGCTGTATTTAACACGCTGACAAAGTGAAAATATGCATTACAAAACTATACATCCTATATGAGCTCGCCAGTATAAAAATGATCATGATTAACGGCAATATAAACATGTATATGCTTACGTTACGAGACAAAGCATCCAGACAAAACACAAATCTTCAAAAATCTGATTAATTTGAAAGAATCGTGAATAGAAAGTATGGCAGAATACTTGTTAACATCGGATCATTAAGCTATTGCAAATTAATAAAGAAATTGACTTAAACATGTTAAAGGGAAGGAAAAAATCAGTATTTTTCTGAGCATGAACAATTACATACCGCTCTCTATAATTTTTGGCCGGAAGAGAATATATTAGCTTGCGCATGCGCAATTAAAAGAACATTCCAATAACAGTTCTAGCTTACAAAACAGTGGGTCCCTCCAAATAACTGTTGCTAATAACGAGTATTAGCCCGTACTATTTTTAAACAGTCTGGAAGGCACTCTAGACTTTCACGTCTCACGTTGTTGCCCATTTCTTCACTTATGTTATCGACGAGGAAGCAGAAACTATTTGTTACCGTACATATTCTTTGTATAGCACTGCTTCAATAATTCAATTTTTTACGCAGCAAGTTCTCCGACTCCATATTGACAATGAATCTGATCACGTCAGATATTTTCTAAAATACTGTATCTTCACCGGGGTATTGATTTTATTGTCATACCAAGTATTTTTCAAGATAATCGTGTTATTGATTATATTACAATAACTAATTCAAAATTCCGGAAGTCATATATTGTGTTACAAGTAAAAAGGAAAACAAAAATATATATATATTTTTAGCTAGAACCACACTGCTAAGGAATGGGACTGATAATTTTGATATTATAAATAAAGTATTTGGCATTGTCTTCTACAGGACCGAAGCCTTCAATGACTGATGTTGGTGCGTGTCGGGCTCAGATCTCCCAATATATTGAATAATTTCGTATACAATGGTGTCGCAGAGAACATGTCCTAATTCCAGTAAAGTTCAACATTTTCTTGCCTTAGTAGCGAATCCGGAGTGGGGTTGTGGGGCCTAACAGAAGAAAAACGGGTAAAACCCGACGCCCGAAGGTAAGCAACCCCGCGTTGCGCCGCCGAAACGGATGACCCCCCAATCCCACACCCATTCTCACCCAAAAGTGTCTGCGGACTGAGCAAAATAACCTGTGCATATTAAATGTGTTGTAGTCAGCACCATTTTTGATAATACATGGGGACATCGCCTTTAAGTATTCAAAATCTATAACTGTTGCAACGTGCGATATAATATCTAACATGATAGAACACTTCAAAACTCTATGCAAAATAGTTGTGAAGCGCGGCGTTCCATTGCAACGTACTACGCAACTTTTGCCACACTTCGCAACTCGTAGTTGAAAAGTGCGGCATACTGTAGCAATGCACCGAATTGCGAAGTGCGGCAAAGTTACGTAGTGCGCTGATACACAGCCCTAAATTTAACGGAGGCAAATCCCTTTATATGGAGGTCGGGTGTCATGCACACACCCCAACCCACCCCAATCCCCGTACACACGCGATTTCCTTTCTACGTGTAATTTCCTGTGTTTAAGTGCATTTACCCAGACAATATTTTCAGTTTTAAGCAAGACATTTTATGTCAATGATTGATTATTTATTGACGTTGACGTTGTTTATTTTTTTATAAAGTATGTGCATTTCCAAAATTCTACTGAGGCAACTGCAGTTTATAATGTGCTATATTAGTTTAAAAGGAGACACGGTAAATTTGATTTTCTTTTTAAAAGTCGCGGCGTCCCGTTATTTTTCTGCATAATTTGCATTTGTTTAACCAGTTATATTAATTATATGAATACTATAAAACAAACTGTTTTTGTTTATTATAAATTGTTGATTAAATTCCGCCAACGATATATTTAAACCAATGATGCAATAACGAAAAAAAAAGAAGCGAAAATTAAAGTGATAAAAACTTCAAGATTGCCTTTTTTACCTTTAATATCTGAACTAATTACCGTCCACAATAATAGTAAAGGATGACTCGCACGTGGATCACGTGTGAGTGAATCCACGAGGAACTCGCTAATTTTATGAATACCCTTTAGAAATAAATAAATAAGTGTTGCATGCACGACATCTGTGTGATTATCGTTATGGATTAGAGTTGTTTATGGCCACGTGTACAAGTCTTGTCGTGTCATTGGTTGAATTTGTATTTGTTGCGTGACGTTGATAGTTGTGCATTTCATTTATGTGGAACATTAGGTCAGGTGTTACAGGGGACCGTTTTCATTGGTTAAGTAAATACATTTTTTCTGATTTATATTTAGCTCTACGGGCGGTGTAGGAATTGACGTTGGCGTCCGTTAGCGGCAGTTTCTCTGAAACCGCTCTGCCACTTTTAATCACATTTCCCATGGATTCTCCTGAGTGGTTTGGGACCTTACAGAAGATTTTATTGGCGATCCGACATTCAAAATGGCCGCCGTTTCTAAATATAGCCAAAACCTTAAACATATATTCTTCTCCAGAACTCCAAGATCGATTTTGACACTTTTGTTAGAATTGATTGCTAACTATTGACTTAACTATCAAGTTTATATTTTTTTCCTTCATAAAATCATAAATGACTCTCCCCCGGGGATCCAAAGTTTGTATATGGAAATAGTGCACGCTTTACAAAGACATATAGGGAAAAACTCGAAAAATCCTCTTCTCCAAAATCACAATGCATAGAGTTATCCTATATTGCATGTTACATCAGCGTATGGTCCTCTACCACAACTGTTCAAAGGGTGAGCCTGGGGTCAAATCTGGCCCCGCCCCGGTGGTCGCAGTTTTGCATTGAGTTATATAAGAGAATCTTTAGAACAATCTTTTTTTCTGAAACTACAAGAGCCAGAGGTTTAATATTTTGCATTTACCATATACCATACTGTCCTCTGTCAAGTTTGTTTGTTCAAATCGAGACCATGGTATCAAATTTGGCCCCACCTCAGGGGTCATATGTGTTAAAGGTTTACCACCACTAATTACATGTTACCCTCCGAGGTGTAGTCGAATGTAGTTCCTATAATAAAGAGTAATCACTCCTTGTTTTGATGGAAATAGGTATTATAAGTAGGGAAAAACTGGCCATTTCTATTCCAGTTTGTGGTTGTATGTATAAGATATTCATATAAGAAGTGTTTTAATAGGTTTTACTGGATCACAGATGAACATTTTCAAAATTTCGTCTCTATGCTTACATATTGTGAGCAACAGTCAGACAATCAAAATATCTGTACCATTGACCTGTTGAGTAAACAAACAAGAACTTTCTTACATGTATTGTGACCCCACCTTTTCTGGTGATTTTTCAAGTGGGAAATTAGTTTTCTATAGGAACATTACACTACTGCATTATCCATTGGTGTCTATTGGGAAAATAATTAGTGGTTTCATACCTATAAGAGATACGTGCAGTAATAAGGACTCACTCAGATTCGTACATAGGGACACTTTTCCGGTAACAATGGGTAAAATAAGCTCAGAAATAAGTTTTCCATAGTGTTTTACATAGGTTTTGAGCGTTTTTATTCCAATTTTGTCTATATATAAAAACCGTAATTTTGAGTTTCATTTTTTTATTTCGTGTTTAAAATGACGTGTTTATGAAGTGTTTGAAATTAAACTATCTTTTTTTGTATCAACATGTAGGGTTGCATGTTTGCAACATGTTTTCATGAATTAAATCTGAATGGCAACAGGTTTGGAAGGCATGGAACGACTAAATCTTTCCGCTACCCCATTAAAATAGGATACTGTGAAAAATGAAGATTTGTATAAAAGGTAAAATAGTATTCTTTATCATTCAAACTCGACTTGGTGGTCGACATTCCCTGTCCGATCTTTTTATATTTCTTTTGGTAGCGTTCAGCTAGTATCAATTTTGATTTTAGCGGTATTTTTGGCATTATTGAACTCGTATTCGCTACTATGATCAGGTATGGTACCGCCAATTTTGAAGAAGTTGCTTACAAAATCAATTTTGTCATGAAAATCGCTATAATTGGCATATTCAGCTAACTAATTGTACCTAAAATGCATATTTTATTAATGTCCATTGACTGTTCTAAACATTTTATCTATTTAATATGGTTTTGACAAAAAATGCCGTTTGGTATGAAAATTCAGATAGTGTTAAAGTTAAAATAGTATCTCAGACTTCTGTCGATTTCAGACTATTGTCCTTATTGGTATTCAAAATACCATATCTCGGCAAATAATCATTCGATTTGCATGAAGTAGGTGTTTTTAAGCATGTTATGAAAATAACAACACTAAAATCATCATTTAAGAAACATCTGAACATGTTTTCTTCTCTGATAGGTTTACCACCACTAATTACATGTAAACCTCCGAGTGTAGTCGAATGAAAAGTAATCCCTCCTTTTTATGGAAATGGGCATTATAAGCAGGAGAAAACTGCCCATTTCTGTTCCAATTTGTGATTTTATTTATAAGAAGTGTTTTAATAGGTTTTACTGGATCACAGATGACATTTTCGAAAGTTCGACTCTATGCTTACACATTGAGAGCAATGAAAACAGTCAATCAATGAAAACAGCCGTACCCTTGACCTGTTTTGTAAACAAACAAGAACTTTCTTACCATGTCGTGTGACCCCACCTTTTTTGGTGATTTTACAAGTGGGAAATTAGTTTTCTAAATGAACATTACACTACTGCATTATCCATACTTGAGTTGAATTTGCAGCAAATCATTAATATGTGAAACTTTAACATTGGTGTCTATGGAGAAAATAATTAGTGGTTTCATACCTAAATAGACTTATATTGGAGATAAAGCTTAGACTAATTTCTTTCCTGAAACCACAGTTTTACACTAATTGAGCACGAACAGCAGATACAAGCATCCAACCAGCATCGGTCCCGGGGTCCTTCTTGCCCCTGGGGATATAGCCCAATGGATCATAACTTGGAAAACATTTTAATCCCATCCTATAACCATATATACACATAATGGGCATGAACAGATGGGTAGAACCACCAAACCAGCGGCTATGGGCTTTATCCCCATCCCTCATGATCATATTCCATGGGCCATAACTTTGAAACTGTTGAGATCCATATATACTCTATAACCATATGTATACACTTACTCAGCATGAACAGACAACCTTCAAACCATAATCGGCCCGAGGTCTGTCCCGATCCTTAGGTAAATAAACCCTTTGTCATAACTTGAAAACCATTCCACCCTGTAACCTTATATACACTTAATGGCCACAAACAGACGGATAGAACCATCCAACCAGTATTGGCCCTGTGGTCCATCCCCACCCTTTGGGACATAGCCCCAGGGTCATAACTTGGACACCGTTGAGATCACCACACTATAACCATGCATACACTTACTGGATATAAACAGATGGATATATCCTTCCAACCAGCATCGGCTCGGGATCTGTCACCAACTTTGGGTAAAAACAACAACCTGGGTCATAACTTGGACACCGTTGAGAACTCAACCCTATAACCACATATACACTTAATGGGCATGAACAGAAAGATACAACCATCCAACCAGCATTGTTCCTGTGGTTCATCCCCACCCTTTGGGACATAACCTTTGAGTCATAACTTATAAACAGTAGAGATCGTCATCCTATAACCATATATACACTTACTTGGCCTGAACTCTTTAAGGCGAGCGCGGGAGTTTGCGATGGGGCGCCATCAATTGTGTGTTCTCATTCTGTTATGAAATTATGAGCTGTTTTGACAATTGTTTCATCTTTTAAGCTTGTTTGACAATGTTTTCATCTTTGTAAAGATCATCAGGTGTACGATTCAGGGCAATTTTGACTCTCTTGTTTAGGGTATGGATGCTTTGTTTTCATTTATTCGACCAAATGTGTAAGCCCAGTAGAGCGAAACAGGCCCTCATCGTCATCATGTTTTTAAAGCTGAGTGATACATTGAACATTAGCCTAGGTTCATCTGTGTTTTGTTCACGTTTAGTTAAGTTAGAACGCAAATTTGTTTTGTTGCGTGCGCTGCCATCAGGCAGTGCTATTTGTATTTGGTTAGAATAACGATTAGTTTGCTCATGGGAGTTTTTTTTCTATCTTTACACTGAAGAGTATTTTTTGATACGGTAATGTCGATAAATGCAAATGTTCGTTAGAGTACGTATCGTAACCAGATTACTCGGCATGATTATACCAAAAAATATTCAAAAATATGCGGCAAGTATTTTATAAAGTTTCATTGAATATTTTGTAGCTAAATTCCCCAATAAATATGATCACTCAGCCTCTGTAACCTTTATCGGATAGCTAGCCTGAGTAGTTAGGGGATTTCGGAAATGTTTCATGACTTCAAATGGGTATTTTGGGGTGGCATTCCACTAATATTCTAATATATATAGCATTACACAAAATGTAACTCATCAAATAAACTTGTTTTATAATAAGCTTTATACAAGTGACTCGGTGGTCCTTCAAAAACTCATGCATTGCTCAATTAGTTTTATTTCTACATTGTGTTGTTTTGTTATATTGTTTTGCCCATGCCTTTTTTTACCAGATGGGTCTTCCAGGTTTAATGAAAATATTTCTTTTGCAGCTTTATGTCAGTAAGCTCTGAGATGAGCAAGCATGCATTGATGATTAATACCAAGATTATTATAAATGAGCAAATTTCAGAAAACTCCCACACTTCAGTTTCATTTTCATCGAAGTGATGTTTAAATATGATCTCACGTAAGGACTAAAAGGAATGTAGCGTTACAGTCAATCAATCCTTTTTATTTACAGTACTGAAACACTTGGAAAAAGGCGACATAATTCTTTTAAATCGGTTAATAAACAAAGAAGATATAACCATTTTAATGTTGTTCTAAAACGGATATGAGAACTACGACGTCATATTTCTAAATTACCATATATGGCATGTTACTAAGTATCAATAAAGCAAAGGCGATCATTACAAATTAATGCAAGATCCTTTTTAACGCATTATAACATTCAAGTATACATATTTTTCATACAGTTGCTGTTACTTTTTCTCTATGAATCAATACATTATCATATTTATAAATATTCCATATGTGGTCATTTAGAACTATGATGTAATTGCTCCCAAAATGGCGGCTTCCATGCCCGTTTCAACAGAGCATTCAAATGATCCAAATGATCATATCTTCTTTGTTTATCATCGGATTATTTAAACCTTTTTCAACATCTTCAGAACTCTTAATAATAAAGAGAATGTTTGGCTGTAGTGCTACATTCCATTTAAAACTCAATCATGCATTGCAGCCAGGGTCGATATATTAAATAGGGTTGTCCGTCTGTCTTTCCGTCCGTAAACAATTGCCCAATCCAGAAAACTATAACACCCATACTCATGAAACTTCATAGGCCCATTGCACTAAATGGCAGAAGGATTCCTTTTGTTTTTGGAGTAGGTCAGAAGTGAAGGTCACCTGGAACTTATATGGAAATTCACATTCCAGATGAACTTTGAACATTACGTGGTCCGGGTATTAACTTTCATACCCCCATCTCCAAGAAGCGAAAACGGGGTTTGCTGGAGTATGAAATAATACCTTAATTTTGGCTTTAAAAGTTTGCATATTGTAAGATCTGTCCGTCCGTAATTTTATTTTGTAGCGACTACTCCTCTGAAACTACTAAATGGATTTTCATGAAACTTGAAAGAAATGTTGCCCATGAAGTCTAGTTGATCCTAGCAAATATTCATGTTGATGTGAAATCTAAGATGGCCGCCAAATATAAAAATAGATTTTTAAAAAACAAGATTGTAGCGACTACTTCTTGAAAACTCTAAGTGATATTGATATGGGACTTTGTCTAAAATGATCAGCATGACACGATGTTGGTCCTTGAAGAAAATCGTTTTGATTCGACGTTAAACATGACTGCCAGCGGCCATCTTTGTTTACATAGAGTTATTTACTAAAAACTTGTAGCGACTACTCCTCTGAAACTACTTGACGGATTTTCATGAAACTTCACAGGAATGTTGCTATTGATGTCTAATTGATCCTAGCAAATTTTAGGTCGGCCGGAAATTCAAGATGGCCGCCACGGCTAAAAATAAATTTACAAAAAACAAGATTGTAGCGACTACTTCTTGAAAACTATAAGTGATACTGATATGCGTCTTTTCCTAAAATGATCAGTATGACATGATGTTGATCCTTGTCGAAAATTATTTTGATTCGACGTTAAACATGGCTGCCAGCGGCCATCTTTGTTTACATAGAGTTATAAATGAAAACTTGTAGCGACTACTCCTCTGAAACTACTTGACGGATTTCCATGAAACTTCACATAAATGTTGCTCTTGATGTCCAATTGATCCTAGCAAAACTTCCCGTCGGCCGGAAATTCAAGATGGCCGCCAATGCTAAAAATACATTTTCCAAAAACAAGTTTGTAGCGACTAATTTTTGAAAACTATAAGAGATATTGATATGGGACTTTTTCTAAAATTATCAGCATGACATGATATTGGTCCTTGTTGAAAATCATTTTGATTCGATGTTAAACATGGCTGCCAGCGGCCATTTTTGTTTACATAGAGTTATCTAGTAAAAACTTGTAGCGACTACTCCTCTGTAACTACTCGACGGATTTTCATGAATCTTCACAGGAATAATGTTGCTCTTGATGTCTAATTGATCCTAGCAAATTTCAGGTCGGCCGGAAATTCAAGATGGCTGCCATGGCTAAAAATAGATTTTCAAAATACAAGTTTGTAGCGACTACTTCCTGTAAACTATAAGTGATATTGATATGGGACTTTTTCTAAAATTATCAGCATGGCATGATATTGGTCCTTGTCGAAAATCATTTTGATTCGATGTTAAACATGGCTGCCAGCGGCCATTTTTGTTTACATAGAGTTATCTAGTAAAAACTTGTAGCGACTACTCCTCTGTAACTACTCGACGGATTTTCATGAATCTTCACAGGAATAATGTTGCTCTTGATGTCTAATTGATCCTAGGAAATTTCAGGTAGGCCGGAAATTCAAGATGGCCGCCATGGCTAAAAATAGATTTTCAAAATACAAGTTTGTAGCGACTACTTCCTGTAAACTATAAGTGATATTGATATGGGGCTTTTTCTAAAATGATCAGTATGACATGATGTTGATCCTTATCAAAAATTATTTAGATTTGACATTAAACATGGCCACCAGCGGCCATCTTCGTTTACATAAAGTCATATAATGAAAACTTGTAGCGACTACTCCTCTGAAACTACTTGACGGATTTCCATGAAACTTCACAGGAATTCTGATCTAGCTATCAAAAACCTATCAGTAGAGCTTCAAGGTCATTGACCTATTGTTTAAAGGTGTTTTATTGTCGAAACACCGGTTATAAAACTCTACTAATATAAGCTTTCCCATCGCTTAATGGAATTAAGGCGGGACCACGTAATATTATACCACCTACACTCATGAAATTATATGAATACATTTCCCTAGGTGAAAAGAGTAACCCCGTTGATTTTAGAATCAGTAGGTCAAGGTCAAAGTATATGAAAATAAACATTCTGGACAGTAACTTCGAAACCATAATACCCGCACTTATGAAACTTAATAGTTACATTGCTCTACGAGGGAGATTTAACGCTATTGCTTTGGGGGTCAGTAGGTCAAAGGTCAAGATCACCATGATCTTATATGAAACACATTTTGCTCAATAAATGCATAACATTCGCACTCATAAACATGCAAAATGCATTGACCTTGTTGAAAAAAAGAACATTAATGTTTTTAGCTGCGTGAATTTGGCTCAGCATACGACAATCGACATACGACATTCGACATAAGACGTACATTCAAAAACATCCTTTAAAGCGAATGTTGTTTCAAGCGACATACAACATTCGACATACATCATTCGACATACGACATTCAACATACGACATTCGAAAAACAAGATTCAAAAATATCCTTCAAAGTGAATGTCGTTTCACACGACATACAACATTCGACATACAACATTCGACATACGACATTCGACATACGACATTCGAAAAACAACATTCAAAAACATCCTTCAAAGTGAATGTCGTTTCTTGCGACATGTAACATTCGACATACTACATTCGATATACGATATTCGACATTCAAAAACATATTTTAAAGTGAATATCGTTTTACGCGTCATAGGGTTATCATAGGGCCTGTCCGGTCATCGCACAATTAAAGAGGAAACAATAGTGGCGAACTGTAAAATAGGTCCACCACCAAGCATGCAGTGCGTTGCAAAACGATAGGGTCATAACCTCTTTTGATAAACCTTTTAACAAGTTTAACAAAGATAGTATGAAAGTGATCATGACCATGGATCTTACGAAGTTTGTAAATCACTTCACCATAGAAGTCAGGTTGTCGCAGAAGAGTTCTTAAATTACTTTTATATTTGGATGGAAGATCTGTGTTACGATAATACAATTTTGCAAAGGTTTTACGAAGTTTATGGTAACGGTAGCCCTGATGGATTAGCTTTTTAGTTATACAAAGATTACGAATATTTTAGTCCTCAACTCGGATACAAGTTCTAGAAAAACGAATAAGTTGAGACGCATAGACGCCGTAAGAAGTTCCTCGGGGAACATCCCAATCTAAATGGGGATAATTAACAATATCAAAATTAAAATCATCTCTCTTGTCATATATTTTGCTAATTATTTCACCATTTTCAATACCAACCAACATAAACCAACAATTTGTCTATAAACGGTCGTTCCATACCTGACGAAAATATTATCTAATAGGAAGATGAGTGCTTCACAAACTTCTTGGCAAGTCCACATAGTGTAATTGTCTAATATGCCGTTAGTAAAAAACGTTTTAATATTATTACAGCCCGAAAATGTAGTATTTTCCCTAGCGAATGTTTTTCGAATAAGAGCAATACGCTTGTCTTTGATAAGGTGATGTCGTAAAGTTGTATATAGTGTAGAGAAGTCATGAGTGCTTATAGATGAAACTTGACGTTTATTGCAAATTTTATCAAGAACGTCTCCCAAATTGCTAATAGACCAAAACAAATTAATTCCAGATTTTAGAAGTTTTAGCACAATATTGTTTAACGTCATCTTTAACGGGAGTAAGACAAGAGCCGTACCGGGTCCCGCAAATTAAACCATCCAAAACAGGTGCCCGTTCCCGGTGTTATTTAGCAGCTTACCTACTCAGCAAAAGTCTTGTTCATCTGCAATGCTTGTTTCAAGTACAAACATTACAATCTT